>CM053622.1:254272213-254285059 GCA_028646595.1 Phalanger gymnotis | reverse complement strand
CCCTCAGCTACCCTAATACTGAGGTCTCATGAATTACACACATCATCTTTCCATGTAGGAATGTAAACAAAACAGTTCAACTTTACTAAGTCCCTTAGGATTTCTCTTCCTTGTTTACCTTTTCATGCTTCTCTTAATTCTTGTGTTTGAAAGTCAAATTTTCTATTCAGCTCTGGTCTTCTCACTGAGTGTTCCAACAATCCAGCTAGCAGCTTCTGTGGGGGTGTAAGATCCACAACAGCCAGCACCCAGAAAGCTGCCAGCATGCTACAAAAGCACAGGTTCTTTTTACCTGCTTTAGCAAAAAAAGCAATATTTAAGGGTTTGACAAGCTTACTTTAATTCAGCAAACAAATATCATTCACTTAGTTCAGGGGAAAAAACCAGCACTTTGAACTTCAGAGCAAAATACAAACAAATTACAAACATCAACATACAGACCCAATACAATTCATAGTTACCAACATCTAGGTTCAGCTCAGAAGCTCAGAATAAGGGCTGGCCCAGAGTCACGCTCGCCACCACTGCTGTGGGTAAGAGCTCCAAAGAAGAGAAAGCCAACACCTGGTTTTATATCCTTTTCAGGGTTAGGGGTGAGTCACACATGCCATTCACCCACCTGACCTAGAATTGTCACAAAGAGGTGACTTAAAACCACGTGGTCTAAAAGCCTCTGCTGTCCCAAACAAGTCACTCAAAAGCATGTGTAAATTATGCCCTCCCCTGAGTTAGCCCCACCTTGGGCCCCACCTTAGTTACCAATCCACACCCACATAAGTTTTACACCTAATAGGGCTTTGGGCCTGGGGCTTAGCACCTAGTAAGCCTCAATGAAATACACCGAATTACTCAAAGGAAACAAAAGCCAACTAAGTGCTAAGAGCCCATTTTGCTTACCAACACACTGAGAAAGCTTGAAACTCCTCTATTTTATTGAAAATCCATATTTTTCCTTGAAGCATTATACTCAGGTTTGCTGGGTATGTGATTCTTGGTTTTCAATCCAAGCTCCATTGACCTCCAGAATATCATATTCCAAGCCCTTCGGTCCCTTAATGTAGAAGGTGCTAGATCCTGTGTTATCCTGATTGTGTTTCCATAATACTCCAACTGTTTCTTTCTGGCTGCTTGCAGTATTTTCTCCTTGATCTGGCAGCTCTGGAATTTTCCTAGGAGTTTTCTTTTTGGGATCTTTGTCAGCATTCAATCAGTGGATTCTTTCAATTTCTATTTTATGCTCTCTCTCTAGAATGTCAGTGCAGTTTTTCTTCATAATTTCTTGAAAGATGATATCTAGGCTTTTTTTGGATCATGCTTTTCAGGTAGTCCAATAATTTTTAAATCATCTCTCTTCAATCTATATTTTAGGTCAGTGGTTTTTCCAATGAGATATTTAACATTGTTGTCAATTTTTTCATTCCTTTGGTTCTGTTTTATAATATCTTGATTTTTCATAAAGTCACCAGCTTCCACTTGCTCCAATCTAATTTTTAAAGTAGTATTTTCTTCAGTGGTCTTTTGGACCTCCTTTTCATTTGGTTAATTCTGCATTTCAAGGCATTCTTCTCCACATTGGCTTTTTGGAGCTTTTTTGCCATTTGAGTTACTCTATTTTTTAAAGTATTATTTTCTTCAGTTTTTTTTTTGGGGGGGGTCTGCTTTAGCAAGTCATTGAGTTATTTTTCATGGTTTTCTCACATCACTCACATTTCTCTTCCCAGTTTTTCCTCTACTTCTCTTACTTGCTTTTCCAAATCCTTTTTGACCTCTTCCTTGGCCTGAGACCATTTCATATTTTTACTTGGAGGCTTTTGATGTAGGCTCTTTGACTTTGTTGACTTCTTCTATCACCAAAAAAAAGATTCCAAAGTCTGAGTCTGCATCTCAGACCGTTTTTGCTCCCTGTTCATGTACCCAGCCAACTACCTGACCCTTGAGCTTTTTGTCGGGGTATGACTGCTTATAGATTAGAGAGTACTTGGTCCCAAGCTTCAGGGTATGCATTGCTGTTTTCACAGCTTTTTCTACATAGCAAGCTTTGCCACACCAGTGCTCCTTCTCCCCCAAGAACAGATAACCATGATTGAAGTCCAGATCCAGGCAGGGCAATGCAGACTTTGCACTTCTGCTCTACTCTGCCACTTAATTACTCCCTCTAGCTGGGCATGCCACCCCCAGGGCAGTGGCCAACCATGAACTCCTTTCACTCGGTGTTGGCAGGTTTTCCCACTAACCTTCCCTGTTGTCTTTGGTGTTTGTGGGTTAAGAAGTCTGGTAACTGCCACAGATCAATGATTCAGTGCCCCACAGCCTGCTCCTCCCAGCTCCTGGTCTGGTTGGTGCTGGCGCAGCCCATGCTGGGCTCTGCTTCACTCTACTCCCAGCTCTGTGTGACAGACCCTTTCCAGCAACAATCCAGGCCATCTCAGGAACCCTGTTTCCCTCTGCCACCTAGTGATTTCTGCATCTCTAGAACTTGCTCAGAGCCATCTTTTATAGGTGTTTGAAGGGACCTGAGGGATAGCCTAAGGAAGTCCCTGCTTTCTAGCTACCACTTTGGCTCTGCCCTGGTGGGGAGAATTTAAATGTGGAAATAAGAAGATATAATCAAGGGTTGGGGTCTGGTGACAGCTGATCTGCCAAGCTCAGGGTCCAGGTCTGGATGAATTATAAAAGAGCTTTTGTAACTAGCTCTAGTGGTTCTTGCACAGGGCTAAGAGGCCAAGTCAAACTGTCAATTATGAGGTGAAATAAAAACCTTTTTTTTTTCCAAATTCACTTATGGCCAGGTACAATTCTTTATATTTCTAAGAGATCTTTTCCAGGTGGTGATCAGTGGATTTTTTTCTATCTCTACTTTCCCATCTTCTTCTATCTATTCAGGACAATTTACTTTAATTATTTCTTATATTATTTTGACAAGATTCTTTTTCTTGATAGTAGCTTTCAGTGAATCTGATAATTCTTATGTTTTCTCTTCTTAATCTGTTCTCCAAAATAGTTGTTTTTCTTATGAAATGTTTCACTTCGTCTTCTATTCTATCCTCTTCTATTTTTTAATCATTTATATTTTGTTTTGTTATTTGTCTCTTATAACTTTGCAGGCTTCCCCATGCCCTATTCTAATTTTCAAGGAGTTATTTTCTTCATTAAGATTAAGGATATTTTCTAGTTGGTTAACTTTCTTTGCAGAATCTTGTTTTTCTTGGATTGTTATTATTTAAAAAAATTCCTCAGCCTCTCTCATTTGATTTTTAAAATCTTTTTTAAAGTTCTTCTATAAATTATTTTTGGGCAGGTGACTATTTGATGTTAGTCTTTGGAGCAGAAGATGTGTTTTATTTTTGTTTGAATATCCTCCTTTGAAGAGGAACCCTGTTCTCTGTTCCCATAGTAACTTTCTGTGGTTGTGTCTCCTTAACCTGCTCATTTTCTATTATTTATAGAAGCACATTATACTAATCACCTCTAGTCTGGGGTTATGGAAGATGGTGCCTCTGGCCTCAGATCATCCTTCATTTTTCACCTCTGACCTGGAACTGAAACCAAGAATTCCAGCCTTCTGTAAAGGCCCATAGCCAGCAGTGTCACCATCCCACTGCTTTTGCACTAACCAGGTGTATGCTCTTTCCTTCTCACCCAGGGCCAAGTCTCAGCAGCACAACTAGGCCTGGTGTCCCTCATCAGCAGAACTTTGCTCAATCTTTCCCTGCTCCCTAGCTTCCCACACTGTCCAGGAGGTGAAAATTCTGGTGGCAACAGAAAAGTCTACCTCCTATTCATTTAGTTTCAGAAGTCTCTGCTTACTGTTTCAGCCTGGAGGTGATTGCACTTCAGAGGAATAAAATCTCAGCTCTTCTCTTATTGTCTCCAGAAGTCCCGAGTTCTGTCCCAGCTTTTGTTCATTTTAACCACTCTGCATTCACCTGAGGTGCTGTTTTGTCTTATTTGTGGAGGAAATTTGGAGAGCTTGAAATTTTCTCATCTACTCTTCTATCTTTCCATAATCCTCTCCCCATTAAAAATATTTCTTGCCAGAAAAAAAGTATAGATAGATAGATAGGTAGATAGATAGATAGATAGATAGATAGATAGATAGATAGATAGATAGATAATTTGTGTTTTCTTAGTTCCAGGTACACTAAGTGCAAGATAAGAAGGCATTCTGATGCTTCAACAAATTTATGGGTACAAGAAACTCAAAAGCTGGTGAAAGTTGGCAGTGAGGTTTCTCTTCCCATGACCTCTCTCTTGGCTCTTTGACAGTCTGGTTTTCTCATTTATCAAGTGAGAAGGCTAAACTAGAGTATTTATAAAGTCACTTCCAGCTCTGAATCCTATAAGGTAATTGACTTTTTGGTTACCTACACAAAGGAGTGGCTTGAAGACCCTTTAGTAGATTAGCTCAATAATGGAGAAAGTATAGTGTGAATAAAACAGTTTCAAGGGTAGACTTTATAGTCCTTTTTTCTCCTCCTAAAAATATATCTGGAACAATTCTATAAACTATCATGAAAATATGGATTTCTTGTATTGCTCATTAGTGTAGTACTATTTATGTGTCCTCTGGTTCACATATGTGAATGAGTGCTAAACTCTTCTTACTTTTTAAACAGTGTCACATACTAGAGAGATAACTATCCAGGAGGACCTGGATTAATGTTCCATCTCTGCCATATACTGGCCATGTGACTCTCTTCATGTTCTTTAATCTCTTTTTGTTTCAGGAAATTGTCTATGACTACATTTGCATAGAAGGTGGTAACTTACTTTAGTAGAAGTTTCCTTGCCTGGGAGCTCTCTATATCATTTAAATCACAAGTCCTGTCACTATCCTATATTTAATAATCCCTTTTCTGCCAAGTATAAAGTGACAACAGTTTCTAAAACATAAGCTTAACAATTTTATAGAATAACAATTTAGAAAAGTAGTTGGAAAGAATTACTTGGACAGGCAAGAAGGGAAATAGAAGAGAACAGAGCCGTAAAAATCCAGAAATGTAAGAGTGTCCTGGAAAAGCATCAGTGCCTTAGCACACAGTAAGCACTTTATAAATGTATGCTGACTGAGTGTTGATTGACATATTAACTCATGACAGCTAAGAGTTAACTCATGACATGCAGAGAGGTCAAAAGGGATTAGGATTGAGAAAAGTCCATTTTAGTAAGAGATCACTTGTTACTTTAGAGAAAAATGTTTTACTGGAAACTCCTAGCTTCCCTGGATGTCCTCAAGGCCTAGACAAAACAACAACAACAAACCTATTTTCTGCAGGAAGCATTCTCTGATCCTCCTTAATTCTTAATTCTAGTCCCTTCCCCATTATTGATTATTTCAATTTTATCCAGAACCTTCCTTTTTGTACATTGTTGTTTGTATCTTATATCCCTCATAGGGCTCCAAGTTTCTTAATAGCAAGGACTGTTTTTTTGCTTGTTTGTTTGCTTCTTGATTTATCTATCTATCTATCTATCTATCTATCTATCTATCTATCTATCTATCTATCTATCCATTCATTCATTCATTTATTCATTTATTTATTTGTCTGTTTATTTATTTGTTTGTTTGTTATGTTCATTTTGTGTCCCCGATGCTTCACACAGTGCCTGGGCATGTAGAAGATGCTTAAAAAATGTTTATTGACTGACTAACAGAATCAGTCAAGAAAAAAGAAAGTCACCAAGTGTACTTTTTTTTTCCAAGGTTTTAACCCTGAAAGAAAGGAGACATACAGGAAAATACATAGAAGAGGTAACTGGACAAAACTAATGTTTTTTTTTAAGTGAGAAGAATACACAGGTATGCTTTTAAAAGAAAGAAAAAACAAAATATTAGAGAGGAAGTGGGGAGATTAGAGGACATAATTTCAAGAAAGGAATTGGATTAAAAGTCATACAAGGAATCAGCTTTGATGAGTAAAAGAGCCATGGTTTAAGCCAAGACTGGGATAAAGGGGGACATAGTAGGGTAAGATGTCTAAATGATATGAGATAAGGAGGAGGGGTCAAAGGGAAATTCTGGGTAAATGATCTCAAATGGTATATTTTACAGTGTTATTATCACAATAATATTTCTTTTTCTTCCCCAGTCACACAAAGAAATGGAAATATTAAGTATATAAATCACTGAATATCAGCAACAAACTGGATAAGCTGAAGAAAATAGCTTAGTCAATTTCATTTCACATTTAAATAACAAAGATAAAGAAGTAGTAATAGACAAATTCAGAAAAAAAATTATAATAATAATGTTATGTTGTCTAGCTCTCAGATCATAGTATTTGGGATACAAAACTATCAATCTCTGCTAATTTTATTTGGTGGGATCCTTGTCAGGCCTGAGATTAATGCTACCAATTAATATAATAAAAAACAAATATAAGAGTATTATATTATGATTATGATCGACCTTACCTAGCTTCTTTCAGGAACAAAGGTCTGATTATTCAGCAGACAGGAGATATGTTTTGGAGAATTTTTTTTTACCATATTTGAGGAGATTATTACCAGGTAGACATCACAGTGGACCACACCTCATGGATTATAATTTCAAATAGATAAATGGGATCTAAGTTTTCATTAACTTGCTATTAATCTTTGATATCAATCCAATACCTGCTGAGTTCCCAAAAATAAGAGTAGCAACAATTGGCTTATCACTTGAACAATTGAAAAGGTGGGGAAAAGAAAGACAAAGGGAAGTTTACTAAAAACTTCAATTAACATTAATTGCTATGCCAAGAGATTCTGTAATGTTGTAAATTACTAGGTTGATTCTAAAAAGGAAACGTCTCAAAAAAGTCAACAGAAATCCTATGGCATAAATAGAATTCTACTAAAAATTCTGCCAAATTAAGGGTTTAATAACAGTAAATTGAGTATTTCCATTCATAAAATTCTTGTTTGAATTTTCCCCAGTTTCTGTGGAATGACTTTTTTTTTTCAAAACTCAAGCTTTCATGGAACTCCAAATAAAACATTAAATTTATCCTGAATGAATCATTTTTCTTAGTGGCCTGACTCTCAAAGCTTTTTATATAGCACATGTTTTATTAGAAAGTATCATTTAAGGGAAAAGAAATAATCTAAAAATAACCTATATATAAATTTTTGTAATGCCTATTATACTTCCATAGTTTTTGTGACTGCTCATTTATATAGCTATGAATGACTATTGCTAAGTTTCTGTTCTAGGTGTTTCTATTTTCATGCCCTCTCTTGAGTTCAAAATTTTCTTTTAATGGCTCCAATGATCAGCAACTTTCAGAAAGTACAGCTGATCATAAAAGTTGTTACATGGCACAGAGTACTTCTATTTTCTTCTAAACAAAACTTTCTACCTAAGGGAAATACCCCACTTATTTACTTTATACTCGTTCATAGTCGTGAACTACATTTTTGACCTACTGTTACTGCTCTTGGTGCTGCTGCTTTTGAAAGACAGTTTGTCAAGGATGTATTTGAAAGAAAATGAGCATTTTTTTATTCTTCTTATTACAACCACATAGAAAGTAAATTGTGGTATTCAAGGGCTGTATTACAAGCAGCAATATACTGGATCAGGGGGCAAAGCCAAGATGGTAGAGTAAAAGTAGGGACCTTCTCGAACTTTCCCTCAAACACCTCAAAATACCTGTAAAAACAAATCTAAACAAATTCTAGAGCATCAGAAGCCACAAAATGACAGACTAAAACAAATTTCCAGTGCAAGACAATCTGGAAGGTCAACAGGAAGGGTCTATCACATCAGGCTGGCAGCAGAGCACAGGACAGCTTGGGCTATGTGGGCACAGACAGGGCTAGAGCAGGACTTAAGGAATTGAATCACTGTTGGCTGCAGTGGTTTCCACAAATGCTAAAGTCAGCTTCAGAGGTCAGTGGGAAAGCTCTCTCACCTGAGTGATAGAGGACCTTGGTCTGACCCCAGCCCCAGCACCAGCACGAGGGTGGTGGCAGCAGCAGCTGCTTCTAGAGCTCTTGGCCTACAGATGATGGGGAAAACAAGCAGCTGATCAGAGGGGGATTGTATTGATCTCTCTGCTGGCTATGAGAGAGGATTCTCTTGCTTTACCTGTGCATGCATCTTGTTCGCAGTCCTGGAAGGGAGTGCTGGCATGGTAGAGGTTGTGGTGGGAGAGGAGAGGGAATCCTCTTCATAGTTCCAAGGCAGAAAAGAGTTCTTGTGGTTGCTCACAGACCAGAGCATAGGCAAGGAGAGGACTAAATACCTCTCCTTTGATCATACCACCTTGGAAGAACTGAAAATTTACAGGTCCCTAGAGATATCTCTGAAAACTGCTGCACAAAACCCCTGAAGCTTCGTGCAGTACACCTTCTACTTTACAAAGAGCTTGAAAGGCAAGTAATTACCTTGAAAAATGAACAAAGGGAGAAAAATCAGCCTATAGAATTTGACTTTCTTGATGAAAAGATATTTGCTTCCTTAGTGATAAGGAAGATAAAAAAAAATTAACCAGAAGAAGACGAAATCAAAGCTTCTACATCCAAAACCTCCAAGAAAAAATATAAATTCTTCTCAGACCACAGAAGAGCCCTAAAAGGATTTTGAAATTCAAGTAATAAAAGTAGAGGAAAAATTGGGAAGAGAAATGAGGGATGCAAGAAAATCAAGAAAAATAAGTCAACAGCTTACCAAAGGAGACCCCACCCAAGAATGCTAAAGAAAATAACACCTTAAAAATAGACTAACCCAAACTGCAAAAGAAGTCCAAAAAGCCAATGAGAAGAAGAATGCCTTAAAAAGGAGAACTGGCCAAATGGAAAAGGAGATTCAAAAGCTCACTGAAGAATACAATTCCTTCAAAATTAGAATGGAGCAAATGGAAGCTAATGACTTTATGAGGAATAAAGAAATTATAAAACAAAACCAAAAGAATGAAAAAAATAGAAGGCAATGTGAAATACCTCACTGGAAAAACCACTGATGTGGAAAATAGATCCAGGAGAGACAATTTAAAAATTATTGGACTACCTGAAAGCCATGATCTAAAAATGAGCCTAGACATCATCTTTCAAGAAATTATCAAGGAAACTGCCCTGGTATTCTAAAACCAGAGGGTAAAATAGAAATGTATAGAATCCACAGATCCCCTCCTGCAAGTGATTCCAAAAGGAAAACTCCTAGGAATATTGTAGCCAAACTCCAGAGTTCCCAGGTCAAGGAGAAAATATTACAAGCAGCCGGAATGAAACAATATGAGGATTATGGAAACACAATCAGGATAACACAAAATTTAGCATCTTCTACTCTAAGGTATTGGAGGGCTAGGTATATATTCTGGAGGTCAAAGGAGGTAGGATTAAAACCAAGAATCACATACCCAGCAAAACTGAGTATAATACTTCAGGGGGGAAATGGAATTTCAATGAAATAGAAGACTTCTAAGCATTTTTGTTGAAAAGACCAGAACTAAACAGAAAATTTGACTTTCGAATACAAGAATCAAGGGAAGCATGAAAAGGTAAACAGGAAAGAGAAACCATAAGGGCCTTATTAAAGTTGAACTGCTTACATTCCTACATGGGAAGATGATATTTGGAACTCATGAGACCTTTCTCAATATTAGGGTAGTTGGAAGGAAATCGCACACACACACACACATACACAAACACACACACACACACATGGCAAAGGTTGAGCTGACTATAAAGGGATGATATTTTTAAAAATTAAATGAAATTAAATGTTGAGAGGAATGTACTTGGAGAAATAGAAAGGGAGAGGTAGAATATACTAAATCATCTCACATAAAAGAGGCAAGAAAGAGTCTTTACAATGGAGGGGAAGAGGGGGGAGGTGAGAGGGAATAAGTGAGCCTTACTCTCTTCAGATTTGGCTTAAGGAGGGAATAGCATACATACTCAATTGGGTTTGGAAATTTATCTTACCCCACAGGAAAGCAGGGGGAAGGTGATAAGAGAGCAAGGATTCACTAGTAAACAACTGATCATAGCAGTCTTTGTTTAAATTTTACTTTCATCTCACTCAACACTATCAGTCTCTTTCATGACACACAACATACTTCCAGAGAAATGACCCCTCCACTAAGATGGATGTTGGCTAACGTCACAATTCTAGAGATTAAGTGAAGTAAAATGAAAATGATAAGCATCATTTATATATCTATCACTTGAATGTTTACAAAGGATTTTACATTGATTATCTTTGTGATTCTTAAAACAACCTTGTGTGTTATGTGCTATTATTATCTCTAATTTACAGATAAGGAAACTGAGGCAGAAAGTGGTTAAGTAATTTGCACAGGTTCAAACAGTAGATGTCTGAGGTAGGATTTGAAGTATCTGATACATTTCATGAATTAAAACATCTGTATGATATGCCACTTAAAAGACAGAGGCTTATAGGGACATTTTTAAACTTTGGCTTGGGAGAAGAAACTTTCAGGTAAGATGTGGGGGAATCTTAAATTTAAATAAAGTTAATATCATTCACAGTTATCGTTAAAAAAATCATGTGCTTCCTGGCAGATTGCATATTTTCTTTGTTGAAACCTGGCTTGTTCTAAGAAGCATAATTGATGATTGGGAAAATAGAAATCTATACAATCCCTTATGTGATCACTTGGCACACTGCCTTGGAAGGCTGCAGCTTGGAATATGTTAGCAAGAATCTACCACTTTATTTTTTTTTCCAAGAAGATGAAAAGAATCTATGGTCATTTAATCTGATCTGAAAAAAAATTAGCATTGCAAAATGTAAATCAAGGCAGTAGGTCCTTTATTTTGTATTAAAAAATAATGTCAGTGTAATACTAATGGTTGAGTTTGCAACTGTCAAAAAGGAAAAAAAAATAGACATGTTAATGATGATAGAATATTTCAGGCAGTGAACAACTATTCCTGCAGTTCTACTACTTTCAATGATTTTGCTTTTGAAAACAACTACTTGCCCAATAAATTAAGTAATTATGGACACTGATAATAATAGCTGACATCTATATGGCATTTAATGACTGAAAAAGTATTTCAGAACTTTTCCCTTTCACATCAATTCTGTTAAATAAGTATTACATCATTACTGAATGTTGGGGGTTGGAAGGCTGTGTTAGGGTATCTGTAATTGAGGTGGGACTTTTTTACTGTCTTCTCTTTGGGAGCACTTGTTTCACTGAGTGCCTTTGGTGAGTCTGGCCTTTTTTTCTTTGGTTAAATCAGGAGTCTTTGACAACCTGCTTACCTCAAGGGAAGCCTAATTCACATGGGTTTGAGTTGCATATTTGTGACACCAGAAAGTCATATGGGTTTGGGTCTCATGTTGTGATGCCCTTTGACACTGAACAGGCTATATAAACTCAGAGGTTAGTGTTTTGAATTTGGGGCTATCACCCACTGGAAGAGTGTTGGTGTGGAGACTTTGGGTAGCAACTGGAGCCTCCTGGCATTGAAGAAGCCCAGATGTTGATGTTTCCCTGGTAATTATGTATTGCTATGGATAGATTGGTTTGTGTTGTTTGCTCTGTTGATATTGTCTCTGGTTCTAATTGCTAATTGTATTTGGTCTGAAGTGCAGGGGGGTGGCTTTTCTCCTGAACTAAGTGAATGATTTATGTATGTTTGATTAAAGTGAGATCATTAACCACTTAAAGTTCCTTTCCTTAGAAAAGCAGATCAAAGAACCTGTGCTGGCAGTTCTTGTTGCTGATCTTGTTGAGTCTTACACTCCCAAAGCACCTGCTAGCCGAATTGTTGTTAAAGTTAGATAAGACGAATAAACTAATAAATTGATAAGTAAATGAATTAATATTTAGACAAATGAATTAATAACCTGAAATGAGAAAAAGTTCCAAACATCAAGAAAATTACATTCTATTGAGTAAAATACTATACTTGCAGGCAAATAAATATAAAATAATTTAGAAGTGATTTTAGTGGAAAGGAGTAGAGATCACACTGATAACTAGAGAGATTAGTGGAGGCCATTAAAAGGAATCATGTAAAATTTATAATCATAGAGAGTCATCTGGGACACTGAGAGATTAAATGACCTACGATGATCAAACAACACGTATGTTATCAAGTAAATCAGTTGGATCCAACTTATACTGCCGAGGATGATCCTCTATCTTTAGCACATTCTAGTTCTCCCCATTTTTCAAATTAGAAATTTTAGACTCAAGGAGGCTAAGTTACTTACCCATATGACTGGTGATATAGAAGCCCATATTGAATTATGAACTATCTAATGAATTTTGATCATTGGAAAGCTCTAGTTCAACATAAGTTGGACTTCAAAATGGCTGTGATAATTTTTAGTCACCAGAAAGTGAACAGTAGTTTTTCTTTTTTAAAATTTTTTTAATTTTTTTTTTTATTTTTAGTTTGCAACACATGGTTCTACATAATTTTGAGCTCCAGATTTTCTTCTCTCCCTCCCCCTCCCTCCCCAAGAAGACATGGAATCTCATATAACATCCATGTGTAACTCGGCATTGAATTAATTTACACACTAGTCAAGTTGTGGAGAAGAATTATGACCAATGGAATGAATCATGAGAAAGAAGAAACAGAACCAAAAAAAAAAACCCCACAACTCAACAACAAATACAAAAGAGAGAAAAGAAAGGGAGGGGGGAGAAAAGGGCGAGCATGAAGTGTGTCTCGATCTGCATTCATACTTCATAGTTCTTTCTCTGGATGTAGATAGCACTCTCCATCATGAGTCCTTTGGAGCTGTCTCTGTATATTGTGTTGCTGAGAAGAGCAAAGTCAGTTAGGGTTAGTCATCACAGAATCAATGTATCTGTGGTTGTGTATAATGTTCTCCTGGCTCTGCTCTGCTCACTCAGCATTATGTCGTGTAGGTTC
>CM053622.1:254250370-254271713 GCA_028646595.1 Phalanger gymnotis | reverse complement strand
TATTGTGGAAGGGTTATACATAATGATACGCATGTGGCCCATGTTGAGTTGCTTGACTTCTTAGGGAGGGTGAGTGGGAAGGGAAGAGGGGAGAGAATTTGGAACTCAAAGTTTTAAAAAATAGATATTCAAAAACAAAAAAAAATCATGCAACTAGACAATAAGATACACAGGCAATGGGGAGCAGAAATTTATCTTGCCCTGCAGGAAAGGAAGGGAAAAGGGGATGGCAGGGGAGAGGGGTGACAGAAGGGAGGGCTGACTGGGGAACAGGGCAACCAGAATATACACCATCTTGGAGTGGGTGGGGGGGTACAAATCGGGAGAAAATTTGTAATTCAAACTCCTGTGAAAATGAATGGTGAAAACTAAACATAAAAAAAGGAAATATAAAAAAAAAGAATAAAATAAAAAAACACAAATGCTTAAAAAAATATTTGCAACTTGTTATCAGATCATACGGGATTTGGGCAAATTAGTAACTGTGCTACTCTATCAGAAAATATTTTCTGATCATCTTATGTGGAATGTGTGTAACTCTTCATGCTTAATTATAAAATAATAGTTAAAACTTCTAGATTTGAACAAAAATCTGTTAAACATATTCTGCTTTTAAAGCTATTTTTACTTTGCATATCATTATGAAAATATAATACTCTGTGGCATTAACAAGATAACTTCTTTTACTGATACAACACAATTTTTTTATGAATATAGCAAAAATACTTTTTGTGATTTCAAACTTTGTTTGGCCCATTGTTTATGTAATATTTTTTCCCAATGATGATGTATTACTAAATCATAGAATACTGCTGTCTTCAAAAAATAAATTTGAGCGTCATTCAAATGGCAACAAAGGCAACAAGGAGGTTAGATATGAGTAGACTGCTATGTAATACCGTTGAAGAATTTGACAGAATAATAAAAAATCACTAAAAATATGTAGAATCAGAATAAAATGGTCTGGTCACATAAGGAATGTGAGGAATGTCTGATGAAAAGCCCCTGTGCTCTTTCAATATTTTATCAATATCAGTCCACACTCCCCTTGGAATATTGGCTGCACTCCCTATAGGGAATTATAGGAATGGGAACAAATATTAAAAAGGTGGTAAGAAATAGATGGATTGCAATGTACATTATTGGGGGATTCAACTTGATAAGTTCATGGATCCATTAAGTATAGAGACAAATATAGCTCTATATTCTGATCTATGGCTGAATCATTCAGAGTAGTGAGTTATGTCTTTTCATAGTGCTCCATAGAAAGAGATTTTATTTTTTCCAGTATAGTGGGTCTGATTGTTATTCATGTTGTTTTGTGATTGTAGTATTCCATTGCTTAGTGTAGTTTGTGGGTTTATTTGCATATATCTATTCATAGCAACATGTTTTCTGTCTTTCCTACCTGGCAGTACATTCACTATGGATCAGGATAAGGACGTCAATTTTCTTTAGATTGAAAAAATTTCAACACATGTAATATAGTACATTATGAAACACATAAACTAGAAGAGCTAAATAGTTGGTACATCTGTCCTACTCAGCCCTGCATCTCCCTAGTTCTGGTCTTCCTATAATCATCTAGTTCACTAGACTCAGGAAATAATTATAAAATAAGAGTTTAGCTCATGGAAAGGAGAAACTGAATGGGAAATAAGTCTAAAACAAATGACTAAAATGTTACTAAAATTGGAATGATTAATGGAATATATACACATATATGTGTATGTTGACAAATAATTATTGATTTGGAGTTTCCATATATACATTTATTTTCAATAACTATTAGTGTTAATCACAGAGCTTTTCTTCTGTAGCATGGCTAACAAAAATATTATAAGTATTTACAAGATAAATTTTTCACTTTTATAATCCTGTTATAATATTATTAAAATCCATTTGTATATGCTAAAATTCTCTGCCTTAAATGGTTATTAAAATTGATTTTGGGAAGCATAATTTAAATTTGTTGAAAGAAACAGGGTCATTTTTCATATGAAAACCTTATTAGGAAGAAATTGTAGTCTCTTCCATCTGTATAATGGAGAACATCAATACCATAAGCAATGTGAAACTTTCAAATTTAATGTCTTAGCTGTATAATGAAATGGAATGTAAGAATATTTCAACAATTTTTAGGTTTTTCTTCCTTGAGAAGAATGCTGAGATGATGCATGAATATATTGCTGCAGCTGGATCATAGCACATAATAAATGAAATCATCTAAGGATAGGAAAAAAAAACACAATAGTTCTTGATAGCCTCCTCTGTCAGCATGTTAAGAGATTATTTATGGCAGAAATCTGAAAGTAGTTGCAGAGAAACTAAAGAACCAAAAGAGACAAGTTAAATGAAAAAAAAAAGCTCTCTTATAGTGCCCTCCCCTAATTTACTATCAAGGAATTGATAAGTTGCTGAGAATATTTCAAAGGAAGGCTTTTAGGAGTGTGAACTTCCCAATCTCATAAAAAATCAAAATTACCACAGGATTGATATATGTGTATTAGTAAGAAATATTTTTATACATTTACCATTTTACTAAAAATAAATAAACTGCACTCTTACCTAATGAAATGCTAATCATATTCAACCCCTCTAAAATATTCATAACTTTGAATGTATAAGTTTGAAGGCTAGAAATTGTGATAAGCAGAAGAAAGATTAAAAAGTTGTAGAAACAAAGAGTAACAGGGGTTTCTGGAGCTAAACAAAAAATTAGAAAAGAAAGTGCAAATGAAAAGATGATTCTGAGAGTGTAAAGGAGAAGACGGTAAAGTTGTGCTTTAGGATTTTCAATGCAAACTGATATCTAACAAGGCCAATGAAAACTTTCATACATCTACTTTGCTATCTTTTTTCCTGTAATGGCTATTGTTTATGCTCATCCTTCAAAATCATTACTGGGACATTCTTCCTTTCCTTTAAAAATTGTGAAGAAAAAATCCGAATGTGGAATTGGAGAGACTAAGACTATATGTTACAAGTGAATAATATTGTATCTCATTTCTAGAAAACCTGTTTGGATAACAATGCTTATTTTTTTTCTGCCTTATGCTTCTCTGTTAGTAAAGAATGTGCATATTTTGTGTATTTGTAGGGCAATCTACTCAAATTCTAAAATCTAAAGAAAAGTGATCTAGAAATATACACATGCACATGAATAAATCCTTAAAAAATAGTAACATAATTTGTGGTTTGTGTTTCAGCATCTTTAGAAGACACCTACAGATCTTCTAGAATTTTTCTGTTTGGGGAAGTTCTTATGTATTCCAAGTCCATTTTAATCAATAACCTCTATGTGCAGATCAGTGTGCTTAAGGTCTGTAGGAAGGGGAATATTAAGTAAAGTAGAGACCTTATTATCATGAAGTTACTATATAAAGAAGGATAGGATGAATAAGCAAATTGTGATAATGCATAATAATATATGAGAAGAGGAATGTGGTGCTTTGAAACAAAATTGTAGGTGAAGCACAGAGGTTAAAATACTGATACTGATGGAAGAGATGAAGAATGGCTTCATGAAGGATATAGTATAAAATCTGGTCCTTACTTTATACATGGAATTCAACAGATAAGTCAATATTTTCCTCAGACATTTTGATACTGCCATTTCTTATATAATAATCTACTTTGGATTAATGTTATCTAGACACATATATATCTTAGAACTCCATGTCATTCTTTTCTACCAGCGGAATATATTTTGTCTTCAAGGAAGAAAAACATAGCTGTTGCTTCTTTTTTTCTCATTGTATATTCAACACTATGTATTTTTTTCTTATTGAATATTCTAAACTGAGCACACTGTGATTCATGTGTACTAGGTGCTTAATCAATGTGTTCAGAAATGGGGAATAGTTTGAGCAAAGGCACAGGAATAAGAAATTATCATATATTTTCCAGAGGGCAACCTGGTTTGGTTGAAGTATAAAGTATACTTCAGTATAAATATATGATATATATTTTATAATATATTTATATTATATACAATACATACAAATATATATAAATAAATATAAATATATAATATATTTATAATATAATTTATAATATAAATATATACTTCAGTATAAAAGGAGTAAAATAGTATGAGGCATGAAAAGCATGGTGGAACCAAATTTTGCAAGTCCTGAGATGATGGCTAATGTGATATTAACTTAATTTGTTAGGCAATTAGTAACCACCAAATTTCTTTCAGTAGAGAATGACATCTCAAAACATGTACAGGAGAATTATTATGCTAAGAATGAGGTATTTTTTTTTCCTTTTGGTGCGAGCCTAGAGAGGATAAATATAAGAGATATATACATATATGTAAATGTATATATGTATGTATAGATATGTATATATATATGTATATGTATACATATATATATATGAGAGAGAGAGAGCAAGAGGGAGAGAGAGAGAGAGAGACAGAGACAGAGAGAGACAGAGAGAGATAGAGACAGAGACAGACAGAGAGAGAGAGAGAGAGAGAGACAGAGAGAGAGAGAGAGAAAGAATTTCAATATGAGAGAAATAATTGTTAAAAGACACAGTGGTCTTAGGTGGGGATAGTTTAATACATATTTGATAAAGTTTCTCTATCTTTATGGATATATTGGAGATGCTAATTAAATAATAATGCCTTGCCAAAGGTTAGAAATTAATAGGAAAATGTAAACTTGGAAGGAAATCTTTAATAAGTTGTCTCAGGCCCTGTCCTGAGCAGCCAGGGCTGTTCAATATTTTTTTTACAATTCTTTAGACTAAGAACTGAGGTTATGATCATTAATTTTTCAGACCACATACAGATAACAGGAATAGTAAATACTTTTGATGATAGCATTAGGATCTATAACAGCAATGCTGCTTGCAGCTGCTATGGAAGTATAAGGCCAATAACATCGGCACACAATAGGGCTGCTAGCACAAGTTCTTTGATCTGCTTTTCTAAGGAAAGCAACTTTAAGGGGTTTACAATCTCACTTTAATTAAATATATATGTGTATATATATGTATACATATACATATATATATATAAATATAAATATACACACACATATATATATGTATGTATATATTATTCACTTAGTTTAGGGGAAAAAGTCAGCACCTTGAACTTCAGAGAAGATACAAACAGAAATTACAAGCAAAAATTATATAAACAGAGCAAATAATCAGCAGACAGAGCTTCTGTCTGTCCATAGCAATGCATACATAATTACCAGAGAAAGAAGCACCAACATCTGACTATTCAAAGCTAGGGGTAGGGGGGGAGCTCTTTAACAGCTGCCCAGAGTCTCCTCTGGCCAAGTTACAGGAACACTCTTCCAAAGAATGAGCTCCAAAGAAAAATGCTAATATTAGAGTATACATACACTTCTTCTGGGTCAGCCCACAGAGGGTTTCACAACCATGTGACTCAAACTCAGGTGACTTTGGCTTTCTTGTGACTTCAGGTCATCAAGGACTCTTGATTCAATCAAAGACTCCATTCCAACAAAGACAAGGCTCAGTCAAAGGCATTTGATTACTGTAGTGCTGAGAAGCACTCCGAAAGATTAAAAAACAGCAAAAAAGCCCACTTTGCTAGCCATTACAGGATCCAAAAAGATTAGACAGAAAGGATATGATTTTAACCAAAGTGGGAAAAAAAAACAGAGAAAGTATCTACAATTTGATGATTGAGAATAGGATGGAAAAGATAAAGAAGAATTTCTGGTGGCTTTTTAGAAAACCTGTTTTTAGGATTTCATAAGAATTTCAAGAGGCCTGTGTGTGTGTGCCTATGTATCGATAGATAGAGATAGAGATAGAGATAGAGATAGAGATAGAGATAGAGATAGAGATAGAGATAGAGATAGAGATAGAGATAGAGATAGATATAGCTATAGGTATAGATATAGATATGGATATAGGTATAGATATAGATGATATAGATGTAGATATAGATATAGATACAGATATAGATATAGACACAGCTGAAGGATCATTTTATTTTTATTTTGGAAAGTATCACAAATTAAAGGAAGATGGGAAGCCAGAAAAAAAGAAAAGAAGTCCACAATAAATATAAGCAAAGGCTCAATTAGAATACTGACATAGCTGAGCCCACAGTTCATGCAAGTAGTCAGGAGAGTTTCTTGACCATGATATTATAGCAATTCTTTTCTATGATGGAGAACACTGACAGTGGGATGAGAATAATGATTACGGCAGCATGCACATAGTAGTTAAGTATTGGCCAATACTTTACATATATTAACTCAGTTGATCCTCAAGACAGCCTTGTCAGATTGATGCTATAATGTTACTATTTTCAATGTAAGGAAATCATGTCTGAAAGTGGTTAATATTATTAGCCAAGGCCACATAAATGATTACTGACACTTAAGGAAGGTATGCAGGGAAGTCACCCCATCATTTTTCACTCAGTCAATCTCCTATATTTCATTTTTTCTTCTAATTAATTTATTTATTTTTAGTTTTCAACATTCATTTCCACATGAGTTACAAATTTCTCCCCATCTCTATGCTCCCCCCATGTATTCTGATTATCCTTTCCCCCAGGTTGCCCTCTGTTCTATCACCCCACTCCTCCCCATCCCTTCCCCCTTACTTTCTTGTATGGCCAGATAGATTTCTATACCCCATTGCCTGTATATCTTATTTCCCAGTAGCATGTAGAAACAATTTTTAACATTTGTTTTTAGGACTTTGAGTTCCAAATTCTTTCTCTTGTTCCCTCCCTACCCCCCTCTAAAGCTGGTAATTCAATATAGGCTATACATGCATCATTATGCAAAACAGTTCCATAATAGTCATGTTGTGAAAGACTAATTATATTTCCCATCATCCTATACTATCCCTCATTTAATCAATTTTCTCCTTTCACCCTGCCACTTTAAAAAAACTATTTGCCTTTAACTACCCCTTCCCCCAATCTTCCCTCCCTTCTATTATCTTTCCCAGTGCACTTATCCTCTTCCCTGCTATTTCCTGGTAGTGTAAGATACCCAATTGAGTGTGTATGTTATTTCCTCCTTAAGTCAAATCTGATGAGAGAAAGGTTCATTCATTTACTTTCATCTAGCCCCCTTCCCTTCCATTAAAAACAGCTTTTTCTTGCCTCTATTATGTGAGATAATTTACCCCATTCTATCTCTCCCTTTCTCCTTCTCCCAATATATTCCTCTCACAACTAAATTTTATTTTTTCAGATAACATCCCCTCATATTCAACTCACCCTGTGCTCTTTGTCTCTGTCTCTATATTCTATATATATGGCTATATGGATATGTATATATGTGTGTGTGTATGTAAATATTTGTATATATATGTGTATGTGTGTGTTTGTATATATATATATAAATATACATATATATATATATACATATATATGTATACATGTATATTCCCTTCAACTACTGTAATACTGAGAAAAGTCTCATGGGTTACACAAAGTCATCCTTTCCATATAGGAATATAAACATTTCAACTTTAGTACATTCCTTATGATTTCTCTTTCCTGTTTACTTTTTCATGCTTCTCTTGATTCTTGTATTTCAAAGTCAAATTTTCTATTCAGCTCTGATCTTTTCTTCAAGAATGCTTGAAAGTCCTCTACTTCATAGAAAATCCATATTTTTCCCTGAAGAATTATATTCAGTTTTGCTGGGTAGGTGATTTTTAGTTTTAATCCTAGCTCCTTTGACCTCTGGAATATCATATTCCAAAACCTTAGATCCATTAATGTAGAAGCTGCTAAATCTTATGTTATCCTGATTGTGTTTCCACAATATTCGAATTGTTTGTTTCTGGCGGCTTGCAATATTTTCTATTTGACCTGGGAACTCTGCAATTTGGCTACAATATTCCTATGAGTCTTCCTTTTGGGATCCTTATAAAGAGGTGATCAGTGGATTCTTTCATTTTCTATTTTACCCTCTGGTTCTAGGATATCTGGGCAGGGTTCCTTGATAATTTCTTGAAAGATGATGTCTAGGCTCTTTTTTTTTGATCATGGCTTTCAGAAAGTCCAATAATTTTTAAATTCTCTCTCCTGGATCTATTTTCCAGATCAGCAGCCTTTTCCAATGAGATATTTCACATTACCTTCTATTGTTTCATTCTTTTGGTTTTGTTTTAAAATTTCTTGATTTTTCATAAAGTCACTAGCTTCCATTTGCTCCATTCTAATGGGAGGGGTCTCCTTTAGCAAGCTGTTGACTCTTTTTTCATGATTTTCTTGCATCACTCTCATTTCTCTTCCCAATTTTTCCTCTACTTCTCTTACTGGATTTTCCAAATCCTTTTTGAGCTCTTCCATTACCTGAGACCAATTCATATTTTTCTTGGAGATGTTTGATATAAGATCTTTGATTTTGTTGTATTCTTCTGGCTGTATGCTTTGATCGTTTTTGTCACCAAAGTAAAATTCTATAGTCTGAGGTTTTTTACATTGTATGCTCATTTGCCATCCAACTACTTGACTTTTTAGCTCTTTGCCAAGGTCAAACTCTGCTTCCAGTGTCGAAAGTGCTCTATCCCAAGCTTCAGTGATTTAGCACTGCTGTTTTAAGAGCTACCTCTAGTCACCTGTAAATTTTCATTTCTTCTGAGTGGGTTTATGGCAAGGAGAGATGTTCAGTCCTCTCCTGGACTTTGCTCTGCTCTGTGAGTAATCTCAAGCACGCTTCTGCCAGATAACCACCAGGACACCCTCTCAACAGCCACCACCAGCTCTGCCATATCAGTGTTCCTCCTCACCCTAAGATCACAAGGCCTACGACCCAGATCCAAGCAGGGCAAAAGCAAGAGAAAACTGCCTCATCACCAGCAAAGAGATCCCTGCACTCCAGCTCTGATCAGCCACTCGATTCCCTCCACCATATGTAAGCATGGAGCTTTGGAAGCATCCCCTGCTCCTGCTGCTGCTGCTGCTGCTGCTGCTGCTGCTGCAGCCATCTCTGCAGCCCCAGGGCTGAGACCAGATTGCACCTTTCTTTTACCCAGAGCAGAGAGAGTTTTCCCACTGACCTGCTAAGTTGTCTTTGGTGTTTGTGGGTTGAAAAGTCTGGAAAAGGCCACAAGTCATTGATTCAGAGCCCTGAGGCCTGCTCTGCCTGGTCTGCTCTGGCTTGGTCTGTTTTGGCACTGCCACAGCTAGGCTGTGCTCTGCTCCCAGCGAGGTGTGATAGACCTTTCCCAGTGAACATCCAGGCTGTCTTAGGCTGGAGACTTGTTTCACTCTGTCATTTCATGGGTTCTATAGCTCTAGAACTGATTTAGAGTCAGTTTTACAGATGTTTGGAGGGATTTGGGGAAGATCTCAAAAAAGTCCCTTTTTCAATCTGCCATCTTGGCTTCAATGTCTCCTATATTTCATGATCTCAAGATACTCATATTGAATTCTACTCCATAAATCATACATCTTCAAATTGTTTCGCACCAAGGGTGTAAGACTTCATCAGTACCAATATTTCAGGTATCCATCCTGTTTTCCCTACTTTTCAAATTATTTTTATGTGTTGTCTAACTCCACTGGATTATGAACTCATTGAAGGTAAGAACTTTCTTATAACTTTCCTTGTAGCCTTGGGTGATTAGCCCAGTGCCCCCAGAAAGTAAGATTCAATTTCAATAAGCTGAAAAAAGAATGTGCTGTTTTTGTTTCTGCCAGTGGTGAGTAACAGCCATATATGAACAAAGTACAAGCTGATATTTCTTCTAGAGAGAAGAAAAAAAATGATGAATAATTGCCTCTTTTCTTCTCAATTAAGTGAAGTCTCTGATTTCTTTATGCAAGTACTGGAAACAGAAAACAAATAAATTAAAGTATGTGGAAAAGTAAAAACAAGGACTTTAGTCAGGAGTTTGAAGTATGACAGATGACACAGGAACATGACAGAGAAAGAAAAAATGGTAGGTCCCTGAACATTTGAGTTTTTGAAGTAGGCATTAGTCTTTTTTTTCAATAGAAGACAATTGAACTCTGAAGAAAAAAGATGCTTCTCGTATTTTCAAGAGAGGTGGCTTAGAGTTACAGTTACCGATAGAAGGGAGAATATCCATAAATGATTAGAGGAATAAGTTACAATTTATGTGTTTAACCCTGAAAGATATTGAGATTGAAAGAGTTTATTCTACCAGGAACTTCATAGACAGCAGTTGCCTCCCAAAGTAAGGCCATTAGGACAGGATTGTCATTATTTTTGTCCATCTTTCATTATCAAAGAGGACCAAATTTGAACTCAGTGTTTTTCTCCTAGAACCCTCCCTCCCTTCCAGACTTCTCTATTACTGTCAATGTCACAAGCATCCTTCCACTCCCCCAGAAATGCAACCCAGATGTGAACTCTGACTTCTCACTATTACTATTTGTCAATGCTCTCCCCTTATATCTGATCTATTGCCACAGCCTGTCATTTTCACCTCATTAACATCTCTCTAATAATCTCCCTTGTGGCATTGATGCCACTCCTGCTGTGGGTCTTTATCACTTTATGCTTAGACAATTGCAATCGTCTTCTCATTGGCCTATCTTTCACATGTCTCTCCATTCCAGCCCTTTTTCCATTCATCCAAAAAAGTGATTTTCTTCATGTACCTGTCCCATTAAGTCACCCTCATACTCAGTAAACTCCAGTGGCTCCCTATCATCTCCAGAATCAAATGCAAAATTTTGTTTGGTATTTAAAGGTGTTAATAGCTAACACCATATCCCACATACCTTTTCAGTCTTCTTATTGCTTACACTCTGTAACAACAATATTGCTTGCAGTTACTCTGGAGGTATAAGGCCATTAACACCCACACACAGGAGGGTTGCTAGCACAGTTTTTTTATCTGTTTTTCTAAAGGAAAGCAACTTTAAGGGGTTAACAATCTTACTTTAATTAAACATACATATACATTCACCTAGGTCAGGGGAAAAAGTCAGCACGCTGAACTTCAGAGCACATACAAACAGAAATTACAAACAAAGAAAATAACACAAATCAACAGACAGTCTTCTAACAGTCTGAAAATAGCAATACACACATAGTTACCAGAGAGAGAGAAGCACCAACATCTGGGTTTTCAAAGCCGGGGGGGCTCTTTAACAGCTACCCAGAATCTTGTTTGGCCAAGTCACAGGAACACTTTTCCAACAAGTGAGCCTCAAAGCAAAATGCTAACCTCAGAGTATATATACTGTTTCCAATCAACAACTTGATTCAGTCAAAGACTCTTGATTGAAACAAAGGCAACACTCAATCAAAAGCACTTGATTGCCTTAGTGTTGAGAACTTCTCCAAAAGAAAAAAAAAACAGCAAAAAGTCCTACTTTGCTTGCCGTAACATTGCACCCCTCCAGGATCCTTGACTTACAATCTAAATGGCCATAGATCCAGGAACAATTAGAGGCACTTTACTTTGTGATCTCATCACATAATAACTTATTATTAAGGTGGCCACATAGTCTTAAATAAAATATATCATTCAGTATATCTTACAGCATTTCTCAGAATACCCACACAACATATATCATTTTTCAATAAACTAAACCATAATGTTCATAGCCACACCCTTAATCAAAACATATCCTTTGGTAGTATTCCCCAAAATACTTGTTTACTCAAGCAAGGGATGCCTGGTCAGGGTCTTCCCTGACACGACATATCATGCTTAAGGGGTAGCAGAAAATACAAACCATCCACCCCTAGGTCACAGCAAGTTACAGTCTCCTCCATCAATACAGAGTATCCAAGTAAAGTCTTTCTTGGGGGGTGTGTCCTTCTCCCCATACTGCCATTGTAGGCTTCTTCCTGGGACTCTCACTTACAGGCATGCTTTAATGAGCAAAGTCTCAACACAAACAAAAACATTCCAAATAAAATTCTCTTGGAGATCTGTCTTCTCCACATGGCTCCAGCCCCACTTTCAAGTCTTGAGGGGCAGCTGGACAACAAAACCAACAGGGTGAGGTTTTGGGGGGTCCAAGGCACTTCCCCCCACCCACCATAAACAACTCCATCCTCCCCCTGGGTTCCAAACCATACCAGGGGGACACAACAGAAAAGCACAAATAGTGCCTTGCTGCAAAGATTTTATCTTGCCCCAGGACTGAATTCTGAGCTCTAAGGTTCCTCCTCCTACTCCCATAGGAGCTGGGTGCTCCTGACTTCTGTCTGAGTTGCTATGCAAGCAGCTCTCTGCTTTTGCTCTCTCCTCACCAAGGTCAACTCACAGGTAGTTCTCTGCTTCTGCTAGGTTGTTATGCAGGTAGCTCTCCAGTCTTGCTCCAGGGCTCCATTCCAAGCCCTTGCTGCTCTGGTCTGGCTTCTGAATGCAATACCCTTTCAGGGCATTCACCCCTCTGGCACAGTCTGGAGCTGGACCAATCCACTAGAGCCCTGCCTCTGGTCATCCCCGCTTTCCCCAAGGCCCTGATTCCCCCCCTCCCAATTTGCTTGCCATTACATACTCCACCTGCATACTCTTCAATTCAATTGTTCCTGGAGCATGACATTACACTTCTCAACTCAAGGCATTTTTTCTGACTGTCCCCCAGGTCTGGAATGCTCCCTCTCCACTTATTTGCTTCTTGGACTCTCAGGCTTCTTTCATGTACCAGCTAAAATCTCATTGCTACAAGAAAGTTTCTTTCTTTGTTGCTTTTTCCTATTCATTCTATATATAGCTTGTTTGTACATATCTATTTGCTTTTGTCTATCTCATTCAATTGTAAGTCCATTCAATTCAAGGATTTGTCATTTATTTTCTTTGTATACTCAGTATTTAGTATAATGCCTGGCACATAGTAGGTACTTTAGAAATGTTTATTCTCTGATGGACTGAGAATTGAATCAGGCTGGTCCCGAATATAAAGAACAAAAGTATTTTTGTTTCTTTTATTTTTTAATAGTCATATTAGGTTTAAAAACAAGGTCAGATCAAAGAAGAGATAAGCTGCTATTTGGGATGGTGGGACACAGAAAAAGCTGACATTTGCCGGTATTATTTTGCATCTCTTTTCTCTGTCAAACTCGGTAAGAGCCAGTGGTGTTATGGAACTGATAAAAAAGCTTAAGTGACCTTAGGCTCCCATAAGAGAAAAATGGTTTCCAAAGCAATAAAGGGATATTGTTAAGAGCCTTTCTGGGGGCACTGTAATCATTTCTTGGTGTCGATTTATGGATTGCCTAAAAATTAAATGGGCTATAATCAGTGGACAACTTTAAGAGAGGTATCACACGTATCAGAGTTCAAGACTGACTGAGAATAATCAGTTTGGAGATGGAATAGATGTTACAGGCAATCTAGTGAATCACTTCATTTTACAGATGAAGAAACTGAGGTCCAGAAAAGGTTAAATGGCTTGCCAAAGGACACAGATGTTAAGCAACAAAGTCAGGATTTGAACCCTGATGCTCTGATTGGAAATGCAATTCTTTTTTCATGGTATCCTTTCTTAGAGACTCTGTAATGGAGTTTCATATTCAGATTCTGGTTAGATGTTACAATGTTTTTAGGCTTTAAGATTCCATGATTTTATAAATTTTTCTTTACAGAAATAAAAAGTTGTTTTGTTAACATACTTAAAAAGATCTATGCAATGACAGAAACTTGTGAACTAAGTGAAATCCATCAAACGATTATAACAATTTTGTAGAAAGTTTGACCTTCGTTTCCTACCACAACTGTACAAATTGTGGTTACCTGGTTGACATCCATGCAACCGTGAGTGATAGACCTCTAGGGAACAGAATTACCACAAACTATCACAGCCTTGGAAACTTTATAGCTATAATCATCTGATAGGGAGAGACATGAGGCACAAATTGTTAGCTGTGATAGATAATTTTAGAATAACAAAATATTTAAATGAGATAAAAGCACAGTAAGAAGACAGAAAAATTGTAGGTGTGGATAGAAATGGTAGCCTAGGGTTTAAGAAGAATATTAAGAGATGTTTTGTCAGTACTTTCTGAGGCCCCTTCTGAGGTGGTAGGGACTCATTCTGCAGCTCATCCTGTAAATTGAGAATGTCCTAAATTCCTTCTCCCCTTATCTTGAAATGCCATTAAAACTTCTCCTTAATGTGTACCAAAAGAATTGCTCTTATCTCCCTTATTCTTTGCACCACTCCCATTCTGTCCTTAATCTTTAACGTGTCCCTCCTGCTATGTCCTTAATCTTTAGCCAACCATAAAATCCTAAAAACCTTCCTGTCCCTAATCGTTAACTATCAGAAGATCCTACAAACCTGGAGGCTGTATAGCTTTCTGTCTATATAAGCCTAGTCCCCCACCAATTATCAGTACCTTTGCTCAGCCATGTTACTACAGTAAAGGTCCATGTGCTTTCACATTAAATAAAGCTACCAATGGCTAAAAGAGAATGCTATCTAAGTGGATTCTTTCACACTTGTACTGCTCTACAAAATCTGACCTCAACATAAGGACCAAACGATATATGTGTAAAGAATTATCCTTAAAGATTTTAGTCAATATTAAAATGAAACCTATTAAAAGTTAAATCAAATTTTCATGCCTTATTTCATGCTTTAAAATTCACTTGGGTAATATAATTTTAAAACTGTAATACAAATATAGTTTTCTAAAAAAATCCCTAAAATTTTAAAAATCTTTTTTTTTAAATTGAACAGTTGATTGAATAATCAATAGGTTACTCATAAGAGACCACAAAACATCTGTCTCCAGTTAATTGCATTTGTTTCTTAGAAGTTTGGGGTAATTGCAGTTATTATTTCTCTTAAACTCCAACCCAAAATGGAATTGACTTGCTTCAGGTGTTTTCTTTTTGTATGAAAAAATATATATATATATATATTTTGCAATCTTGCCATGTACTTGAGACACAGTGGGGCAGGAGAAGAGGAAGAAAACATTCATTCAAAGGTATTGAATAATTCTACTTGTAACTATGTATCTTTCCATCTCACATAAGTATTTCAGAGTGCACAGTATGGAGTGTTAAATTTCTATGATTGTTAAATAAATGTGTTACCCTGTTCAAAACTATTATCTTTTCATGTTTCCTGCAGATGCTTGTTATAGGTAAATGTAAAGAATATATAATGAGAAACTGCCTAATCTTTTTCTTTTTTATCTAAATGCATGTTTTCAGAAGTGCAACCAGTTGAACTTAATCCAGTGTGTTCTGAGAGCAGCTGCAATATGCCTTGATGGAACACCATAAATTCAAATTAATTAAACCAAAATGAATTACAAATTATTTTTGTAAACTACACGTTGATCCTAAAGGGTTATTATACCAGCTGAACTTGATGTCGTTTGCCCCATCTGCCACAGCAGATGCTTTATTCCAATATGAATATTAAATCAATTTTGAAAGCAATTTCCATAATTGTAAGAAACATTCACAAAATGAAGCGAAGATGATAATCTTACAGATGATAGGAAGAATTCTTATTAAATACCAGATAGTATTATCATATATGACACATATATAATCTCAAAAAAGCTAAGTTTAACTGCATAATCAAGTACTAAAGCTATACCCAATAGAAGGAATTGTCAGAGGTGCAATTTTACCATACTTTTATTTAATTTCGGCATGTAAATACTAACCCTAAGTTCTTTGCAATCTTTGGCTTACATGTGCAATCTTCCACCAAATGTATGAACTATACAGACATTAGAAATGTGTCATTTACCAATGTTCTATTTTGTTCATTTTTGAGTCACATCTTGATGCGCAAGACGCTATCTAAATTTCAAATTTGGCAAATAGTTGGTTTTTAGGTGGTGTAGATGAAAGAACACTGAATTTAGAGTCAAGAAAACCTGATTTCAGCAATGTCTCAAATGCTTACTACATTGTGCACCATTGGGCAAGAAACATATTTTTTCTGTGCCCATTTCCACATCAGTAAATTAATGAGTTTGACTTGATGGCCTTAAAGATGGAAAGAACTTGGCCTGAAGTTAGGAAGAACTGAGCTCAAATCTGGCCTCAGACACATGTGAGTTGTTGGACCCTAGAGAAGCCACTTAATCTGTTTGCCTCAGTTCCCTCAACTGTAATGAGGATCATAATAACACTTAACTTATAATTTAAATAAATTACCTCCTGGTAATCATGGAACTAATTATTGTTCTTTGTTTTTACTCAAGCAATCAGATGAATTTATTGATTGTCAACCCAATTTTCTGTTTATGAATAGAGAGTTGTTTTCTTTTTTTTATCAGAAACATTTGAACATTCAAAACATAAGTCCAACAGTTAAAAGTACAATTTTCATTGTAACTTAATTGTTTATCCAGAAATGGACTCTCCACTGCAAGGAGAAAAAAACAGAAAGATTCAATATTAATTTAGCAAGTTCATCAAATACATTTGAACTAAGTTTTGATTTGCCTAGAGCTTTCCAGGGATAGCAGCTATATCAACTGAGGTCTGCCTTTATATTCCTGGATGAGATTTTGCCTTAGCGATGGAGGGAAGTTCAAGTTCAATCAATTCAGCCTCTTATTCATAAGCACAAAAGCCAGAGTATTTTAAAAGGGGCATTTTACACAAATTTTGATCCTACCTTAGACTACATGGGGTGTGGAAATGTGGAACCACTTAAAATTAAAATATAATTTAGTATGAGGTGAATTAATTCCACCTCTTTTTATATTGTCTGGTTATGTTCTGTATTCCATTTGGCCCTGGTTCAAGAAAAAAAAAGCATATTCACAAATACATATTTGTGTTTTTTTAAACTTCAGTAGATCATAGATTATTTCATTTTTCAATGTCTTAAAATGAAAGATGAAAATGACTAGAATGGTTCTAGTTCGTATTGAAACTTGCAATCTAGTCTTCTCTTCCTCTGTCTTTTTCAGGTATAAACATATTCATGCCTTAAAGCCTATCCTAATAGGCCTCATAATCTCCAGGTAAGCTGTGTAGCTCTTCTCTGAACTCTAGATATATTTGAATATCCTTCTTCAATTTAAATGCCCATGACTGGACTGAAAGCTCCAAGTGAGATTTTAGAAGAGCTTTGTATAATGTAATTGTTATCTCTCTTGAATCATAACTAATCCCTTCATTCTTTTCACTCTAATATCTACTTAGTCTTTTCCCCCAAGTCATGGTATACTAGACCTCAGTCATCTTTTTTATCTCTTTTATTTTGTGCTTTTTCAGTTTTCCTAAGGAATCATTTCAAAATAACATGCTTTTATGAATTCTTATTGGGGAATTATTAACTAAATATTGACAATGTGAAATTCCATTTTTCCATTTCTTTTCTTCTTCCTATACAAATCTCCTTACATTTTAGTAAACCTCTCTGATATAATTCTTTTTTTCTTTTTAGTTGTGAGGTACTAGGACATATTTGTAAGGGGAAAAGACATGGAAAATACTTTGGATTATAGTAGAATAGTAAAGGAGTGAAAGAACAGCCAAATCCAAAAGTATTGATATAGTATATTTCACATGGTTTACAATATTTAACTAAACCCTAGAAACACAAAATTTAAGAATTTGGAGGAAACCGTGAGGTTGCTAAGTCCACATATTGAGATATTGTGGTATTTGTTCTTACAGACAAATTAAAACTGTTTATGCTGTTTAAAACTGTAACTTCTACATAAGCCAAGTAAGAGTAATAAAAAGACGTTTCAAATATTTGAAGAATTATCATGTCTCTCCAAGTCTTCTCTTATTGGAGATAAAAACACTTAGTTTCTTTCAAATATATATATATATATATTTATACAAATATATTCAAATATATATACATACATATATATATATATATATATATTTATCTATAATCTTGGGTTCCTATATAGTGAGAAGAAACTAGTGAAATGCTAGAGGGAGAAGGATGAATGGCTATGCTGAAGTCAGGAGTGGAGAGTTTATTCTGAATAGAAAAGTGATAGATGAAGAACTCATTTCTTATGGCCTGAAAGGAAAGAAAACTGTGGGTCAAGTAATACTTTAGATGAAATGCTAACTATAGAATATTATAGGAATTCAGTGGTCTTCCGTGAAAGGTAGGCCCTGTTGTCAAAGTCAAAACAATGTATTAAAAATTAGGGAAAGGCCTAAATATGAATTACCTCACAGTTTTATTCAATTTATACATGGATTATCTTTCATATCCTTAAAAGCCTTGGCTCCTCAACACCCTCCTCCTCTCATTCACCAACTTTCTATCTCTTTCCATGGAATCAGGTGTCATTGATCAAAAGAACTTGAATCTATTACTTTAATGGGGCCTCTGGAACACTTCAAAAACCTTTAAATTTTTTTAATAAATTATAAGTGCATCATAAATTACTTTTTAAGAGACTGGAAACATGTTAAAATGCATTTCATAGCATCCTCAGTACAACTTCAATATTCCTTTCACATACGTATTCTCCATCATGCTATTTGCAGTTATTTAAAAGAATCAGATAGCTGAAAGTGGGGAGAAATAGATTGCCAATACATAAACCGTTTCTGTTCCCTTTAATTGTGGCATGGCATTTCAGTTTACAGGTAATATGTATCTTCAATCTGAATAGCACAGCCTTTAACTTGCTAGAGTTAAATGCTCAGGAAAATAAATGGCCTAACATATAACCAAAGAAGGCCTAAATTGGGCAGAGAAGCTCAAAGCCAAAGTGTTCATCTTGATAATAGCAAAACAGTCAATTGAGTTTCTTTTCCCAGGAAGAGCTGAGTCCCACTGAGCTATTTGTAGAGAATTTTATTGTCTTTAAAACAAGCCAAGATCCCAAAGTGAATTATATATTTATTGAAAACACTTAACTAAAACTCATTTAAGGCAGCATAATACAACAGCTGTTGCTTAAATTGTACATGGTCAAGGCTAGAAGATATTATCAGTGTTCCATAATGTCAAGTTGTTCCTATAGAGAGATATATTTTGTATCCATCCATCCATCCATCCATCCATCCATCCATCCATCCATCCATCTACTTGTCTATCTATCTAACCTGGAGATACACAGAAATACACACAAAGACCTTAAAAAATATACATGGATAAAAACATAATATATTTTTCAAGTCATACAGTGATCCATCCAAAATATTCTCTACTACCTCCATGCCTTACTTCCATGATTTCTGAGTCTTCTAGTCCCAAACTGGCTACCATGAAAATGTTTTTCTTAAGGACCACAGGGACCAGCATATCTGCCATTATATTTTGTTGTCACAACCAAGCATTTCCACTCAGGGTGCATTCTTCTTATTAGTTCAATTGAAGCTCTGGGATGCATATATCAGTAAACTTTCCCTAAAAGCACAGATACAGTCTGGGGAGAAGAGGTGAAAAGAAAAAAAAATGCAGGGAAGAATAAAAGTAGATAAATTAAGATTCAATTCAACAATTTAATCCTTTATTAAGTAACTATTCTGTGCCCAGCACTCCACTTTGAGATTTGAATTTTGAAAAGATGTGATTCTAATTCTCATGGAACTAATAGCTTAGTAGGAAAATATATGTTCACAAATAACTACACTTTGTTAGATCCAAGCAATGGTATATGTCATAATCTACCAATATCTTCTCTTATGGTACAAATTATTTCCATACTTGGTGGCAGCAAACAATTTAGGAACATTTTGGGAAAAAAAGAATTTTATTTGGAGAACCCTGAGCATCCATAAAGGATTTTTCTTTTATGACTGTGCAAAGCATTCTCCATGACAATTGTCAGTTGCTTTGGTGAATATTCGTGTCATATTTCTCATCTAGCTTGGTATTAATATGTCAAAGATCAATGAACAAATTCATCTCTGTAGTTACATCTTTTTAATTTATTTATCAACTTAATGTGCACATGGGAAATACCTTGTTGAATGGGAGCTCAAAAATTTAAAGGGTACATTTTTTGCTGATTTTTTGTAATCAATAAAAAGCACATGCAACATTATGTTCTCTAGACCATACAATTTTATGACGATGAAGACAGAATAAATTGTAGAAAAGCCTCTGTCAAAGACCACTTGTTTCCTTTTTCTGGATTCATCAAGTAAAGCCTCAAAATATGCATCCAATTTCCTTATAAACATGAGATGAGAAAGATGAGAGAAGTTTTTGGGTGATAGCCTATCTTGGGAGTTCCTAATTGATCCCAGGATATTAGTGGAATACCTAAGTATTGAATAAGGCAATGAGGGTGACATATTTCAGCAGACCTTTGCTTTATGTTAATCACTTTGACAGTTATGAAGTGAGGAACTAATTATCATGGTATTGCCAATCCACAGGGTGAGAGGTTATAAAACCCTGAGGCAGAGCACTGCCTATGTAGGTGAAGTGGGAGGAACACAGGCTAGAGTTGTGCAGAAAGAAATGACAAGATCTGGTACCTGATTTGTTATATGAAGTAAAAGAGAAATCTTGAGAATATGACAATGATCTTGCAAAGCTATGTGGCTAGGAAAATGTAAAGCCCAGGTCTGACCGTTTCACACTCCCACTCAATAAAGTCCAGTGGTTCCTTAACATTTCCAAGATCAGATAAAAATCTATTGCTTATTGTTCGAAAGCTTTTATAACCTTCCCTCCCTCTTTTTTCTGCTACATCACTGTCCATCATGTCTATCTTCCTCATATACAATTTGATTGAGATACACTAGTTTTCTCTTTGTTCCTGGAAAAATACATTCCATCTCTTCACTCCAGGCATTTTCACTGGTTGTCCTCAGTACCTGGAATTCTCTCCATTCTTATCTGTACCTTCTGGCTTCTCTGATTTTGTTCAAGTCCCAGATAAAACTTTACCTCCTGTAGGAAGTCTTTGAAGCCTTTTCTAGTCACTCTTTATACATATATATATATATATTTATATTTATATACATAATATTGTTATATATATTATATATAATATATATTATATTTATATATTTATATATATTTATATATTTTTAGTTTGCAACACATGGTTCTACATAATTTTGAGTTCCAGATTTTCTTCCCTCCCTCCCCCCTCCCTCCCCAAGATGGCATGGAATCTCATATGACTTCCATGTATAACTTGGCATTGAATTAATTTACACACTAGTGAAGTTGTGGAGGAGAATTATGACCAATGGAATGAGTCATGAGAAAGAAGAAACAGAACTAAAAAAAAAACCGAACAACAAATACAAAAGAGAGAAAAAAAAGGGGGTAGAAAAAGGCAAGCATGAAGTGTGCCTCGATCTGCATTCATACTTCATAGTTCTTTCTCTGGATGTAGATAGCCCTCTCCATCATAAGTCCTTTGGAGCTGTCTCTGCATATTGTGTTGCTGAGAAGAGTCTGTCAGGGTTAGTCATCACAGAATCCATATATCTGTGGTTGTGTATAATGTTC
>CM053622.1:254223330-254249870 GCA_028646595.1 Phalanger gymnotis | reverse complement strand
AAAAAAAAAAGTTTTTTGCATGCAACTAGAAAATAAGGTACACAGGCAATGGGACATAGAAATTTATCTTGCTGTACAAGAAAGGAAGGGAAAAGGGGATAGGAGTGGGGTGACAGAAGGGAGGGCAGACTGGGGAACAGGGCAACCAGAATATATGCCATCTTGGAGTGGGGGAGAGAGTAGAAATGGGGAGAAAATTTGTAATTCAAACTCTTGTGAAAATCAATGTATATTAAATTAAAGTATATTAAACTAAGTATATTAAATAAATAAAAAAAGAAAAAAAAAGAAAAAAAAAGAAAGGATATCATAGGCCATCAAGTTCAAGCAACACATTTTATAGATGATAAAACCGAGCTCATAGATGGCTTATTGACATGATTATTTAGACAGCAAGCAGTAGAGTGAGAATTTGCACCCAGATTCTCTGATGCCTGAATCAGCCCTTTCTCCACCATACCATGTTACCTGGTAAAATGGAGGAAGTGGCCATTTATTCTTGCCTAGGCAAATTAATTTATCCATGCCTTTGATCTCCTCATTTCTCACCTTCAGTGTCTTGCAATATACTGAAGTCTCTCATGTCTGGCAATAAAAATTGAGGTGAATGAAAACCCTGAGAGATTGCTTCTGGGTAATTAATAATTTATTAATTAAACTAGGTAGTAATCAATAAATTAATGGTCAGCAGTCTCTTTAGCAGCTAAAGACACCTAATGGAGATAATAAATGTCTTAATTTTTTTAGAAAAGGGAAGGACACTGACAGAAGAAATCAACCCTCTTTGGTAAACAATTCATGACAGGGCAGACATATTAATGGGGTGGTAGGCTAAAAGTCTTCAACTCCTCCTGCTGAGAACATGGCTTGCTTATGAGACTCAGCCACCTCCAGCAATTTGGACAAAGGGATCAATCTCTACACAGACCACTGTGGTTGATTGTCGCTTTTATTAGCTGGATTTCCCCAGGCTACAATGAAGGAGTGTGAGGGCACAGGTTCAATGCTTTAGGGCTGGAATTCACTTAGATTATATTCTCTTTATATTATGAACAAAAATAAGGTTTGCTAGTTTGGTGGAGTCCTGCCCAGGATTACAGAGCACGTACCCTGAGGATTAACGCAATTTCATCTATCAACCTTGTCCCTCAGAGACTGGCTGAATGACCTATAGGGACTGGGGCCCGAATGAGGAAAAAGAAAGGAAAAATCTCAATCCTAATTTAACTATCGGTTATTAATATGACATAAAATAACAATCTCAAAACAAAGATGAAATAAAGAAACACCAATTTCAGAGTATTTTGCCTCAGTCTTCTGGGAATGCAATATAGGTATGCATGTATATATATATATATATATATATATATATATATGAATATATATATATATATATATGAATATATATATATTCACACACACACACACACACACACACACACACATATACCTATGTGTAGGATAGGATAGCTTAATATAGGCTGTCATAAAAGAGCACCAAGTAGACTAAACTAGAAGAGAGAAAATAACTGATTTTTTTTATTCAGTGTTGAAAAATATTCCCCAAACCTCCCCAAACATTATCTCATTCAACCTTCCCAACTCCCTTCCTCCTAGGTTCATTAGCATGACATATATTCCTATCTCATTGAGTCATACACAGATCTATAGCTAGCAGAGACCACTAAAACCCATACTATCTAAATCTCTGATTTTAAAGATAAGCCTCCAAACTTTCATATTACTATTGATGACACCAACATCCTTGCAGTCACTGTGGTCACATAATCAACACCACTTTCAACTCCTCATTACCACTCATCCCACATATCCATTTCATTGCTACATCTTTTGGCATGTCCTCAGAACATATATCATATAATGTCTTCTCTTTGACGCAGGTGTTACCTTAGCTCAGTCCCTCATCACCACTAACCTGGATTATAAAAAGATTTGCTTGTTTCAACTCTCTCTGCACTATAATTCTTTTTAAATTCAGTTGCCAAAGCAATGTTTCTAAAGGAAAGTTCTGATCATGTCTCCCCATTACTTAATTAGCTTTAGTAGCTCCTATTACCTCCCTGATTAAATGCAAAGTCCTTTTTTCTGTTTTGTTAAAAGCTCTTCAAAACCTATCCCATTCATTCCTATCTAACCTTTATATACTTTACTTTCCTCTGAGTTCTGTGATCCATCTATACTGGCCTTCCTGTAGTTTCTTAAACATGAAAATATATCTCCTGACTCAATGCCTTTGATGGGCTGTCTTCTATGCTTAGGAGGTTGTGCACATTCCCCTGATCCTCTACTTCCTTCAAGAATCATCTCAAATCTCATCCTCAACCAAGACTTTTCCAAGTTAACATAGCAGTAGTGCTCTGTATATATGTTTTGATACCTGGGTATTGACCCATTGTATTTCCCAAGCAGAAGGTAACCTCTTTCGAGGAAGGGATTTTTCGTCCCTTTCTTTGTTTCTCCAATATTTAGCAAAGAGCTTGGCGTATACTTATAAATGCATGTTGCCCAATTGACTTACTGTTTCCCCTAGATATCTGTGTGAACTTGGGCAAATAATCTGTCTCCTCAGAGTCTTGAGTTTCTTACCTTTAAAACCAGATGATTATTAAGATCTCTCCAAGGTAAAATTCTATTTTAGTATGAATAATGACATGTAATTTCTAGATGAGACAAACAAATTGGGTGACTAACATAATTCAGATGTTTGTTGTTTTTGTTTGTTTTTCTTGTTAGGCCTGCTTCACTTTAGAGCTTTTCTCAAGAACGTCCTTGTACATGAAACCCTTCCTGATTCCCCAACTCCCAACAACGTTCCCTAAAATTGCCTTGTTTCTCAGACAAAAGCACCGGCTATGTGCCTGGCTCTATGCTAAATGCTGAAGATACAGAGCAGCCAAAGGAGAGTTCTGTTCTCAGGGAACCTGGAGTCTACAAAGGGAGATAATATATTCTATTTTACATATGCAGTAGCTGTATTTTGACTTCTCCTCTACCTCACCTCCACCTCATTTACTAGATTATTTGCTCCTTTAGCAAAGGTAGTGTTTTGGCTTTTATTTCTCTACCCCTAAACATACCATGCATATAATATTTAAGAAATCTTCTTACTTTATTCATTTACTATCTCACCATTTCTTCTATGACAAGAACACATTTTTGCTAAAGAAGGAAAAGAACTGTTAGAAATGCCTAACATATTGCAACGTAAGTGCTAAAATTAGACAAATTGCCTACAGCTAATTAGCAAGGAGGCATCGATTTCTGTATTAGTGAGGATGTTACCTTGTAGGTGTTTGTATTTTGCTGATGGGTCTGAAATGTAGGAGCTTGAAAAGTCACGTGGCAGACTTTTCCAAGCCCTGTTTCCTTAATCTGGCCATCTTCTTCATATTTTTCTTGATGGAAATTGAAACTCATCCCCTGGGACTCTGGGCTCCCATAAGTGAACTTTAGGACATATTTTGCTGAGAACCAGGCTTCCCTTTAGCTCTCTGGCTTTTCCTAAACCTAAACTCCTTTCTCTTCTAATTTCTTTTTATATGGCTTTTAAGCAATTAGGTAACATGATGATTAGAATGATAGACCTGGAGTCAGAAAACTTGAGTTTAAATTTACCTCCAGTCATTTACTATCTATGAGATCCTGGGCAAGTCACTTAGCTTCTGCCTACCACAATTTCCTTAACTGTAAAATTGGGATAGTGGTACCACCAATATCTCAGTGTCATTATGAGGACAAAATGAGGTAATATTGATAAAGTACTCTGCAAACTTTAAAGAATTACATAGATGCCGATTATGTTAATAATTCTGCAATGACATTAAAGTTATTAATAATGTTAAATATAAAACTTTATTATTATTATTAGTTTTTCCCCCCCAGCAAGACAACAAGCTCTTTGTTAACAGTAACTACCTTACTAGTATTTCTATTCCCAATGTTTGTCACAATGGGGAGGCTAGGAGTATCAGGCTTGAATTCAGGAAGACCTTAGTTCAAATTTTTCTAATTCCCCCTTCTTTTTTTTCCCTTTACCTCCTATTTCACTGTTGAGTAAAATGTATTTTTATATCCAATTGTTTTTGTGTATCTGTACTCTTCCCTTCTTTTACCAGTTCATGTGAGAGTAAGGTTGCAGTCTCAGCCTTTCCCCTTTTTTGTATATGTATGCAGGAAAACATTCTACACGATACCAGGAACATTGTGTGATGACCGACTATGAATTATTCGGCTCTTCTCAGAAACACAATGATCAAAGATAAATACAAAGGAGTCATGAAGAGAAATGCTATCCACTTCTAATTTGTTGTGTTGTGACATACTATAATCTGTTTTTCTTATACTCTCTTTGGTTCTATTATGACCTCTAACCTGCTTCCAGGAATGATTTCTCCTCAACTAAATATGTATATATTTGCACTTTATACATTGTTTGTAGATACTTCCATACTACGGTCTTTTTTGGTTTGTTTTAACTCCTATTTTGTTGCATTTTCCCAGTGGAAAACAATGCCTTCCTAAAATCTTCAAGTATGACTTATAGCAAAAAGAGATTTATTGATGGTATATTTTTTTAATTTAGCTCTCCCTTTCTATAAAGAGGCATCTGGTCTCTTTTAAAAATGCTTTTAATATAGTTTTTCAAAAATGTGGAGAGTGATCGAACCAATTAGAATATCAAATCATAAATGGAACAATTGTTATAATTCTTTATATACACTTAACAAATAGAAAACAAAACTAACACCAACACATGTGTAGATATAAATAGATACCCACACACACATATATATATATATATGAGTATATACAAATATGTGAGTACATGTGAATAAATTATATATGTGTTCATTTCATTGTTTTGATTTATCTTATAATATCATTGAATTTCAGCCTATTCTCTTCCCTCCTTGGGAAATGAGTATAAAAATATAGTGATGAGTAGACAAAGAGGAATGAAGTACTAAACTTAGAGTAGGAAAGAGTTTTTTTTTTTTTGCTTATTAATTACAAAATGCAATAACTTCTTATAAGGAAAAGATGAGGGTGAATTACACTCATGCTTGGTTCTTTGAGTATGATTTTCTGTTTTGCTTTGATATGTGCACTTTTCCCTAAATATATGAAATGTATAGAGAGGTTCTCTGTTCCTTATTTTGGCATTTCAAATACCTTAGTTAGAATTTGTTTTGCTTAGGACTACTCTCATTTTATTCTTTTTCTAATTCCTCCTTTTTTTCCCTTTACCTCCTATTTCACTGTTGAGTAAAATGCATTTTTATACCCAATTGTTTTTGTATATCTGTACTCTTCCCTTCTTTTACCAGTTCAGGTGAGATTAAGGTTGCAGTCTCAGCCTTTCCCCTTTTTTGTACAGACTGCAACTCAGTACCCCACTTATATGATAAAATTGTTTTTAATTTCCTTTACCTCTCCAATTCAATTTATTACTCTTCCCTCTTTCCATACATAAAAAAGAAAAGAAAACTACTGATAGGTCTTTGGTTTCTCTCTACAACCTCTAATGACAATGGAAGTCTCTGTGTGCTTTTCCCCATATCTGACTTTAAGGAGTCCTTTAGTTCTTTATCATTTTTTTCCCTTTTATGTTTCACTTAACTCATGTGTTTGAACTTTAACATGCCTTTTTCTTAGCTCTCGTCTTTTCCTGAAGAATACTTGGGAGTGCCCTATTTCACTAAAGGTACATTTTTCCCTAGTAGGATTACATTCAATTTTACTAGGTTAGTTATTCTTGCCTGTAATCTTATAAATTTTGTCTTTTGGAATATTATATTTCAAGCTCTTTACTACTTGGCTGATAAATCATATGTAACCCTAAATATGGCTCTTTGTTAATTGCACTTTTCTTTTTGGATAATTGAAGTATTTTTTTCTTTGATTTGGAAACTCTGGATTTTGGCTATAATTTCCTAGGATTTTTGATATAGTGTTCCTCTCCAGAAGTGACCAGTAGATTCTTTAATTTTCACTTTTCTCTCTGTTTCTAAACTTTCTTTTCTTTTCTTTTTCTTTTTTTTTTGGAGGGGGGAAGGCAGGGCAATTGGGGTTAAGTGACTTGCCCAAGGTCACAGAGCTAGTAAGTGTGTTAAGTGTCTGAGGCTGGATTTGAATTCAGGTCCTCCTGACTCGAGGGCAAGTGCTCTTGCACTTGCTCACTGCACCACCTAGCTACCCCTGTTTCTAAACTTTCACTTAACCTAAGCAACAACAAATTTTTTTCTAACATCACCTGACCTTCTGCCACCATTTATTGAAGCCTTATTTCCTTCCTTCCAATGCTTCCCAGAAATGCAATGAGCCACAGAACCACTATGTGTCAGGAGTAACAAAGAAAGAAGAGAAAGTCTCCCCACCCCACCCCACTCCACCCCTTCCCTTCTCATGAATAAGTCAGTTTCCTACTTGATCCACAGAAGCCATGGCAATAACAGACAAGAATAAGCTGTGGAAATGAAGGAGCCAAAGTCAGCTGCTGGGGGGAGAAAGGGTCCTAGGCATTGATGCTATTTGTCTTTCATTTTAGAAGAGGAGTAATGACATTGCAGGTGCTCTTTTTTCTCTCACACCAATTGAATTCATGTGAGGCAGAGTTGCACAAAATCTTTTGCTTCACTCTCTCTTCCTAAGTCATCAAAGTCCAGTGTTAGGACACAAGTCAAGAAGACTGGCATTGATCTAGGTTGGAGTCAATGACCTTGGCATCTTAAGTGTCTGACCAAGCTTTAAGCATTCTGCAGCATCTGCATCAGGCACCTTCATGGCCGTTGGAACAAATTGTTCTCATCTGACCATTCCACTGGGGGAAGTCTTCACATGCTTCAGGTAGACATCCACCTACTTCACAGGTGTATTTGAGGCCTGTCAGTTACCTTTGACCTGGTTTTAGTCCATCTGTCAATAAGGTTGACTAGGATGTAGTTGCTGCACATGCTAGAGCACAAGTGAGAGTTGGGTGGCAGGTGGATACCAAAGGTGGAAGAGTAACCCTGAAAAGGGCTCAGCAAGCCTTTATACCATTGGTGTCAGTCCTCCTTGAATGCCCCATATACAATCTTTTCCTATAGGTATTACCTCTTCCAATTAGATTGTGAGCTTTTTGAGAGCAAAGACTCTTTCAACTCTGTATTTGTCTTCACAGTGAATAGCATATAGTGCTCATCAAATACGCCCTTAATAAATATTTTTCAATTACATTCTACAAGCTCTCTGGTATCATTATCTGATACCTTTATATCTGTACTTTTGGTGCTTAGCAAAGTGCTTTGTATATTTTATTTTTTTCTCCAAATGTGAAATTTCATTTGTTCCAGAAATTCCCAGTGAGAAATACCCATGTGCCAAAGCACATCGACAATAAATCTGTAGTTTAAAGATTTGCCTAGGACACTGAAACATTAACTGATTCATCCCTTTGTCAAACTGTTAGTGTATAACAGAGGCAGGACCTAAGTCTTCCTGACTCTAAAGCCAGGATTCAATGTACTATGCCATTCTATTTTTCATGTAGTAGGTTCTTTTATATTAATTACTTTAACAGAAAATGGTACACAATTATACATGGTTATACATGTGCTATCATATAAAACATATTTCCATATTAGTCACAGTGGTGAAAGAAGAAACACATCAGAAGGAAAAAAAGGAAAAAAAATAAAGTGAAAAGAAATAAAATTATGCTACAATCTGCATTCAGAGTTCATCAGTTATTTATCTGGATGTGGATGGTATTTTCTTTCATGGGTCCCTTGTACTTGTCTTAGATAATATTGAGAGAGCTGAGTCATTCACAGTTGATCATCACAGAACATTACTGATACTGTGTAAAATGTATTTTATGGTTCTAGTCATTTCACTTTGCATCAATTCATACAAGTCTTTCCAGATTTTTCTCAAATCACCTGTTCATCATACAAAATTTCCTTCTTGCAAAAAACAAAAAAATCAAAAACAAAAATACAAAGAACTGCTCAATTTGAACCCAAAGGGTTTAGAAATGTTCATTTTGCGTATATTGTTAACTTAAGAAGACTTTTATGAACTGAATCAATAATTACTCTGCTATCATCCTCCAAAATCACCAGCCTTCCGTGAGTGAAATGGGCTGAAAAGAAATTACTACAAAAGGATTGTCAAAAATTATTTCAATAATCACATATTTTATTATCACAATAATTTGCCCCTTTAAATTTAAGTATTTGCATTTATTAAATATTAATGATGAGGCAAGAAAAAAATCATATTTCAATTCAGTAGGAAAATGTGTTTGACTATTTCCTTGTTTAGAGCCATGGATGGGGAACCTGCAGCCTCAAGGCCACATGTGGCCATCTAGGGTCCTCAAGCGTGGCTCTTTGAATCCAAACTTCACAGAACAATGTGCTGTCCTGCTTCAGTGCTCCACTGAAATTCCTGGATCCTTTATGATTTATTCAAGTAAACTCCTAACTGGACATATTCTGAGTATAAAACATTGCTTCCATGCAAACATAGCTTCACATTGACCTTTCACTTTCTACTTTTTATTAATTTGTCTCCAAGCCCAATTTTCATTTATGACTGAGCTGGAGCTGTCACAACATGTGAGACAGGGTCATAATGATGCTAAAAAGAAGAATCATATCTCCAGGTTCCATGGGCCATGTTTAGGCCAAACCCATGTCTGCTACTCTATTTCTGGGGATCTTCTCCACCACTAACCATGGAGTAGAGAAAATTTTGTCTATCCAAAAATGTCTAATAACACTCCAGGCCATTTTTTTCTTCATGACAAAGGGAACTGGATTCTTCCTCAGGGGAGTTTGGGATTTATTTTTGGCATTATTAGCAGAGTAGAACTCCTTTACAAGTATCTGCTTCTCTGTATGTTTTTACACATAATCCTTAGGGGAATGCAGTAGTGGGTCCTGAGCTTATCAATATACCAGGCATTGGTGGCCACTGACGACAGCTGACCTAAATTTAGTCTATAGACTAGATTCTAACAACAGGTTGTCAGTCTCTGCTGTGCTTAATAGTCTGGATCTCATGGATTGGACAAAAATAGGGTCTTGCCCAAGTACCACTTAATGGTTAATTTTGGGCCCTTCTGGCTCAGAGTGAATATTGATAGTAACTGTTTCTCTTTTGGCCAGCAACCCTGAGGGTTTTCCCCTCCCAGTTTTTTTTTTAATTAAAGGGGCCATCCTTTGACTCATTTTTTAAAGAGGCCCATTCACTGAATGAGTGCTGCCTCACTCAAAGTGAGAACTTGAAAAGACCTTAGCTTAAAAGCACCAAGGTGTCCACTGCATCCTGGGCCTTCTCCAGTTGTCCTGATTAATATATGGCCACTGGACTCAGATGGCTCTAGAGAAGAAAGTGAAGCTGGTGACTTTGCACAGCTCTCCCTCACTCAAAGCCAAGGCAATTTCAAGTCATCCCATCATCTCCCTGATGCCATAGTCCTCTTTGAGAGCAAAAGAAAAGCACAACCACACACAATGACAAGTAACTTGCCGAGATAATATGAATCCTTCATTTGATATGTAAGCTCAATGAGTTGAGATACTATGTTTATTTTTTATAACCCTAAATTATTTAGCTCAATGTCTTGTACATGATACAATCAATTGCTACACATAGGATAGGCAAGTAAACTTAGCTGAATCAACAAAGCACCCTGAGGAAGAGACATGCGACAACATCTGCCAATTTAGTCAAATTACCATCACCATCACTACCACCTTGACCACCATGTTGATTCGTCTTCTCCTGAAGACACCCCAGGACTTTAAACCCAAGATCCTTGAGAAAAATAATGCCCTTTAGCTCCCTCCAAAAAAATTTACAGTTCTTTCAGACCAACTTCTTCTTCATTGCCACTAGCAACTTGAGCTGACCAAATAACACCAAATGTTAGGGGCAGGATCTCCAGGAATGACAGTACTTCCCAGAACACCAGTCCTACTCTGAGCCCAGTCTTTTCAGCTAACATCTGGGAAAGTAAGTTTTGATTAGAAGAGATTAGCTATCCTGACCAAATTCCAACAAATTGCCACAGAGAAAGTGGGCAAATCAACCTAGCTAAAGCAGTAAGGAAGCCTGAAGAAGAAACAGGAGGCAGCATATGCAAAGCACATCAAATCACTACCACCATGACCATCTTGACCACCATTTCTCCTCAGCTACCAATGAAGACAATTAAGATTCTAAACCCAACAGCCTGGAAAATAGCAATATTTTAGCCTACTTCCCTCGGCTATCATCCTAGGAAATATGGAGATGCCTACTGGCAACTGGCCTTGAGGGTACAACAACATAGCTACTGAAGATTCAAAAAAGAAAGCTGTTACCACTGAAGTCATTGTGACTATCAAATGTTTCAACATCAGAAACTAATATAATTTTACAATTGTAAATGGCATTAAAGAATAGCCATTGTTATTTACTTGGCCACTGCACCCTGAGGACCATAAGATTTTTCCATTTGACTTTCAATGGAAACCTTCCATATCTCCCCCATTTAAATGTGTACTCCTTGAATTCATGAACTGTCTTTTTTATTTGTACCCTCAGCACTTAAGAGAGTGATTTACACATAAGAGCTTAATACATGCTTCATTCATTCATAGTAACTGCACATTTATTCAATAATATTGAAGAAATATTGATCATGTCTTTACTACATAAAAGTATCTGCTAGGTAAGAAGGAAGATACAAAGATAAGTAAACAGTTTCTCTGTCTTTTGGAGCTACAAATCTATTGGCCATAAAAGACACATATACAAATAAACATAATACATATTGTAATATGTGAATGAAGAAACTAAAAATGGTGAGCACTGACAATGAACATAAAAACTAAGTGGTGATCCTTTTGAGAGCTTAATTTAATTGCATGGCTGGCATTTAAGGAAAATAATTGTTATTTATTTTTACAAATGAATTATGCAGAAATATGTTTCATTGAGATGAAGCAATTTTATATAAATCCAGCAATGTCTGTAATGGAATTAGAATAAGAACTTAGTCATCTATAGTCTCAGAATATTGCTTTGTGGCTTTGTGGGAATCTCTTTTTCTGTCTTTGTCTGTCTGTCTGTCTCTCTTTCTCAATCATCTCTTGAAATTTGTATAAACAGAGTAATAACAGAAAGATCAAATATAAGTGCATTCTTGAATGATGTGTAACCAGACCTGTAAAAAAAAACTGAGAATGTGTTGCCATGGTTTTATCTGAAAATGTCAAAGGGAAAATTCTCCAGTACAATGGAAAATTAGAGGGTAACTCATTGTATACTGGTAACTATCATCAACAAGTGCATATTATAACAAACAATTTACTTCTATTTTTTAGTTTGCCAACTTCATTTGACATTTCAATAACTTTGAGAAACATACTCACTCATTAGAATTAACTGTTTTGAAAAGTCTCACCAAAGAGAGATGGTATAAACATTTTTTCAACATATAGGTTCTTTTCCTTTTCCCCTAATCACCTTTGGAAATAGACTAAGTAATGATATTGCTGGGTCAAAAGTTTAATAACACTTTGGGCATAGTTTCAGATTGCTCTCCAAAATGGTTGGACCATTTCACAATTCCATCAACAATGAATTAGTGTTCTGATTTTTGCACACCCTCTTCAACATTTGCCACTTTCCCTTTTTATTATTTTAGCCAATGTGGTACATGTAGAATAATATCTAGAAATTGTTTTAATCTGCTTTTCTGTAATTAATAATTATTTAGAGAATTTTTATATGACTAAAATTGTTTTGATTTCTTCATTGGGAAACTGCTTATTCATATCCTTTGACCATTTATCAATTAGGGAATGACTCATTCTTATATATTTGACAAAGTTTTTAATATATTTTAAATATGACATCTTTGTCTGATAACCTGTCTATAATTTTCCCCCTATTCTCTGCTTTCTTTCTGATCTTGGTTATATTTGTTTCATATTTTTAATTTAGTGAATTTATATTTTAAATTTATTTATATATTGGTATATATTTATATATGATATATAATATATAAATATGATGCATATTTTATATAATCATATTGTATATTTATATTTATTTAGTGAATATATATTTTTAATTTAATGAAGTCAAAATTATCAGTTTTATACCTTTATTCTCTGTCTCTTGCTTATTCATAAATTGGTCATTTACCCATAAGCCTGACAAGTAACATATTCCATGTTTTTTCTAATTTTCTTGTAAAATCTTTCTTTATATCTAGGTCATGTATCTGTTTTGACCTTTTTCTTGCTAAATTGTGTGAGATATTGGTCCCCGACCATTTTATGCCACACTGATTTCCAGTTTTCCCAAGAATGTTTTTTTTTTTACTAAATAATTAATTCTTATCCCAAAATCTTAAGTCTTTACACTTGTCAAATGTGAGATTATTATGTTTATTTGCTGCTATAAATTGTACACCTACTCTGTCCCATTGATCTATTTTTCTATTTCTTAGCCAATACCAGAAAGTTTATCATATTATTTGTATTCATTTCTTTTTCCCCTATTTGATTGCAAAATCCCTTAGAGAAGGAATTCACGCTTCACCTTAGTATCCCCAATATTTAGCACAGTAACTGGTCCACAGTTAGATGCTTAAATAAACATTTGTTGTATCAACATTGAATGTTACAATTATTATACCTTCCTTGTCTGTTCATCTGTAAGGGAGCATTTTCCTAAACAGAAATAGACAAAGATGTACATTAAAAATAAATGCTTGCATTGTGTACAAAGGTTATTAAATATAGCTAGAAATAGTCAGTTGCAATACATATGCAATACATAAATATATACATATGTATGCATATATTTGTGTATGTATATACTCATCACAGTTCATATATAGACACACAAATGTATTGTGGCCATATTTATTTAATAATCAACATAATTAATAAACATGATATCTTTCCATATATCTCAATCAATATCTATTATTTATCTCTTATTTACATTACATGATCAGCTTACATTATCATCTACATACATTATCAGCTCAGATACATTGTCGATCCCTACAGATGTTTAAATATATGTGCATATGTATATGCATGCATATATGTGAGATATACAGACACACAATGAATAATTTGTTCCTTTTTCAAAAGGCAAACTTTTTTTCTAGTACTGGCAGCAATCCCTTAAAGATTTGTTTCTAAAATGATTTCTTATTAGGTAGTATGTAAATTGGATTCTAAGTCATTGAAACTTCTGGGCATATAAGCATGTTTGAAATACTATAAAAGAAATAATTAAAAGTTAGGAATGGCAATAAAACATTACAGTTTTAAAATCTAATCATTTGGTTTTCTGATATTAAAAAGACATATTTTTATTTTATTACTCAAAGATCAACATGTCCTGGCTAGTCTTGGGAGTGTGAGAAATAACAAGTATGAGCATGAATGCTGAATTTAACACCCTCAAGGTGTTGTGACCCAACAAAACAAAATATTCTAAAACAGAATAATTTCTAAAATATAGAAATAATTAGATTGAAGTTTTATTATATGTGACACTACACACACATTATATGCGACACTGAGTTTATTATATGTGAAGGTACATTGAGTTTATGTTGACTTAATATTTTTATCTTTGCTGTCTGGTATAGTATAATTTGTAAGACTATGAATGATTCTATCCAAGTTAATAATAATAACTTACATTTGAATATTGATTTTTTTTTAGTTTCAATTTAGAGTTGGAAAGGATGTTAGTATTAATTAATCTAATACCTTCATTTTGTCCAGTTAGGAAAATTAAGGACCAAAGACTTTAAGTTACATGGCCAAAGCAGACAGGTAATAAATTGGAGAGCTGGGAAATAAACACAAGTCTTCTCATTCCAAGTTACTTCTTATTTTGCTGTTTCATCCTTCCCAACACAAAGTCCTTTCAAACATATTTATTTTTACAGTAACTCTGAAGAAATGTGATATAATGGATAGAGTGATTTTTTTGTAGTTCACATCTCCTTCTGATGGGTCCTACCTATGTGAACCTGTCCAAATTACTTCTCTGTGTCAATTACCTAATTTTTAAGATGAAGATAACAGCACTAAGCCCATAGATTTGTTAAAAGGCTCAAGTGGAATATTTCTGCTACTATTACTACTATCACTACTACAATACTACTACTACTACTACTACCACTACTACTACTACTACTACTACTACTACTACTACTACTACTACTATTATCTAGCATCTTATGATATATTTTATGCCAATATTTTGTGGTTGAAATTATAGCCTATTATCATTAAAAAAAAGAAGCTGGGGTATAGTACAGGCTTTCTACCACTTCCATGGTTCAAATTGTAATTTTGAAGGAAATGAATATGCCATTTTCAACAACCATAGACGTCCCTTTAATGCCTACAATGTTTACATGTAGTGGCTTCATAATTTGTCTAATATGATTTGGTTTAGGGTTTAAAATAATAGAATTTCAGAGTTGGTTGGGATCTGAGCAACTATCACATTCAACTCAGACTCCAAAATGAAGTCCTAACATGGCACACTGAACAAGTGGTAATACAGTCTTCAACTCAAAATCTATAGTGAATGGTAATCTACTAACTCCAAAAGTGACATCCTACTTTTGCAAAATTCTACTTAGGATTTTTTCCTCTTCTATCAAACATAAATATTCCTCTTTAAAACACTCATCCATTGTTTGTTCTATCAGTAGAAAGATAGGAATCAGATCATATCACCATTTAGAAAAAATATGATCACAAATTGAGGGGCTATATTTGTAGTTATAAAATAATTATTCATTTTCAAATGACATAATTCTTCAATACTTTGAGGATACAAAATTCTATAGTGTTGCTAATTCTTTTGCAATATTAAATACATGATTATAAAGACGTGACTTATTATTAAATCACTCAATCTCTCTAAGTTTCAGTTTAACCATCCATTAAATGGGAATAATGATACCTGCAGGACATAGGTCAAGGGATTATAAGTATATAATAAGAGAGTACATAAACTTCTTTGTAAAACATCTATTGTCACATATTTCAACTATTATATTTATCATCAAAAGTTACAGAGAAAGAAATGGAAAAAATAGTAAAAATTCTTAAATAGCGTGCTATAGTTTTCAAAGCTCTTTAAATAACACATTTATTTGATTCTTACATATCAGTGAGTTAGGCAGGGTTGATAACATTGCCCCAATTTTACAGATGAGTGTAATTAACCTTCTGCAAGTTTGCACAGTGTGCACCACTGCAAAGCTACCAAAGAGCAAAATCATACTGGAAATTCTTGTTTAGGACTCTGACACCACTGATTCAATGGCATATTAAAATTCTATTTATCTTTAGGTGCCCCTGTCCCTGTTAGAGTTCACAGAGATGTACTAAATCATTTTTGAGGTAACATCATATATAGGTATAACCTCCTCCTAACAAAAATTAACAATAATCTATGCATTTTTTAAAGAAAACATTGAGCTAAATGAAGCTTACTTATCAATCCTTCTCAATGTTTATTCCCTTTTCCCTCACTCTCTTTTTCCCTCCCTCACTCCTTCCTTCACTCCCTCCCTGCCTTCCTTCCTTCTTACCACCCCTTTCCAGTTTGATGTTTTGCCTTTTTGCTTGTGGTTTACTAGGAAGGGAGCTCTTATACTGATTATAAAAGATTAATACAAAATAAAAGTTGAAAAGTAATAAAATGAAATAAAGTAATTGAAATTTTAAGTTGTTTATGATGAATTATAAAAAGAAAAATTAGAGAGAATCTATAAATAATATTACAAAAATATTTTATTGCTGTACTTAAAGGAATCCTGTAATCATTATTTGGTAAATTGTATTTGTGTAGTTCAAACTGCCTAGAACAGTAGGTTTTTATTATTATTATCTCAGTAGTTACAAAAATATCTAACTATAAAAGTACATAATCTCTTTTTCTTTTTCATATTTTATTATGTAATATTTCTAGTTTTTAACATTGGTTTCCACAAGATTTTCAGTTACAAATTTTCTCCCTATTTCTACCCTCCCCCCCCACTCCAAGATGACATATATTCTGATTGGCCCATTCCCCAGTCAGCCCTCCCTTCGTCACCCAACTCCCCGCATTCCTCTTTCCCCTTACTTCCTTGTAGGGCAAGATAAATTTCTATACCCCATTACCTGTATATCTTATTTCCCAGTTGCATGCAGAAAAAAACTTTCAGAACTTTGAGCTCGAAATTCTCTCCATTCTTCCCTCCCCACCCACCCTCACTAACAAGGCAAGCAATTCAACATAGGCGTACATGTATCAATATGCAAAACACCTCCACAGTAATAATGTTGTGAAAGATTAACTATATTTCCCTCCATCCTATCCTGTCCCCTTTATTTAATTTTCTTCCTTGACCCTGTCCCAGTTTTTCTGGGTAGGTGATTCTTTGTTTTAATCCTAGCTCCTTTGGCCTCCAGAATAACACATTCCAAATCCTTTGATCCCTTAAGGTAGAAGCCGCTAGATCTTTGGTTTTTCTGATTGTGTTTCCACAACACTCAAATTGTTTCTTTCTGGCTGCTTGCAGTATTTCCTCCTTGACCTGGAAACTCTGGAGTTTGGTGGCAATATTCCTGGAGTTTTCTTTTTGAGATCTTTTTTCAAGAGGTGATCAATGGATTCTTTCAATTTCTATTTTGCCCTCTGGCCCTAGAATATCAGGGCAGTTTTCCTTAATAATTTCTTGAAAGATGATGTCTAGGCTCTTTTTTTATCATGGCTTCCAGGTAGTCCAATAATTTTTATATTATCTCTTCTGGATCTGTTCTCCAGGTCAATGGTTTTTCCAATGAGATATTTCACATTGTCTTCCATATTTTCGTTCCTTTGGTTCTGTTTTATAATTTCTTGATTCCTCATATAGTCAGTACCTTTAACTTGCTCCAATTTAATTTTTTAAAGTAGTTTTTTTTTCTTCAGTGGTTCAAACCTTTTCCATTTGGCTAATTCTGCCTTTTAAGTCATTCTTCTCCTCATTGGCTTTTTGGAGCTCTTTTGCCATTTGGGTTAGTCTATTTTTTAAAGTGTTATTTTCTTCAGTATTTTTTGGGTCTCCTTTAGCAAGTCATTGACATGTTTTTCATGATTTTCTTACATCACTCTCATTTCTCTTCCCAATTTTTCCTCTATTTCTCTTACTTGCTTTTCCAAATCCTTTTTGAGCTCTTCCATGGCCTGAGACCAATTTGCATTTTTCTTGGAGGCTTTTGATGTATGTTCTATGACTTTGTTGACTTCTCCTGCCTATATGTTTTGATCTTCTTTGTCACCAAAAAGATTATATAGTCTAAGTCCTTTTTTGCCACTGCTTTTTCATGCTCCCAGCCAACTACGTGACCCTTGAGCTTTTGGTCAGGGTATGACTCCTTGTAGAGAAAAGAATACTTTGTCCTAAGCTTTAGGGGCTGCGCTGCTGTTTTCAGAGCTACTTCTACTCCACAGTCACCACACGCTCTGCCACAGCAGCTCTCCTCCTCCCCCAAGAACTGCCAACCAGGAACTCAACCCAGATCCAAGCAGGGCACAGCAAGAGAACCTGCCTGTGCACAAGCAAAGCATTCCTTGCACTCTTTCTCTGAACCTTTGCTTGATTCCTCCCTCAGTTTGAGGCAGGGACTCCAGAAGCAGGCACAGCTGGAGCTCTGGCAGCAGCTGCAGGTGCTTCCTTTTGCTGCTGCCACCACTACTGCACCACCTCCACCACCCCCAGGCCTGGGGTTGGACTGCTCTCTAACTCAATCCAGCAGTTTTCTCACGAACCTACTCTGTTGTCTTTGGTGTTTGTGGGTTGAGAAGTCTGGTAACTGCTACAGCTCAACTATTCATGGCCCTCAGGCCTGTTCCACCCAACTCCCCATGTGGTTGGTACTGGTGTGGCCCATGCAGGGCTGTGCTCCACTCTCAGCATCCTGTGATAGACCCTTCCCAGTGACCATCCAGACTGTCCTTGTCTGGAGACCTGCTTCCCTCTTCTATTTGGTGGGTTCCACAGCTCTAGAATTTTTTCAGAACCATTTTTACAGGTGTTTGGAGGTATTTGGGGGAGAGTTTAAGTGAGTCCCTGCTTTCCAGCCACCATCTTGGCTCTGCCCCCTAAAAGTACATAATCTTGTATAAGTATGGCTCACTTAAAATACATCTTTTTCATAATATTAAATTTCACACATAGATAAATTATAGTTTTACATCATTAAGGAATATGTTTTGTAATTAAAAAAACAGAATGTATTAAATCATGTTTTAAATAATTTTTTTTTGTCATTCACTGGTTAATTGTAAAATCGTTTCCCAACTCTATAAATCATTGTAAGTAGTGAAACAAAAAGAGAGTTAAAAAAACTATGTTATGGAAATTGAATGAAATGTGTGTCTAAGCAGACCTAGTAACAATTACTATATACACTTTTCCATTGATCCATCAGGCAAAGAGGTTCTAATTAATTCATAATGGGATACACATAGAAGCTTTCAGGAACATCGAAGCAAACATACTTTCACTAAGCTGCTATGAGGGTGTGTTGGATTAAGCTAGATTAGGTTTGGATTCAGATTCATGTTGGCAATAAGACACACTCCCAACAGAATAAAGTTTTTATTGAAAGACAGGGGAAATTATTAACCCCCCAACCACATTATTTAACAATTCCTACTACATTAAGTTAATGCGGTGGCAAAGACAGAGATACAGACACACAGAGGCATCATCTTTTCAGAGGAACACTGCTGCCCAAGATTTCTCCAAGCTGAGGAATCCCTCTCCTTTCTACAAACTCAGTGACAACAACAAAACACATACACAGAACATACGACATACACTTCACTTTCAGCACCTGCACCCAAGCCTTCTCTTAAGCTAGGGAACCTCTTTTACAGCCTCCTTAGTGGTTCTTCTGAACATAATCCCAGGCAAGGCATCCTCTCCATGGGTGAGGTTCCAATGTGCCTGTCCCACATGGTGACTTTTATAGTATCGTGAACAAAGAAAGCTTACTTCTAACCACCCTAGATGTTCTCCACCAGAGAGAGTAGCCACTTCCCTCGGAGGGGAAGATCCTGTCAGCCATTTTGTTTTTGAAGACTGGCTAGGTCTTCAAACAGCAGTTTTAGGAATATTTCCTGTTCTTTGTTCAGGACCTATCAGTCTGGAAGTTGGAAAGGAATATCTGAGGAATATATTCTTATTCTTTATTCAGGGTTTATCAACCTCCAAGTGGGAGAGTGTATAGGTCTGCAAGGGGGAAGAGAGAGCTGGGCTTACACTATAATATGGAGGATCTTCTATAATGGTTTATCATTCAGGGTGCAGTTCTTGTTATAACTATGATAATGTACCCTAGAAGTCATCGTGCAAGTCTCTGATTATGGAGAGTATTCAATTCCTCATTCACCTGATATTATGTGTATTCTTTTTGAAATGAACTTCTAACATTAGCATTTGAGCTTAGGAGACCATTTTACTATTGGTTGTATGCCCGTAGTATGCCTGCTTCTGCCTTGCACATCTCTGTCTTTATCAGAGTAGCTTGGTAGATGTTCCTAAAGGTAAGTGAAGAAATTAAATAGTGAAAAAATAGACATAATAGAATTCCAAATGTATTTACTACAAATACATACATTACATGAACTAAAACTCTCAGTACACCATACATAATTTCAACCTTTTATTATTTTATTAGCTAATTCAAATGTCAAGTATGGGCCAGTCCAGATAAATGTGGGAAAAATGTCTTTAATGATGCTTGAACTAACCAAACTGGTGGAAAGACAGTCAATCCAAATCAGATAGAGACATAACCATAGTCAGTCAAAGTTCATTAGATAGATCATACCACATGGTTCTGGTGGAACATGTTTGGAAAGGGGTAAATTTGTCTGCACAAGTACCAGGGAGACATTTTTTTTAACAAATCATATTTTCCCCTTAAAACCACAGACTAAATTATAAAAAAAAATCATTCATATTTATCAATCTCCTTTTCCCCCTTTTTAATGGTATTAGGAGTGAATAGTGAATTTTTAATATTCATGACTTGGCAATTTACTTCATCTTGTTTTTTTTTTCTACATCTAACCACAGAAATCTCTTCTGTTAACCGCGCTTTAGTTGGTCTCTTCTCTTTGCTCACATAGACTGGTTATATTGTTCATCATGCCACGTTGCTTTCTGCTTTATCTGTCAAAAATGTTCATTTTCTAAACCTGCTTTTTGCAGATCTATCCCCATGAAAGTCAGGAAATCCAGGACTTGTTAAGGGGAAAAGGTGATGGGTGAATGTTCTGTTGCTATGGGAAAGGCAACAATTTTGAGTTCTTGTCATTTCCTTACTTTTAAGAACAGACAACCTGCAATATACAATTGTTCGTAGACATTTCTTCTGAGAAAATACAATAAGGAAATCACTCACCATTGACATGGAGAAATGAAAAAAAAAATACTAAGTAATGCTAAGACAAGAAAACTGCAAATGACAATGTTTCAAAGACATCAGGGAAATATAGTAAAAGGGAATACAGCTGCATTTGGTAGAGTTTAGATAACTTGACTCAAGTATGCTGAAGAATCTTTGCATGATAACTCTTTTAGAACATTCCTTCAGTTTTATTGCCCAAAACACTTAAAAATGTCCTTTTCACAATAGACCATCTACAGCTATATTATTGTTATCTGGACAGGACTAGGACTGGATATGATTAACTTTGAATTAACTGATAAAGGCATTTGTGAGATAATTTCTGAGGTAACCTGAGGAGGTTAAAGTGTAATACATTTTTAACTTTCCGGTTTTAAGAGAGTTAAAAGAATCACAAGCAAATAGTTGCTTCTGAATTGATATATTCAGGAGAAAACCACATGAATACTTGTTTTAGGTTTGATCATAGAAATATTCATGCTATTGAAAGGATTAGCAAGTTCCCTCCAAGGAGGTGCTGTGCCTTCATGTCCGTTTAAATATTATGTGGTTAACTAGAATAATAACACATTTGTATAGTTAAATGCAGGTGATAAAGGGTTTTTTTTCTCTCTTAATAACCGTGTGAGATAGTTGCATTGCAATGACACACTCTCAGAAACTTATAGACACTTACTGCTTAAAGAGTCCTAAGGGAACATCCAGTCTGAGTCACAAATAGTAACTATGAGGAATCCGAGGGGTAGCAAGCTTATGTAACTTATCCAATGTTACTGAGATAGAGAGTATCAGAGCTGGAGCTCTGATGTAGGTCTTATGATGGATTTTGAGCATAGTGCCCTTTCGATCAATCAAGAAACATTTATTAAGCACCTACTAGGAGCAAGGCATTGTGCTGTATCATAAGTAATGAAGGTATTATTCTAAACATCTTATGGATGAGGAAACTCAAGCTCAGAGGTGTTTAAGCTACTTATACAAGCAATTGATAAGTGACAGAGTAAATAAAACCCAGGTGTTCTAGTTTCTATGCCAATATTCTTACCCCCAACCACACTATTGTCACACACACAGACACACACACACACAAATGTTTCAAACCTTAATGAAATATAATGGCTCATGTAAAGCATCTCATGCTACCTTACACATGTGGAAACATCTGTATTTTCCTAGTTATATCACCCAGTGGCTTATATCATGCAAAATGCGCACCTTAAATTTAAAATATAGATTAATCTATTCAATTTATAGTTCTTCTCGTTTTGAGTGCTCTTTATAAAAGTCAAGATTTTATCATCAGGTTTTTCCATGACAGATCAATAAACACAGATCAATAAATCTCATCTATGGCTTTGCAAATACATACCTAATCATGCTATAGTATAATGCCAAGAGAATGAATTATTGAATTCTAAGTGCTAGAATTCACTCAATGTGTTAGTTCATTTTTGAAATTCTGCCACTCCTAGTATAGTGAAATTCATCAAAGGGTGTCCAGTAAAAATTATTTATTTGATGATAGTGCTAAAATGCTATTCACCCTAATATGCTAATTTTGTTGCATATTTTTTTCATCAAAGGAATTAATTCAATTTTCTGTAAGAATTATTTTGAAAATATTTCATATAAAATACCCTACCTAGATAAAGTCAGACATTAAAATCATTAAATGATGACAAGTTCTGATTTATAAATTATACTAGTTAATAGAATTCAAATATTTTCAGTCACTAATACATTACTAACATTCAAAATTTGAATATAATGACAAATAATTTCTTAAATCAAAATAAATTTAATTTTCTTTTAAGAATTAAGAAGGAACTTCAGAACCTTTTATTGTATTGATTGGCAAAACTAAAAAGTAATGTTTTCATTTTTTATTATAATAGGATAGTGTGACATTTAACCCCATTTAATAAGTAGGTATTTAGAGGCTTAGAGAGGTTGATTGTCTTGCATAGACTGATATGAATAGTAAGTGACTGAGGCAACATTAAAAAACAGATCTTCTTGACTCTCAATCTAGCACCCTTCCCATTAGGTCATGCTTATAATATGCATATGGAAAAGCTCCAATTAATTGTAAAATTTTTAATATAGAAAGACTATTTTTTCATTGTACAAATAAAAAGTGAATCAATTTAGCTTTTGCCTTTGGTAATTGTAATGTTTTATTTTATTCTCTTTTAGAAACATGGTATGTAATAAAGGGGAAAGTGGTTGCCTTGGATTTGTAAAGAAATGGGTTCAAGTCCAGTCCCTGACATGGTAGCTATTTGATAACAAGCAAGTTATATAAGTCCTCAGAGCCCCAGCTAACTCTTAGAGATAAGCTGGCAAACTGCATTATTTGGAGGGAGGTTATGAATTGGTAGTTCTCAACACCAAGAAAATGGTCCAGATCATCTTCCCATTAAAAACAAAGCAAAACAAAACAAAAAGACAAATAAATTAAAACTATCTTCCCTCTTAGGTTTTTTTAAATATATCTTTCAAGACATCAATAGACCCATGATTATTTTTTTTCAGTGTAATACTACTTTCATCAAAATAGCCTTTTTGATAGCTTCATGAGTTGACACGCACAACTTTCTACAAATAAATTGTCCTGATGATAAAATAGTTGCTTGAGAGTACCCACAAACATAGTATTAGGAACATATGGAATCACGGACTTTGATGATGATATTCAATTACCTATCTCTATCTATCTAAATATGTGGGTATCTCTGTATGTATATTAAGCTGATGTATTTCATATGAACCATATTATATGTAAGTTGGTTTTTGGAAATTTACTGTAGCAAAAATCATTTTAAAATATAAAAAATTAATAAGTTCTATCATTAATTAACAGTGGAAAAACTGAACAGATATATACATATATCTTATATCTAACAATATGTGTAGATAAATGCTTACACATATGCATTCATTATATATAGTCCATCTATTTGTCTATCTATCTACCTATCTATCTTCTTCTAAAAAGAACACTTTTAGATGGAGAATACCTTGCACACTTTAGCAACACACTTTCTACGTACCTAGTTCAGGGCAAATGGAGAGCAAAGAGAGTCTGTCTTCCATCCCCTCAGTTGTTTTTCTTAATATTGCTCGTGGATGTATTTTTCATCTCCAACTGATAAAAGGTGCTATTTTCTGCATTAATCTTAGAATATCGTTCTACTAGTGGCATTAGGCTACCATTGTTTTTGAAAAGGAAATGACTTCCTGTAATTTGAAGCTGATTGTTTCTTTTCATCCTCAACAGTTGATGTTCAGACAGATTGTGATGTTCTGCATTGCTAAATACATGCAATAAACCTGAAAGTAACATTATATAGTAGTTGGATAAATGACAAAAATATCAATTCAGAAACCAGCAATGGACTAGTTCATTTTCTTTAAAATATTCCGCATGCAGTGAATGCTTAGTTTAGAGATGGGCTGGGGAAAAGAGGGGCAAAGTAAGTAGACTTAAAATTTGATTACAACGAGTAGTAAGGAGATTTATTTGTCCTAAAAGCATCAGACTTCTGAGAAACAGCTGCACAGTTGTTATCATCACAAACCTTTTTATAGTTTTTGGGTAAGAGATGGCTGACTTTGCCACCTCATATGATATCTCTTTCAAAATCACTGATAGTACAGTTATTATTGACTACTACTTATTTTTTTGCATAATGAAAAACTTTCTATTTCCTGGGATAGAGACATATTGATTTTTTTAATTAGATGTTTATTTCCATTGATATTGCATTGATATCCCAAGACAGCAGAGCACTTTCTCTTTAATTAATAGCTTGAGAAACTTGCTTGCTCAAAGTAACATAGCCACTCTGTGGCAGAGGTGGAACTTGAAACTATGGATTCCTAACGTGTATTTATCCATTATGTCAGATTATCTCTCAGCTGGATTGGTATGATTCTTTTTTAAAAAATACTGTTGTCTTTTTTTGCAATATTTCATCTTATTATAAGGGATTTATTTTTGGTCAAAGAAACTGTAACAATATAGATTTCATCTGGGAGGAAACATAATATACTGTAGAGAGTTACAGTCAGAAAACAAACATTCCAATTTCACTTTGAGACTTAATAACACTGTGACCATGAGTAAGTCACTTTATCACTCTGTGTCTCAGGCAGATCTCTAAGATTGTAGATGCTGTTGATTTGAAATTTGCCTGTGTGGAGGGAATTCCTAAATGGACAAAGACACACGTGCCCAATAAAATTGGATAAATGTTGATGTTTTATTAGATTCAGTTTAGTTTTATAAAAGGCATCATATATAGAGAATTAATGTATCATATGATCATTGATTTACAGATGGAGGGTAAACCAAGGTCAGGAGGATTTAGGTAACTTACCCGAGGTCACATAGGTAGGAAATGATAGACCCAGGATTTAAATCGATATTATCAGACTGAATATCTATGATTTTTTCAATAGACTATATTATTTTATGAGCACTGAGCTTGGATTCAGGAATACCTAGTATCATGACATGCCATGCCATTCAGTACATTCTTTTTCCTTGATTCTAGCATAAATTATTTTCTTAGCATGGCTTTGCTCACTAATTCCATTCAATCAATCTATCAATCAACTTATTAGGCAGCTACTATGTGCCAGGCACTGTGCCATGCACTAGGGATACAAAGAGAGACAAAAGACAGTGACTGCCCTCGAGAAACTTACAATCTAATATGGAAATATACACAAAGCAAGTTACATTCAGGATAAATAAGACATAATTAACAAAGGGAAGCACTAGAAGTAAAATAATTTGGAGAAGTCTTTCTGTAGAAGGTGGGATTTTAGTTGATATTTAAAGGAAGACAGGGTGATCCGTAGTTAGAATTGCAGAAGTAGAACATTCTAGACATGAGTGCCAGGCAGAGAAAATGCCGGGAGTTGGGAGATGGAGTATCTTATTGTATCGGTTGTTAAGGTGGGACTTTCTTTTACTGTTTTCTCTTCTAGTACTTATTTAATCAAGTGACCTTGAAGAGCCTGACCATTGTTTCTTTGATTGAATCAGGAGTCTTTGATGACCTCCTTGCCTCAAGTTTGCATGGGTTTGAGTCACATGTTTTTGACACCTGAGGCTTTTAGGTCACATGGGTTTGAGTCGATAGTTTGTGATGCTTTTAGGCCATGTGGGTGAGTCATATGTTATGATGTCCTTTGACCCTGAATGGAATATATAAACCCAGAGGTTGGCATTTTACCTTGGAGCTTTCACTCACTGAAAGAGTGGCATGTGACTTGAAGAGACTCTGGGCAGCCATCCTTAAGAGTTCCTTGGCTTTGTAAACCCAAATCCTGGTAACTGTGAATTGAGATTTGAATCAGACAAGGTGTGTCTGTTGATGTTCGTGATTTGTTTGTATTTTCTCTGAAGTTCAGGTTGCTGGCTCTTCCTCCTGAACTAGGTGAATGATATTTGTATGTTTGATTAAAGTGAGATTGTTAACCCCTTAAAGTTACTTTCCTTAGTAAAGCAGATTAAAAGAACCTGTGTTGGCAGCCTTCTATGTACTGGTCATTGTTGCTTTTACACAGCCACTGTAGCTGCTAGCAAAATTGTTGCTATACTTGTTCATGGTACAGCCAGGAGGACAGAATCACTGGACCAACAGGGAGTCATTGGATTTTATTTTGTATGGGGGTAGTGACATGACTGGGCCTACATTCAAGGGAAATCACTTTAGTGGCTGAATGAAGGATGGATTGGAGTGGGGAGTGATTCAAGGCAGCCAAACCCATTAACAGGATATTGCAATAATCCAGGCATGAGATGATGAGGGCATGCAGTGTCAGAGGAGAGAAGTGGGCATATTAAGAGCTGTTGAAAAAATTAAATTGACTCGGGGGAGGGGGGGTGGAGCCAAGATGGCCGCATGAAAACAGCGTCTTGCCGGAGCTCTCTCACAAGTTCTGTTGGATTCCTATAAAAAAAGTGAATCTGAGCAGATTTGAGAGAGTTAGAAATTGCGAGCACTCTGACTGGGGCAAATT
>CM053622.1:254205031-254222830 GCA_028646595.1 Phalanger gymnotis | reverse complement strand
TCTCATCAAGTCACTAGCTTCCACTTACTCCAATCTAATTTTTAAGGTAGTATTTTCTTAGGTGGTCTTTTGGACATCCTTTTCCAATTGTCTAATTCTGCCTTTCAAGGCATTCTTCTCTTTATTGGCTTTTTGGAGCTCTGTTGCCATTTGAGATAGTTTGTTTTTTAAGTTGTTGTTTTCCTCAGTATTTTCTTCAGTATTTTTGGGTCTCCTTTAGCAAGTCATTGACTTGTTTTTTATGGTTTTCTCACATCCTTCTCATTTCTCTTCCCAGTTTTTCCTCCACTTCTCTAACTTGCTTTTCCAAATCCTTTTTGAGCTCTTCCATGGACTGAGAACAGTTCATGTTTTTATTGGAGGCTTTCGATGTAGACTCTTTGATTTTGTTGACTTCTTCTGGCTGTATGTTTTGGTCTTCCTTATCACCAAAGAAAGATTCCAAAGTCTGAGACTGAATTTGAGTCCATTTTTGCTGCCTGGCCATGTTCCCAGTCAACTTACTTGACCCTTGAGTTTTTCAGTGGGGTATGACTGCTTGTAGAGTAAAGAGTACTTTGTTCCAAGTTTGAGGGGATGCACTGTTGTTTTCAGAGCTATCTCTGTACAGCCAGCTCTGCCACACCAGCACTCCTCCTTCCCCAAGAACCATCAACCTGTACCTGACTCAAATCTTACAATGGTTCTGGACTCCTGCTCTGATCTGCCACTTAATTCCTCCCACAAGGTGGGCCTGGGGCCAGAAGCAACTGCAGTTGTAGTTATGTAGCTGTACCATCCCCACTGCCCCTGGGGTGGTGTCCAAGCCACGAACTCTTTTCACTCTGTTCCACACAGCTTTTCCCACTAACCTTCTCTGTTGTCTTTGGTGTTTGTGGGTTGAGCAGTTTGGTAACTGCCACAGCTCACTGATTCAGGGTTCTAGGGCCTGTTCTGCCTCACTCCCAGTCTGGTTGCTCCAGGTGCAGCCCACGCTGGGCTCTGCTCCCTTCTGCTCCCGGCTCCATGCACGATAGACCTCATTCAGTGACCATCCAGGCTGTCCTGGGCTGGATCCCTGCTTCCCTCTAATATTTTGTGGGTTCTGCAGTTCTAGAATTTGTTCAGACTCATTTTTATAGGTTTTTGGAAAGACCTGATGGGGAGCTCATGCAAGTCCCTGCTTTCCAGCCGCTATTTTGGATCCACCTCTCTCAAAATCTTTTTTCTGTTGCCTGAGATCAATTCATATTTTTCTTGTAGGCTTTGGATGTAGGATATTTGACTTTGTAAGTAAATACCTATTCAGCAAGAAAGTAAGATTCTATAGTCTGATTTTTCCCATTTGCTCATTTTTCCAGACAATTACTTGACTTTTGAACTCTTTTTTAAGTGGAAGGTGTACTGCCCCAAGCTTCAGTGGTTGTGTTGCAACTATTTTCAGAGATATTTTTAGCAATCTGTAAATTTTCAGTTCTTCCAATGCGGTATGATTAAAAGATCCTGGCCAGTGAGCAAACACATGTACTCTCTTCTGTCTTGGAACTCTGAGGAGGATTCCCTCTCCACTGCTGCCAAAAGCTTCCCCAATCCAGCACTCCTCCTTGTCCCAGAACTGCCACCCAAGACCCAGATCCAAGCATGGGAAAAGCAAGAGAAAACTGTCTCATAGTCAGCAATGTGATCCCACCTCTGATAACCTGCCAATTCCCCTGCCATATGTAAGCCAAGAGCTTCACAAGTAGTTGCCCCACTGTGCCTGGGGCTGGGACTGGACCAAGCTCTTCTCATCAGTGAGAGACCTGTCCCACTGACCTTTGAAACTGCCTTTGGCATTTGTGGATTAAGAATTCTGAAAATCACCAGAACTGCCAGTGTTTCAGTCCCCTAAGGCCTGCTCTTACCCCATCTATGATGACACGGCCCATGCTGGACTGTGCTCCACCCCCAGCCCAGTGCAATAGACACTTCCTGCCAAGCTTCCCCATTATCTTGGGCTGGAAATTTATTTCAATCTGTCATTTCATGGGTTCCGTAGCTCTAGAATTTGTTTAGAGTAATTTTTCACAGGTATATAGAGGGGCTTGGGGGAGAGCTCAAGCAGGTCCTTGCTTTAACTTTCCTTGTTGGCTCCACCCCACGAAAGTTTTTTTTCTTTTTTTTAAATCAAATGATGAGGTTGTGTGGAGGCAAAAAGGAAAAATCAGTAATTGTATTTTAACAGTTTTGCATTACAAGCTCTTTGTTCATACTCTCTTTTCTTGGGAGTGGCAGATTAATTTTTTGCAACATATCAACTTACCTTGTTATAGAAGTTATTGTTATAGAATTATTGCAATATATCAGCATTCTTTTTTATATGTGTCCAAGAAAAGAGTAATAGATTAATAGTGAGAAGGTCAATATTTCAAGTCAGAGACCATCAGATCAAATTCTGGCTTTGCCATGGATATGTGACAATGGACAAGTCAGTCAAAAATTCCCTAGGCCATATTTCTCTCATCTTTATAATGAAGATGTAGAATGAGATACTCTCTAATATCTCTCTTCCATTTGCTCTCTCTCTCTCTCTCTCTCTCTCTTTCTCTCTTCCCATATATGTGTGTGTATTTATGTACGCATACCATACATATGTGTGTTTATATGTATGTATACATGCATGTGTATATGTGTGTATGTATACATATATGTATATGTGTGCATATACATACACACATATATGTATGTATATAGTATATATGTATGTATACATATACATATGTAGATACATATCTATGCCTATATCTATATACATCTTTGCATTTTTGTATGTGTAAATGGGGAGAGGGAGAGACAGAGAAACAGAGGGGGTGTCTTTTGAGATAATTTATTTAGTTTTATACATAGTTCTCTATATAGACATGAACAGATAGCTAGCTATAGAGATATATAGATGGATGAATAGCTAGCTCAATGGATGGCTAGATAGATATAGGTCTATGTGTAGTCCTAAAGTCACTTTTAGGTTTTAGGATCATTTAGTTAGTTTTATATATAGACTCATATATAAATGTCTATAGACCTATATAAAGCTAACTAAATGATCCTAAAACCTTCAAATGACTATAGGACTCCTTTAGTCTAATCCTTGCTTCAATGCATTCAGTGAAGGATTCTTCTCTACAATAACCCTGATAGGTAGCTATTCGGAATTTGTTTTATCTTTGATAGAAAATTCCATTAGGAAAAAAAAAAACCTCTAGCCGTTAAAAAAATTCTATCCAAAATCAATTCATCTCAATTGTACAGTATAGAACTACAGAAATAAGTTCATGCTTCTTCTTATAACAACCTTTAAATATTTGAAGGCAGCTCTTCTTGCCTCCAGGTTCTCTTTTTACTAAACAAAACAGGTGTCAGAAATTCATTGAATCTCAGAATTAGATGGGACTTTGATGCTCAACTATTGCAATGCATGCATGAATATAAATTCCCTCTAAAACATACATTTAAGTAACCCAGCCTCCACATGGAAATGTGTTCAGGAATTCTTGACAATTAAAAATGCACCAATCTTCCTTTTCCCACTAAATTCCATTTACTGTTTTAGGAAGATTTTGGTTGCATGAATCCAAAATCTCTCTTTGTCATATTTACTTCCTCTCCTCCAAGTTTGGCCTACAAACTCCATGATAAAATCTAATCCTTTCATATGATAGATTTAAAAAAACTATGATATTTATCATATTTCATATTGGGCTCTTCCTTTTCCTTGGTAAGTATCTCTTGCTTTTTCAATCAATACTAAAAGAGCAAGCTTTCTGATCTATTCAGTCTCCTGGTTGCCCCTAAATTGCATATGCACCATCTTGTCAATGTTCCTCCTAAAATGGGCACTCATAACTGAATGCAATACTCTAATTTCATCTGATCAGGGTAAAAGGCATCAGGTCTAGCAAAGTCTTTGTACTGAACACTGTTCTTTCACTAGAACCTAAGATAAATTAGATTTTCTTGACTACCATCTCACATTCATATTGTAGACCTTTAAAAAAAGGAGTTCCTTTGCAGATGAACATTTAATTAGTAAAGCCCTTCTCCACTTATATTTAGGCAACATAGAACTATTACTATTTTAATCATAGGACTGTACTTAGCCTCTTGCTGCTATTCCTGTAAGAGACTCCATTTTGTGCCTTTGGAGTGGCTGTCCCCCAGTCCTGGAATGCTGTCCCTCCTCACCCTGGTCTAATAGTTTCCTAGGATTTCTTCAAGATGCAGCATAATTTGATCTGCTTAACTAAATATATTTGTTACAAAGGAATTTTGTTTCTTTGTTTGTCTATTCTCTTTTGTGGGGGATTAGGAAGGAAATAAAATAAGTGTTTATTAATTGAGAAAAATATAATTCAATTTAAAATATTTTTAATTCCTACATTCTGTTGGAGAATTTTACCAGTTCTCCACTTGCCTTCCGATAGAGATGAAATGTTATTTTCTCTTTGTCTTTGTCTCTGTCTGCTCTCTGTTATCTCTCTGTCTCCATCTTTCTCTCTCTGTTCTCTCTCTTTTCTTTATCTTTCTCTGTCTTTGCCTCAGTCTCTCCTGAGATATATATATACATATATATATATATATATTTATACATATATAATGTTATATGGCATTATATATAAAATGTATATAAAATAGCATACATACACATGCATAATTACTCATATATAATGTGCATATGCACCCACACATATATATGTAACATTATATATACATTGGGTTCAAATCCCATATCTTAAAATTATCAGCTATGTGATATATATGTGCACATACACACACAATACATGCATACTAAATGCACTTTTTGTCTGCCTAAGATTCCCTATTGTCCTTGGTTCACATTTATTTCAAAGAATAGGGAACAATTCCCAGAAAAAAATTCTTTTCTTTGGCTCACTGGAAGGCCAATCAGTAAGTGAAAGATCTTTCCAGCCTATTGAGTAGGCCTCAGGTGGTGCCAACAAAGGGAGGCCTGATTAGAGGTAGGCCCACACCTTTGTGATGCCAATCAGGGAGGAAAGACCCTTCCCATTCACTCAGTAGACCTTGGATGGGGCCAAGTAAGGGAAGCTTAATTATATGGTTATTTGTAGGCAGCCCTAATCCCTTTACTTCCTGGGCACTGACTCAGGCCAATACCCTTTTGCCAACTGGGCATGAAGCCTTAGGGCCCCAATAAAGAGAACATACACCCAGAAAATAGGTGTTGAGAACTGAGAATTGAGAATTCAGAAGTCAGAAGAGATAACTGAATTCAGAATTCAGTACACAGAGAATGAGCAAACAGAGCAATAGAAAGAGTGTGGAGTAGAGAGTGGAAACCAGGAAGCTGCAGAGAACAGAGAATTTGGGGGGAGAAAACTCAGGCAAGCAGACAGTTAGGATTTCTGAGTGACTGCTTACAGGAAGGCCCTAGAAGTGGGGAAGATTACAGGATGACTTGGCTCCTTGCTATGATACTGTGTTATAATTTCCTTGTTGCTACATTGAGGTGGACTTACTGGTTTTGGAATATAATTATCGCTATATCAAATTGGATGTATTGGTCCTTGGATGCTCTGTAGTCTAAAGAAATGTTATACTTCCTCTGCCTTCTACCTAGAGAGTTTCTCATACTTTGGATTCAGAACTATACAGGCATGTTTGTGGTCATCCTTGAGTCTTGCCTTACTGATACACTCACTTTTGTCTCCATCTACTTAAAGCATCCTGTCAGTTCCCTTATGACAAAAATGCCAAATATGCATTCACTAGGCATAAAGTCTTTTTTTATAATTAAAACTTTTTAATTTTTAGTTTACAATACTCAGTTCCACATAATTTTGAGTTGCATATTTTCTTCCCCCATACTGGCCTCCCTCCAAAAGACAGCATGGAATTCAATATATCTTCCACATATAACTTCACAGTAAACTTAATTACACACTAGTCAAGGTGTAAAGAAGAATTATGACCAATGGAATGGATCAGGAGAAAGAAGAAACAAAACCAAAAAAAAAACAAACAAAAACAAACAGAGAAAAAAAAACAAAGGCAAAACAAAAAAAAAAAGGAGAGAAAACGGTGTGCCTCAATCTGCATTCATACTTCATAGTTCTTTCTCTGGATATAGATAGCTCTCTCTGTCATGAGTCCTTTGGAGTTGTCCCTGCACCTTGCACTGCTCAGAAGCACGAAATCTATTAGGGCTGGTCATCACAGAATCCACATATCTGTGGTTATGTATAATGTTCTCCTGGTTCTGCTCCTTTCACTCAGCATTATATCGTGTAAGTTTTTCCATGTTATTATAAAGTCTGTATCCTCCCCATTTCTTATCGCACAATAGTTTTCCATTCATATACCACAACTTGTTCAGCCATTCCCCAATTGATGGGCATCCCCTTGATTTCCAATTCTTTGCTACTACAAAAAGAGCCACTATAAATATTTTAGTACATATGGATCCTTTTCCCACTTGTTTGATCTCTTTGGGATACAACCCTAGAAGTGGTATTGCTGGGTCAAAGGGTATGAAAATTTTTATAGCCCTTTGGGCATAGTTCCAAATTGTCCTCCAAAATGGCTGGATCAGTTCACAACTCCACCAGCAATGTAACAGTGTTCTAATTTTCCCACATCCTCTCCAGCATTTATCATTTTCCTGTTTTGTCATTTTAGCCAATCTGACAGGGGAGATGTGGTACCTAAGAATTGTTCTGATTTGCATTTTTCTAATCAGTAGTGATTTCGAGCATTTTTTCCTATGCCTATAGGTATCTTTAATTTCTTCCTCTGAAAATTGTCTGTTCATATCCTTTGACCATTTCTCAGTTGGGCAATGATGTGTATTCCCATAAATTTGGCTCAGTTCCCTGTATATTTTAGAGATGAGGCCTTTATCCTAGACAGTGGTTGTAAAGATTTTCTCCCAATTTTCTGCATCCCTCTTAATTTTTGTTCCATTGAGGTTTTTTGTACAAAAACATTTCAATTTAACATAATCAAAATTATCCATTTTGCATTTTGTAATGCTCTCTGTCTCTTGTTGGGTCATGAATTCTTGCTTTTCAGTAAATCTGACAGGTAAATTATTCCTTGCTTTCCCAAATTGCTTATAGTATCAGCCTTTATTCCTAAATCATGAAGCCATTTTGACTTTATTTTGGTATGTGGTGTAAGATATTGGTCTGTGCCCAGTTTCTGCCCTACCATTTTCCAATTTTCCCAGAAGTTTTTGTGAAATAGTGAATTCTTAGTCAAGAAGCTGGATTCTTTGGGTTTATCAAAGAGTAGATTGCTATAGTCATTGAGTACTGTGTCTTGCGTACCTATCCTATTCCACTTATCCACAGCTCTGTTTCTTACCCAGTACCATGTAGTTTTGATGACTGCTGCTTTATAGTACAGTTTAATATCTGGTATGGCTAGCCCACGTTCCCTAACATTTCTTTTCATTAATACTCTAGATATTCTGGACCTCTTGTTCTTCCGGATGAATATTGTTATGATTTTATCCAGCTCTGTAAAATATTTTTTTGGTAGTTCAGTTGGTATGGCACTGAATAAATAAATTAATTTAGGTGAAATTGTAATTATTATTATATTAGCTCAGCCTCAGCATGAGCAACGGATATTTTTCTATTTATTTAGATCTTACTTTATTCATGTGAAAAGTGTTTAGTAAGTATGTTCATGTAAGCCCTGGGTTTGTCTAGGCACATAGAGTCTCAAATAATTTATAGTGTCTACAGTATCTTGGAATGGAATTTCTCTTTCTATCTCTTGCTGTTGGGCTTTGTTAGTAATGTATAGGAATACTAAGGATTTATGTGGCTTTGTTTTATATCCTACAACTTTGCTAAAATTGTTTATTATTTCTACTAGTTTTTTACTTGATTCTCTAGGATTGTCTAAGTAAATCATCATATCATCTGCAAAAAGGGATAATGTAGTCTCTTCTTTGCCTATTATAATTCCTTCAATTTCATTTCCTTCTCTTATTGCTACAGCTAACTTTTCTAGTACCAAATTAAATAGTGGGGGTGATAATGGACATCCTTGTTTAACCCCTGATCTTATTGGGAATCCATCTAGCTTGTCCCCATTACAAATAATGCTTGTTGATGGTTTTAGGTAGATACTATTTTTAATTTTAAGGAAGGCTCCATTTTTTCCTATGCTTTCTAGTGTTTTTAGTAGGAATCGGTGTTGTATTTTGTCAAAGACTTTTTCTCCATCTATGGAGATGATCATATGGTTTCTGCTAGTTTAGTTGTTGATATGATCAATTATATTGATAGTTTCTCTAATATTGAACTATCCTGGCATTCCTGGAATAAATCCTACCTGTTCGTAGTGTATCATTACTGTGATAAGTTGCTGCAATATTTTTGCTCATATTTTGTTTAAAATTTTTGCATGAATATTCATTAGAGAAATTGGTCTGTCATTTTCCTTCTCTGTTTTCACTCTTCCTGGTTTGGGTATTAGTTCCATACTTGTGTCATAAAACGAATTTGGTAGGACTCCTTCACCTATTTTCCCAAATAGTCTATAAAGCACAGGAATTTAATTGTTTGATAAAATTCACATGTAAAACCATTTGGCCCTGGAGAGTTTTTCCTAGGGAGTTCATTGATGGCTTGCTCAATTTCTTTTTCTGAAGTGGGGTTATTTAGGAATTTTACTTCTTCTTCTGTTTACCTGGGCAATATATATTTTTGTAGATATTCATCCATATCCCTAAGGTTGTCAAATTTATGGGCATACAATTGGGCAAAATAATTCCTAATTATTGTTTTAATTTCCTCTTCATTGGAGGTGAATTCACCCTTTTAATTTTTGATACTCATAATTTGATTTTCTTTCTTTTTTTCAATCAAATTGAACAAACACTTATCAATTTAATTGTTTTTTTCATAAAACCAGCTCTGCTTTTCTTTATTAATTCAATAGTTTTCTTGATTTCAATTTCATTAATCTCTCCTTTGATTTTCAGTATTTCTCATTTGGTATTTAATTCATAATTTTCAATTTGTTCTTTTTCTAGGTTTTTCAGTTGCATACCCAATTCATTGATCTCCTTTTCCTCTATTTTATTCATGTAAGCTTTTAGAGATATAAAATTTCCCCATAGAACTGGTTTTGCTGCATCCCGTAAGTGTTGGTATGCTGTCTCATTATTGTTATTATCTTGTATGAAGTTATTAATTGTTTCTATGATTTGTTCTTTGGCCTATCCATTCTTTAGAATTAGATTATTTAGTTTCCAATTAATTTTTAGCTTATTTTTCTCTGGTTCTTTATTACAAATAATTTTTTATTGTATCATGATCTGAAAAGGATGCTTTGACTACTTCTGCCTTTCTGCACTGGATTGTGAGGTTTTTATGCCCTAGTACATGGTCAATTTTTGAATATGTTCCATGTACCTCTGAGAAAAAAAACGTATATTCCTTTTTATCTCCATTCAGTTTTCTCCAAAAGTCTATCATATCTGCCTTTTCTAAAATTCTGTTCACCTCCTTAACTTCTTTCTTATTTATTTTGAGGTTAGATTTGTAAAGTTCAGAGCGGGGAGGTCGAGGTCTCCCACTGTTATGGTTTTGCTGTCTATTTCTTCCTGTAACTCCCTTAACCTCTCCGCTAAGAATCTGCATGACATACCACTTGGGGCATATATGTTAAACAATGATATTGCTTCCCTGTTTATGGTGCCTTTTAGCAGGATGTAGTGTCCTTCCTTATCTCTTTTAATTATATCTATCTTCACTTTTGTTTGTCTGATATTAGGATTGCTACTCCTGATTTTTTTTTTACTTTAGCTGAAGCACAATGTATTCTACTCCAGCCTTTTATCTTTATGCTGTGTGTACCCCCTGTTTCAAATGTGTTTCTTGTAAACAGCATATCATAGGATTATGATTTTTAATCCATTCTGCTATCTGCTTCTGTTTTATTGGAGAGTTCATCCCATTCACATTCACAGTTATGATTTCTATCTGTGCCTTTTTCTCCATCCTATTTCCCTCATTTATGCTTTTATTTTTTTCCTTTTTCCCTTCCACTCCTCAACAAAGTTTTGCTTTTGACAGCCGCCTTCCTCAGTTTACCCTCCCTCTTTATTCCCCTCCCTTGTCTTACCATTTCCCACTTGCTACTTCTCCCCTCACTTCTGACCACCCCTCTCCATTTTTCCCCCTTTGCCCTCCTACTGCCTGTAGGACATGTTAGATTTCTATCAGGGTATGTTATTCCCTTCTTGAGCCAAATCAGATGAGAGAAAAGCTCAGATACTGCTCTTCTCCCTCCCTTCTTTCCCTCTGCTACAATATGCTTTTGTACCTCTTCTTGTGATGTAATTTTCCCTTTTCTACTACCTCCTTACCTCTTCTCCCAGAACCAACCCTTTATATCTCTGTAATTATATTTTTTATCATTATATCGGTTATTTTGTGCTGATACCTACAGTCTATGAATATTCCTTTCAATTGTCATAAGTATACTATTCTCAAGATTGACATATATATGTATATGCATATATATACATGAAACATGTATAAAGCAAAATAACCCTATATAAGGATGTAGTTAATTAACGTTATTGATTAACTAGGGTTTTTTCCCCCTTTTACCTTTTTATGTCTCACTTGACTTTTGTATTTGGAAATCAAATTTCTCATTGAACTCTGGCCTTTTCATCGGGAAGGTCTGGAATTCCCTTATTTCATTGAATGTCCACCGTCTTGCCTGGAAAATAATGCTCAATTTAGCTGGGTAGTTGATCTGTGGTTGTAGTACAAGTTCCTTTGCCTTTTGGAATATTGTATTCCAATTTCTCCTATCTTTTACTGTTGAAGCTGAAAGATCCTGCGTGAACCTGACTGTAGTTCCATGATGTTTGAATTGTTTCTTTATAGCTGCTTGCAGGATTTTCTCCTTGACCTGATAGTTCTGGAATTTGGCTATAGTATTTCTTGGATTTTTCAATTTGTGATCTTTTTTAGGGTGTGATTGATGGATTCTCTCCATGACAATTTTACCTTCTGGCTCTAGGACCTCTGGGCAATTTTCCTTAAGGATTTCATGGAAGATATTGTCCAGGCTCTTTTTTTCATCATAGCTTTCAGGTACACCAATAATTCTTAGATTGTCTCTCATGGATCTATTTTCCAAATCAGTTGTCTATCCAATCAGATGTTTCATGTTTTCTTCTATTTTTTTTTTAAATTTTTCGTGTTTGTTTGACTTATTCTCGATGTCTCATAGAGTTATTAGCTTCTACTTGCCCAATTCTAATTTTTAATGTTTTGTTTTCTTCCTTTATCTTCTCTATCTCCTTTTGCATTTGGTTGATTTTCCTTTTCAATGGGACATTTTCTCCAATTATATTCTTATTTTCCTTATCCAATTCCCTGATTTTACCTTTTAAGGATTTATTTTCCTCATTGAATTTTTTTTTCCATTTTTTCTTTTACCTTATTAATTTCATTTTTAAAATACTCCTTGAGTTCTTCCAGTAATGCTTTTAGGTCTGGAGACCAGTTCACTTTCTCTTTTGAGGTTTCAGATGTGAGTGTAGTGTCCATGTTGTCCTCTTCTGAATGGGTATTTTGATCATCCCTTTTTCCATAATATGAATCAATCATCTTTGAAAGCTTCTTGCTATTCTTTTTCATCGTGTTTTTTTTTTCTTCCTGGTTTCTGAAGTGGATCTCTGCTTCTGGGGCTCATAGGCCTCTGTCCCAAGTTTCTTGTGTTGGGATCTAGCTTTATGTGCTATGGCCTCTAGTTTCATGAGGTATGGGGGATGCGTGGTCTGACTACTAGGGAGTGCTCTCCTCTTCTCCTGGATTGTTCTATAGAATGGGTGGTCTCAGCTCTTCTCTGTGCTGGTGTCTGCCACTTCCCCTGTCTGTGCAAAGGCAAATCTGATGTTAGTTAGCTCCACCCCCTGGGGCTAAGTTACTCTGTTGTTCTGCTAAAGTGAGGGCTGCTGGGACACCTCTCTTCCTGCACTAGTATTCTTCTGCCACCACAGGAAGGGCCCTCTCCCCCACTTTTCTTGCTACTGAAGCCTCCCTTCTGGCTCCCCTGTTTCTCCTGAGGTTTTATTCTCTGGGTTTATTCAAGGGAGGGTTATGAGCCATTTTGCCTGCACATCCTGGCTACCAAGAGTGCAAGAAGGTGAGTTTCAAACCTTTAGACTGTGGGTTGGAGGCCTCTGGGCTAGCTGGCCCTGCAGCTGCAGGCGCCGTGCTCTGACAGACTCTTGTTCTGGGCTGAGAGGGCTGGGGCGCGATCACGGCCATAGCCAGTACTTCTGCCCTGGGCCTGTTCCTGCTCTGGTGTTTTGCTCACCCAGTGCTCTCCTAGGCCCACAGGATGGCTGGATTCCTCTGATATTCCCAGTTGGTTTGGTCTGGTGCCCTTGCATTTGTCTGGGGTTGGAGGCCTCTGGGTTAGCTGATCCTGTGGCTGCAGGCTCTGTGCTCAGACAGACTCCTGTCCTGGGCTGAGAGGCCTGGGGCTTGATCGCAACTGTAGCCAGTACTTCCACCCAGTCAGCATATAGTTTAAATTAATTTGCTATGTTGAAATGGAACATAATTTGTAATGCTAGTAACGTAGAGAAACTTGCATAGCCCAATCCCCATCAGGACATATCTAAAATTACAGTGGATACAGCCTTCTCTGCATCATGCCCCTTTGTCCTCACAGTGGATACAAAAAAATCAAAGTCTGTTTTGGTAGCGTATTGGTAAGCATTTGAACTAAAAGGTCAAAAGTAGGGAGAAAATTAATTTATTTTATGGCTCCCTCTCCTTTCACTCGCATGATATTGACTGGAACTCAAAGTATTGCTACTACAGGAGCTGGCTACCTGTCAAGTGAATCTGTTGTTGACAATTATAGCAGGTTGGCCTTAGAAAATCCCTAAGATGCGCACATGGGATAAGCTTCTGGTCCACATCTCTTTCTAATGAAAAACAGATGCATTCCTCTCAATGAGAAAGAGCAATGCCACAAAGGATTCTGTCTTGAACTTTAAAAGGTCCCAAGAGTCCACTACCAGAGCTTGACATTTAATTTCAACCATTCCATTTATGCAATCTGTTTTCTTTGACTTCCAAAAATAATGTTTAAAACACTGGAGAACACAAGTGAAGTGATAGACATTGGGTGGTTGCTTCAGCAAGAGCTACCTCTTTTATGTACTTTTAATTCATTTCAAAATGAATGTATTATAACACTCCAATATATGTAAGCTACTTGAAAGAAAGGATTATTTCACTGAACTTTGAATCTGTGTCTTTAGCACAGGGACTTGCACGTATTAGACAATTAAGTATTGTTTAATAGTTTAAAATTGATTGAATCAAATTGAATTTAGTTAGAAAGCAATGGGGGAGGGTGAAGAAAGCAGCTTGTAGAATCCAAGAACCTAGGTTCAGATCCAATATCTGAAATTTGTCAACTATGTGATCATTGGGAAATCGTTTGGTCACTTTAGGCCTCAGTTTCTTCATCTATAGGATTTTGACTTCTCCAGCTTTTTGCTTAAAATATAACTTTTCACCATGATTCTTAAAGGACTCAAGGATTTTATTTTTTATTTTTCATCCTTCATCAGGCCATTGTTGTGTGTGTGTATCTATATACATCCAGATATATATACACACACATATATATATATATGTATATATACACACACTCACATATGTGTGTATACATACAAGCATATATGTATGTATGTATGTGTATATATCTATATGTACATATATATGTATACATACATGCACACACACATATATTTCTAAATAGTTTCATTCCCATGGGTAAAGACATTGTTGCCTGCAAATGACCCTCCATTTTTTCTTCCTCAGAATCATAGATTCTCAAAGATAGAAATGTACTCATAGGTCACCTAGTTCAACCTGTATCTACGATTTCATGATCCTGAGATACACAGCACCACTCACTTCTTTTAGATATTTTTGATGTTGTTTTGTTGGGGTTTTGACAAATAGGTTAAACTTCCATAATACTTAATGATTTACCACAATCTTATCAGGTAGATACTAAAAGTAGTAATTGTATTCCCAATTTACATATGAAGAATACAATATACAACTAAGTCTATACTTGGACCAAGTTCTGTAGACTCCAAGTTATGTTCTTTTTTCGCTACAGCATAATATTTGCTAGCAATGTTATATGCCAGTCATAACTTCCGTTTCAGTAAGTATCAGTAATACCTATGAATTCATGGTGACCTGCTTGGTTAAAAATTTGAATTTATTTTAGCATATTATTTATATTTCATGTACATGCATACATATTCATATAAGATCATTTATACACATGTGCATTGAAGGTATGTATGTATACATACAGTTTAGCCCAAGAATTTCCTTTAGTCAATCATTTTCTCCCAAGAAATGCTGGCTACCTCCTGCCTTAATGTAGTTTCTTTACTGTAATTGCTATTTTCTATAATTTCAATTTTCATGGCTTTTTTTGAATTTTCCTCTATTCTCCCACCTTCTAAAGTAATACAAAGCACCTTTGATCAGATCAGTATCTATCCTGCCAAACACTTTATTCTTTGATCCTAGATAGTTATAATTTATCCTTTGGCAGATCTGTTTTCATATGTAGTTGTCCAGAAAGGCAAATCCTGTTCTCTGAAGTCATCTATGTATTCAGTTGATTATTTCACAAATTCTCCTTCTTCCTCCAAAATCATGATATTCAGCTAGCTGCAAGAAGAGATGAAAACATCACCTGTATTCCTGAATCATCTAGTTTGCTACGAAAGATTTTGAAGTCAATTGGACTATAATCCAGGTTTATTTTGCACCCCCCTCCTGAAAAAATTTTAAAACCTTGCATAAATTTATAAAAAATGAAAACTTGGATAAATCGTACTAGATACTTTACCATATCTCAGATTGTTTCTCTTATAGGAAGACTGCAATATTCTGAATAACTTTATCAATTTAATACTTGGTGTATCTCTGAACTCCTCATCAGAGGCATAATCTAACACTAACTATTTCTTCCTCATCATTTCAAAAAACTACCAAAGCTTACTAGTCAGCATTCATTAATATATGCTATTTGTTTTCTCAGTTTCCCTCAGCAAAAGACATTCAAGTGACCATTGATTATAACCTTAAAACTTTAACTTATTATTTTCTATGTCTTTGAAGGCACTTGTTCACTACTTTGTTGTTAGATTGTAAATGTCTTACTTAAAATTAATGAGTACATGTTGTGAACAGGGAAATGAGAAAATGACACTTTGTTTCACTTTGTAGCACAGTGGAAAGAATAATGGTATAGATGTCAGGAGACAAATTTGGTCCAGATTTTGTCATTAAATACATAAGGCCATGACCAAGTAAATGATTTCATCTTTCTGGATCCAAGGTTCTTAATCTGTAAAATAAAGGTTTTAGAATAGTTGATTTTATTCTTCATTACCTTTTTATGAGTAAAATCTTCTTGAACTCATTTTCATGTTCCAATTAGTTGTTTTTTAAGCTGAATATTTAAGGTTACAGAAAAATATGCTTATTTAGATTTTTCTAAAGTGTGAATTATTTCATTTTACTGTTAGATAATATGAATATTAATTACAAACTATCTTCTTGCCTTAACTATCAGTTAATTATGAAAGAATTAACAGATATTTTGGCATGATCATAATTATACCAAGTATCTCCTTTTGCACACATATGGAAGGATGTAAAACTGTTATAACAGTTAGAGGATACTTCCATAAGCATTTTCAATGTTTTTCTACTTTTAAAATGTTACATGTTTAAATAATATTAATTTTCTATATTTTCTCTTTTATCCTATGCCCCTCAGTGCACTTATTGAAATGAATATTAACTAAAAATATTATTTCAAGTTTCTTCATAACAGCCATCCTCAATAGTCTGCCATTAGAATATTATTTCTAATAAATACCTCTGATGATATTAGGCCTATGGAACAAACACATTGATGTAGACCTATTTTAAAATTTTTAACATTTAAAATAATTGAGTCCCAAATTTTGTCCTTCCCTCCAGCCCCTCCTATCCACAAAAAACCAAGCAATATGATATCAGTTAAACATGTGAAGTAATACAAAGCATAATTCCATATCAGCTATTTAAGGGGGGAGGCACAAAAAAAGAAGAAAGAAAAAGAAAATGAAAAAGTATGCTTCAATTTACACTCAGAGTTCATTAGTTCATACTCTGAAGTGGATTAGCATGCATCCTTTAGAATTGCATTGGATTACTGTTTTCATCAGAATAGCTCTCTTTCCCAGTTGATCATCTTTAGATTCCTGCTTTTACTATGTAAAATATTCTTTTGGTTCTTCTCCCTTCACTTTTCATCAATTGGTATAAGTCTTCCCATATTTTCCTGAAACCATCCTGCTCATCATTTTTTTTGAATTATTAAAGTTGCCTTTGTGTTTATTAAGTTGAACACTGACTGAGAGGATTACAAGGGGAAGAAATAAGCATGTAGATTTGCATGAGCATTATTTTTAATGAGTGCCAAAGCTACACTGACCTTAGTGAACCACTGCAAGAATTACCTACAAATAAATGGTTTCAATGAAGGCAAAAATACAGTACCAGACATAGGTCATATATTTTTCAAATGTTTCTTGGGAAAATAAGCGTGCATTCTTGGAGGTCATTTCGTTAGAAAATTAAAGTGTAATCCAAGAGAAAATACTGCAAAGACAGCTCTTATTCCTATCAGAACGTTCCTTCTTTTCATTTTATATCAAGAAGCAAATGTAAAATGACATGAAATTGTTGAATTTGCTAACATGCGATAAAAATACTTAAAACTTATTTTATAAATGGAAAGATAAAATTGATTTAAATTTTTACATAGAATCTATTTATTTATGTATTAAGTTTTTATCTTACATGCAAGCAAATGAATTACTGGTGTTGATTTTCATACAGAAGAAATACTTTTGCTTAGTGCTTAGTTTTAATATTAAATATGTCCTAGAAGCTCTACTTTGTACAAGCTCTACAGAATAGTAATCTACTTTGACTCACTATATGTACGTAAATTTACAAATTTTTAAAACTCATTGAAACTCATTGAACTCTACATAAGTAGAGACAATGTGAATTAAACCCAGTAGAGAAGTACATAAAATTGAATTAAATGCTGAAGAACTCTATTTTCAGGTATGTTGACCTCCCCTTCTTATCTTTCTTATTTAGTTTTTTTTTCTTTTTAGTTAATATGTTCAGTTTTCAGCATTACTTTTCACAGGAGTTTGAATTACAAATTTTCTCCCCATTTCTACCCCCCCACTCCAAGATGGCATATATTCTGGTTGCCCTGTTCCCCAGTCAGCCCTCCCTTCTGTCACCCCATTCGCCTCCCATCCCCTTTTCCCTTCCTTTCTTGTAGGGCAAGATACATTTCTACGCCTCATTGCCTATGTATCTTATTTTCTAGTTGCATGAAATTTTTTTTTTTGCTTTTGAACATCTATTTTTTTTTAAAACTTTGAGTTCCAAATTCTCTCCCCTCTTCCTTTCCCACCCAGCCTCCCTAAGAAATCAAGCAATTCAACTTGGGCTACATGTGTATCATTATGTATAACCCTTCCACAATACTCATGTTGTGAAGGACTAACTATATTTTGCTTCTTCCTAACCTATCCCACTTTATTGAATTTTCTCCCTTGACCCTGTCCCTTTTCAAAAGTGTTTGTTTTTGATTACCTTCATCCCCATCTGCCCTCCCTTCCATCATCCCTCC
>CM053622.1:254178672-254204531 GCA_028646595.1 Phalanger gymnotis | reverse complement strand
CCATCTTCCACTCTGTAATTTCATGGGATCTGTAGCTCTAGAATATGTTTAAATCATTTCTACAGGTATGTGGAGGGGTTTTGGGAAGAGCTCAAGCAACTCTCTGCTTTTACTCCACCATCTTGGCTCTGCCCTTAGATTGATAGAATTTTAGAAAGGTTGCATTTGATTGACCTCTGGAGAAAACTGAATGGGAATAGAAATGAATATAACTTTTTCTTGGTAGTATATGGCATGTACACAAAGTTGACCTAGTATTCAGTCATAAAAACCTCACAACCCAATGCAGAAAGGCAAAAATATTAAATGCATCCCTTTCAGAGCATGAGGCATTAAAAACTACATATAATAAAGGGCCATGGAAAGATAGACTAAAAAGTAATTGGAAACTAAATAATCTAATCCTAAATAATGAGTGGGTAAAACAACACATCATAGAAACAATCATTACTTCATCCAAGAGAAAGCAATAATTAGACAACATGCCAGAACTTATGGGAAGCAGTGAAAATGATTCTTAGGGGAAGTTTTATATCCTTAATGCTGAATAAAACAGAGAAAGAGGAGATCAATGAATTGGGTATGCAATGAAAAAAGCTAGAAAATGAATAAATTAAAAATCTCCAATTAAATACCAAATTGGAAATTCTGAAAACAAATGGAGAAATTAATAAAAGTGAAATTAAGGAAACTATTGAACTAAAACTAAGAGCTGGTTTTATAAAAAAAAATAAATAAATAGACATACCTTTGGTTAATTGATTAAAAATGAAGAAGAAAACAAAATTACCAGTATAAAAAATGAAAAGAGTGAAATCATCACCAATGAAGAGGATATTAAAACAATAATTAGGAGTTATTTTGCCCAATTGTATGCCAATAACTTTTACAATCTTAGTAAAATAGTTTAATGCTTACAAAAATATAAATTGTCCACGTTAATGGAAGAGGAAATCATACCCTTAAATAATCTCATTTCAGAAAATGAAATTGAACAAGCCATCAATGAGCTCTCTAGGGAAACTCTATGGGGCCAGATGGGTTTACAAGCAAATTCTATTAAAAATTCATAGAATAATTTATTGCAATACTATATAAAGTATTTGGGAAAATAGGCAAAGAAGAAGTCTTACAAAATTCTTTTTATGATGCCAATATGGTACTTATATCTAAACAAGGAGGAGTCAAAATAGAGAAAGAAAATTACAGACCAATTTTCCTAATGAATATAGATGCAAAATATTTTGAATAAAAGATTAGAAAAAGACATTACAGTAACTTATTTCAAAGATAATACACTATGACCAGGTAGGATTTATAGCAAGAACGCAGGAATGATTCAATAGTAGGAAAACTATCAGTATAATTGACCATATCAACAACAAAACTAAAAGAAATCATATGATTATCTCAATAGATGCAGAAGAAACATTTGACAAAATACAATACCCATTACTGTTAAAACACTAGAGAGAATAGAAATCAATGGGGTCTTCCATAAAATGATTGGTAGCATCTATCTAAAACCATTAGAAAGCATTACATGTAGTGGGGAAAAGCTAGAAATATTACCAATAAGATTGGGGTTCAAAACAAGGATGTCCATTATCAGCACTGTTATTCCATATTGCACTAGAAATGTTAGCTTTAGCAGTAAGAGAAGAAAAAGAAATTGGAGGAATTAGAACAGGCAAACAATAAACACAGCCATCATTCTTTGCAGATGATATGATGGTATACTTAGAGAATCAGGTAAAGAAATTACTTGAAACAATAAACAAATTTAGAAAAGTTGCAGGAAATAAAATAAACCCACATATATCATCACCATTTCTATACTTTACTAACAAAGCCCAACAGCAGGAAAGAGAACTTCCATTTAGTTACTGTAGATATTATAAAATATTTGGAAATATACATGTACTTTTCACAGAAAAAAGTCAGATATAAATAACTGGAAAAATATCAGTTGCTCAAGGGTAGACTGAGGTAATATAATACAAATGAGAATTCTACTTATATTAATTTACTTAGTGCCATACCAATCAAATTACCAAAAATTATTTTATATAGTTAGAAAAAATAATAACTAAATTCATCTGGAAAAACTAAAGGTCCAGAATATCAAGGGAATTAATGAAAAGAAAAGTAAGGGAAGGTGGCCTAGCTTTACCGGATCTTAAATCGTCTTGTAAAGCAGCAGTAATAAAAAGTACTTGGTATCAGCTAAGAAATAGAGTGATATATCAGTGGAATAGGCTAAGTATACAAGACATGGTAGTCAATAATTATAGTAATATGCTGTTTGATATATCCAACGATTCCAGCTTCTGCAAAAAGTACTCAGTATTAAAATACTGGGAAAACTGTAAAATGACATGGCAGAAACTAGGCATAGACCAACACCTTATACCCTACACCAAGATAAAGTCAAAATGGGTACATGATTTAAATATGAAGGTTGATACTATACTCAAACTGGGAGAACAAAGAATAGTTTACTTGTTAGTTCTATGGAGAAGAGAATAATTTATGACCAAACAAGTGATAGAGAACATTATGAAATGCAAAATGTATGATTTTAATTGCATTAAATTGAAAAGTTTTCCATGAAGAAAGCCAATACAACTAATATTAGAAAGGAATCAGAAAACAGTATTATAGGCAGCATCTCTGAAAAAGGCCTCATTTCCAAAATATATAGATACCTGAGTCAAATTTATAAGAATATGTCATTCTCCAACTAATAAATGTTCGAAGGACATGAACGGGAACTTTTTAGATGTAGAAATAAGAGCTATCTATAGTCATATGAGGCAATGCTCTAAATCACTATTGATTAGAGAAATGCAAATCAAAACAACTCTGAGGCACCACATCACACTTACCAGATTGGCTAACATGACAAAACAAGGCAATGATAAATGTTGGAGAAGATGTAGAAAAATTGGAACACTAATGCAGTGTTGGTGGATTTGTGAATGATCTGACCATTCTGGAGAGTAATTTGGAACTACTATGCCCAAAGATCCACAAAACTTTGCATACCCTTTGACCCTGCAATACCAATTCTAGGGCTGTATCCAAACAAGACTATAAAAACAGGGAAAGGACCCACATGTACAGAAATATTCATAGCAGCTCTTTTTGTGGTGGCCAAGAATTTGAATTTGAGGGGATGTCCATCAATTGGGGAATGGCTGAACAAGTTGTGACATAAGAATGTAATGGAATACTATTGTGTTATAAGAAATAATGAATAGGTAGAATTCAGAAAAACCTGGAAAGATTTACAGGAACTGATGTTGAGTGAAGTGAGCACAACCAGGAGAACAGTGTACACAGTAACAGCCACATTTTGTGTTGACTAACTTTCATAGACTTGGCTCTTCTCAGCAATGCAAGCATCTAAGGCAATTTCAAAAGATTCATGTTGGAAAATGCTATCCACATCCAGAGAAAGAACTACGCAGTCTAAATGCAGATTGCAGCATACTATTTGCTCTCTTTTTTTGTTGTTTTCTTTTCTTCTTTTTCATAGTTCCTCCTCTTGATCCTAATTCTTCTTTACAACACAACTAATGTGAAATTTTAATTTTAATATATAATATGAATGTACACATTGAACCTATATCAGATTTCATGCTGGTTTTTTGGGGGGAGGTGGGGAGGGACAGATTTAAAACTCAAAAGCATATTGATGTGAATGTTGAATACTGAAAATAAATTAATAAATTAATAAAAGAAATTAGTAAAAGAGGCACAAAAAAACTGAAGAAAATAACACATTAAAAAACCAGAATTGGCCAAGCAAAAAGAAATACAAAAGCACATTGGAGAAAATAATTCCTTAAAAAATTAGCATTGGGCTAGGGGAAGCTAATAATTCCCCAAGATACAAAGAAGAAAACAAAGACAAAAGAATTAAAAGAGAAAATATATATATATATATATATATAAAAACAACTGACCTAGACAATAAGTAGAGGATAAATTACTTACTATTATTGGACTACTTGAAAACCATGGCTAAAGAAAGAGAATAGATATTACATTCCATGAAATTAGGAAGGAAAACTGACCTAATATCCTATAACCAGAATTCAAAATAAAAATTGAAATACCAATCATTCCCTCAAAAGGATCTCAAAATGAAAACTCTCAGGAATATTAGAGCCAAATTCCAGAGTTTTGAGGTCCAAGAGAAGTATTTCAAGCAGCCTGAAAGAATTCATTCAACTACTATGGAGCCACAGTCAGGATCCCAAAAGATTTAGCCACCATGTCATTAAAGAAATGGAGACAGGTTTCTGGGAAGATGGCAGTGTAAGTCAGAACATTTCACGCTCTCAAGATCCTCCTGCACAAAAGAGACAAAATAGCACCTCTGGGTGAACATAGATTTGTGAAAACAAATGAGTAAGAGTAGAACAGGGGTCCTCTTGGGACAATCTGAGAAGACCTGAAGAAAAATCCCAGGACTAGATTTCCTCCCCATGAAGAGTAAACATCTCCAGGCTAGTGTCCACTTTAACAACAAGCATCAAGCTGCTTAAATAACAAGCAAAAAGCCTTTGGGTTAGCTGGATTGGAGGATGCCTCTGCTGGCCACAGGAACTTTTACCCTGGGACAGTGAGGGGAGTTAAGAATCTGACCTATGGAAGATTTATGGAACGTCTGCTGACAAGGAATGCCAGATCCAGCTGGGCTGCAGAGAGCACTGGGAGTGAGAAGGAACCAGCACGTGCCTGGTGAGTGCAGAAGTAGTGGGGCAGAGATACTACTGACTGTGGGCACTTACAGGACACTAGAGGTGTTCATTTGAGTTCAGGTCAGAGGGGAGAACTGAAGAGGATCAGAGGCTAGAGGCCAGATGTACCATCCCCCATACCCCAGGACTAAAGGTGATTATAAAAACTAAATTATTACCAAAAAAATATATAGGTAAAGGAGAAAAAATCCAACAATAGAGAGATACTATGGCAATAGAGAAGACTGAGATTTGACTTCAGAGGAGGATACTGAAGCAAAGAAAGCCTCTTCTATGCCAATATGTAATATCAATTAAGTTGGGTGTCTTTCACTGAGTCTTATTAGGCGCTAAGCCCCAGGCCCAAACCCCTATCTATTAGGTGCTAAACCTTTGTGGGCATGAAGCCCTCAGGGTACTAAGGGGAGTTGCTAAAACCAGAGCAAATAGTAAGAGCTTAAGTTCTGGTAGCTGAGATGACCTTTGATTTCCACTAAAAAGAGAGAACAGAGCTATTTGCTTAGGGCTCTCACTCATGGCAGTGTGCTGATGTGGACACTGGCCAGCTGTAGTTAAGAGCCCTCCAGCTTGTAAATCTGCATGTTAGGTCTTTGTTAAACTCTAGTGACTATGCATTGAGATTTGAATCAGACAAGGTATGTCTGTTGATGTTTGTAATTTGTTTGTATTTGCTCTGAAGTTCAGGGTGCTGGCTTTTTCTCCTGACCTAAGTGAATGATATTTGTATGCTGGTTTAAAGTAAGATTGTTAAGCCCTTTAGCTTTTCTTAGTGAAGCAGATCAAAAGAACCTATGTTGGCAGCTTTCTGTGTGCTGGTTGTTGGTAGGTTTTAAACCCCTTCAGCAGCCACTATCAGATTGTTGCAACATAAGAGTAATATCAAATGGTCACCTGCCCAAAAAAGAATTTATTGAAGTACTTAAAGAACACTTTAACAATCAAATGAGACAGATTGAGGAAAAATTAAAAAAAATAAGGATAATCCAAGAAAAAGAAGAAGATTATGACAAAAAAAATCAACCAATTAGCAAAAGAGATCCAGAATCTTAAGGAAGAAAATGATTCCTTGAAAATCAGATTTGGGCAAGGGGAAGCCAGTGAAGTTATAAGAGGTGAAGATACATATAAATAAATATATACGTATGTGTATATGTATATATATATATGTGTGTGAGTGTATGTACATATATATGTGTGTGTATACATATATATATATACATATATAAATGAAGAAATAGAAGAGAAGGTAAAACATCTCATAAGAAAAACTGACTCTAGAAGAACAGATCAAGAAGAATAATTGGATTGGCTGAAGGTTATGATCAATAAAGTATCTAGATACAATAATATAATAAAGAAAGAAAGAAAACTATCCTGAAGCACTAGAACAAGAGGGGAAATTAGAAATAGAAAAATCCACCAATCACCACCTGAAAGATATCCTACAAGGAAAATTCACAGGAATATTATAGTAAAATTCTGAAACCTTCAGATCAAGGACAAAATATTATGAGTAACAAGGAAAAAAAAACAATTTACTTGTGACAGTGCCGCAATTAGAATCACACAACCCCTAGGGCTGGCAACACTAAAAGATGATAGGTCTTGGAACATCAAATATCAAAGAGCAAAATAACAGAGCCTCTGGCTGAAAATATCATACCCAGAAAAGCTAAGCATAATTTTGCATGAAAAAAAATGGACATTTGATCAACTGTCAGACTTTCAGGATTCTGTTAAAAAAACTCAACTCAATAAAATATTTGACATAGAAGAGCCAAGAAAAATACACTGTACATACCAAGTACCAATTGCAAGGGACTAAATAAGGATACAATATTTAACTTTTATGTATGGAAAATGTAAAACATATGTCTAACATTGTTACTAGTAATTAGGTTCATTATAAGAAAGATCGGGGTAGACCTGAGTACCATACGACTTAAAAAGTAAAACCATTCAAAAACCATAGAAAAAGAGTAATTATCTTATACAAATGAGGTGCAAGAGGAAGAACCAATAAAGAAGAATTAGCTGGAGGAAGGGATCTTTCATCAAGAATGGGTTTAAGAGGGCAAAATACATACATATCTAGAAGAATATAAAAATTTTATAAATTTTAAAAAAAAGTAATAAAACTGTAAAGGGTTAAAGGAGGGATCTTTAGAGGGAAGGGTGAGGGAATAGGTTAAAAAAAGTGGTATGGAAGAGTGTTCAGATTTAGGGGAATGGGAAGATAAGAGAGAGAGCTTTAGAGGGGAGGGAGATGGAATAGGTCAAAGGAGTATACAAAAGGGAAGTTAGATTTAGGGGAACAGAAGGATAAAGGAGGGATTGCTGGAGTGGGAGTAAGTTAAGTAATAGAAATGCAAGGTTGTGGGTAGAAGTAAAGTAGAGGAGTAAGGAGAGATAGGTAAAAAGAGATACGCACAAAACTAAAAACAATATTAGGAGTAGAATCTCTTAGGGAAAGTATGTGTCTACATATGTATACTTGTCTGTATTAATACCTGTATATAAATATATAAAAGAGGGAGCAGACTGATAGAAAGGTTGGCATGTTTAGGAGGGGCTAATCAGAACCAAAACACCTTAGAGGTGGGACAGGGTGAAAGGAGAGAGAGAGAGAGAAAGAGAGAGAGAGAGAGAGAGAGAGAGAGAGAGAGAGAGAGAGAGAGAGAGAGAGAGAGAGAGAGAGAGAAGTATAAACAGGGGAAAACAGAATGGAGAGAAACACACAATTACTAATCATAACTGTGATTATGACAAGGATTAGCTCGCCTTTAATATAGAAGTGGATAGCATAGTGGATTCAAAACCAGAAACCTATGATATGTTGATTGCAAGAAAAATACTTGAATCAGGGAGACACAAACAAAGTTAAGGGAAAGAACTGTATTAGAATCTGTCATGCTTCTACTGAAGAAAAAATATAGGGTAAGTAATCATGATCTCAGACAAATCAAAAAACAAAAACAGATTTAATTGAAAGATATAAATGAGGAAACTACCTTTTGATAAGAGGTACTATAGACAGTGAAGTAATATTAATACTGAGCATATATGCACCAAATTGTATAGTATCTAAATTATTAGGAAATTAGGAGGAAATTGTAAAAATGTACTAGTGGAGGACCTCCACTTGCCCCTCTCAGAATTAGATAATAGAAGAAAAAAATGAACAAGAAAGAAGTTGAGAAGATGAATAGAGTTTTAGAAAAGTTAAATATGGTAGACCTCTGCAGAAAATTGAATGGGAATAGAAAGAAATATACCTTTTCCTCAGAGTTAGATGGTACCTACAAAAAAATCATATTTTAAGACAGAAAAATCTGACAACCAAATGCAGAAAAGTAGAAATATTAAGTGCATCCGTTTACAGATCATAATGCAGTAAAATTATATTCAATAATGTACAATGGAAAGATAGAGTAAAAAGAAATCAAAAACTAAGTAATCTAATTCTAGAGAATGAATGGGTTCAAGATAAAATCATAGAAACAATCAAATTTCATTAAAGAGAAAGCAACAAAGAGACAACATACCAAAATTTGGAATGTAGGCAAAACTGTACTTAGGGGAAAATTCATATCTCTAAATGCTCGAATAAATAAAATGGGAAAAAGAGCATATTAATTAATTGTGTTTGCAATTTAAAAAACCCCAACTAGAAAAAACCACAAATTATAACTTCACAATTAAACACTAAATTGGAAATCCTGAAAAATCAAAGCATTAATGAATAAAATTTAAAGTCAAAAAGCTTTGAACTAATAAATAAAACTAGGATCTGGTTTTATGAAAAAAAGTGTTAAAATAGATAAACAATTAGTTAATTTCATTTCTGAAAAAAGAACAAAACCACGTCATAAATGAAAGGTGGTGAATTCATCACCAAAATGAAGAGAAATTAAAGCAATTATTAGGAGATTTTTTATATACTTATATGCTAAGAAATTTGACAATGTAAATGAAATGGATGGTTATTTTAAAAAGAGACATTAAGTAGGTTAACAAAAAAAAAATAAATATAATGAACAAGCCATAAATGATCTCCCTAAGAAAAAAATACACAGGATGATATGAATTCATAAGTGAATTTTAGCAAATATTTAACGAACAATTAATTCCAAACCTATATAAATCATTTGGAAAAAATAGGCAAATATGACAAAAATATGGTCCTGATATCAAAACCAGGAAGAACTAAAATAGAGAGGAAAAAAAGTATAGACCAATTTTCCTAAAGAACATTGATGCAAAAATTTTAAATAAAATACTAACAATGAGATGACAGCAATTTATCACAAATATCATGCTCTATGACCAGGAAAAATTTATGCTAGGACTGCAGGGATGATTTAATATTAGGAAAATATCAGCATAATTGACCTTATCAATAACAAAATAATAAAAATTATATGATTATCTCACTAGATGCTGAAAAAAGCTTTTTACAAAAATACTTATTGTTCATTCTTTTTTTAAATAGAAAGCATAGGAATAAATGAAACTTCTTTAAAAAATAGTCTTATCTATCGAAAACTATCAGCAAGTACCTTTTGTTATGGGGATAAGCTAGAAGCCTTCCCAATAACATCAGGGATGAACCAAGGATCACCACTGTCAGCACTATTATGAAATATTATACTAGGAAGGCTATACTAGGAAGAGACGATTTTAAAATTATTGGAGTACCTGAAAACAATGATAAAAAAGAGCCTAGAAATCATCTTTGAAGAAATCATCAAGGAAATTGCTCCTGATACTTTTGAACTAGAGAGTAAAATAGGAATTGAAAAAATCCACTGATCACCTCTTGAAAGAGATCCCAAAATGAAAACTGAAGAATATTGTAGCCAAATTCCAGAGCTCCCAGAGCTCCCAGATCAAGGAGAAAATATTATAAGCAGTCTGAAAGAAACAATTTAATGATTGTGGAACCACAGTCAGGATAACATAAGATTTATCAGCTTATATTAAAGGATTGTTGGGCTTGGGATATGATATTCCAGAGGGCAAAGGAGCTAAGGTTACAACCAAAAATCATCTACAAAGGAAAACTGAGCATAGTCCTTCAGGGAAAAATGGATATTCAATAAAATAGAGGACTTTCAAGCATTCCTGCTGAAAAGACCAGAGCTGACTAGAAATTTTGATTTTCAAATGCAAGACTCAAGAGTAGCATAGAAAGGCAAACATGAAAGAGATTTCATGCAGGAATTATTAAATTCCTACATGGGAAGATGATATTTGTATGTTGAAAAAAAACCTTTTGCATTATTAGAGCAGTTAGAAGGAGTATATATAGGCAGAGGTAACAGGTGTAATCTGAATATGAATGGATGATAGCTGAAACAATAAATTAAGGGATGAGAAGAATGTACTGGGAGAGTGGACAAGTAGAATGGGTAGATTATCTCACATCAGAGTTTGTTAAAAGCTTTTATAGTGGAAGGGCAGAATTGTCTCAAAGAAGGAATAACATACACACTCAACTGGGTATAGAAATATACTTTACCTTACAGGAAATTGGGAGGGGAAGGGGATAAGAGAAGGCAGGGTTATAGAAGGGAGGGAAGATTGTGAGAGGGTCAGTCAGAAGCAAAGAAGAAGACTTGAGTTCAAGGTCTAGATTCAATATTTTTTGAGTTGTGACTATACTGAGTCACTTTAATTCCCTAGGTCTCAATTTCCACATCTATGAAGTAAGTATGAAAAACAAAAGCTGTCTGTAAATTTTCAGGTACTATAGCAATGTAATGAGGCATTTAGGTGGTATAGTAGAGTGCACTGGACCTGGAGTTGGAAAGACCTGAGCTGAGATCTGGTCTATTATACTTAATACCTGTGTGACCTAGGTAAGTCACTTGACCTTGTTTTGTTTCTTCATCTGTAAAATGAGCTGTAATCCACTACAATACAATTTTAAGCATAACCTTTAGCTAAATAGATCCACATTTCCTCTTTATTGAGAAGTATCTGTTTTCTCTACCTCTATTTTCCCATTCTTCTGAGGATAAGAGTGTCACTCCTCCTGGAAAGGGAAAATAGATATAGGTCGCAAATAGAGTCTATCTCCTCTAATCTGATTAGTATAGGTGACCTGTGGTGAATTCCTTTGTGTAGCTTGAAAGGAGGAAGAATGTGTATCTCTAGCCTCTTCTACTCCCTACTTTTCTCCTAAGAAGAATTCAATTCCTACCAGGAGGAGAAGTAGAAGTTGGGGTAGAGGCTGCTCTGCTCTCCTTAGAAAGAGATGAGGTGTTAGAATTATATCTATTTGCCGATTTAAATATTATCAGTCCAAAATATATCATTGGTTTCAATCCATTTCTGATTTCTTTGTCATTTTGGGAGGAGAAAGGTGTGTCCTCAATAGACAGGAAATGTAGGAAATATACGAGCTCTTTAAGCCTTGAACCCTTCTCCTCCTAATACCATTTCTACAGTGAATATATAAAGTAAACAGCAAAGAAAGCACATTTATCCAAATTGGTATCAAAACAGAAATTTTTAAAAAAGTATCCATCAGAGAATATATACCAAAAAATAGAAGGTGAAGGAAATCTCTCATTAGGAATAAAATAGCTTAGCTCAGTCAAGAGAGATTATTCTTGATTTCACCCAAGGAAAAATCCCCTAAAGTCTCTAGTACAGCTACTTGGGAATGGGGACATGAAAGAAACTACCGACTCCTCTCAGGATTTTTTCCTCCCAAAATCATTTCCTTCAGCAACCTGAAGTGGGTTTGGCCTCTCCCTTATTCTCTTTCCCAGCTGGAAGCCAGAAATACAATAAGTGACCCACCCCTTAAAGAGTCCCAATGATGATCTGAAGTGTAGAGTCCTTAAGGGAACTTGAATCTTGGAGAGTGTTGAAATGGAATTGAAGCTGAATGAGTTACAAAGACAAATGAAGACTGGATATATTCTGCTTTTCAGGGTCTCCTCCCTGTCCCTCATAGAGGACATGGAACTCATTTCCACCAATGAAAAGAGAGTCCTATCCTAATGGGCTTTTGGACAGAGGTTACAATAGAATAATCAATGTCAAACATTTCCATGAATTTTAAACTGGGCCAAAAGCCAAAAAATAAAGGTTATTTTTGCCATTAGACATATGACAGACATCTTTAAAAAGTAGAATGCTGGTTAATCAGAATAAATTGCTATAATCTCATTATATGTGATAAGGGAACAACATGGATGAATTCAAGTAATGGCTCCAGGGTCCCAGGAGAGACATGTATTGCTCAAGTGATATTTTATCATTTCATTTGCATTGAAATGCCACATACTAAAAAGTTTCTATTTTATCAATGCATCTGCATATCAGAGATTATTTGGAGTGCAGAATAATAAAATACAAATAAAATGTGAAATTTTAATGAACAAAATTTGTTTTCATCATAAAAAGTGTGTGTAAATAAGTGTGCTATGGGGGATTTTAATTTTGATGAAGGCATCCAAATGGTTTCATAGCCTGAGAAATGTGCTTTTGCTTTTCCCTGTAGGGCATGGAGTTCTTTCAGCATTCTTTTTTTTCCAGCTTCCATTTTATCTTTCCTTTATTTACTCTTTATCACAGTAACAGTAGTTCTCATTCATGGTGAAGTGTATTTTTCAAATCCACTGGTGGCTGCAGCCACTGTTTTCACTTTGTGCCTGGGTGACAGATGTTGAAGAATGGCAATAGATTTTCCCTTAATTCTCCAGTGCTTCTTTTTGCACTGCCAAATCATATTATATGGTGGCAGTGGATAGTACTCAGGTAGCAATGAAGAGGCAAATAATTCATTTCAAGCCCTTCCCATACGACCATATCCTCTAGCAACAGAATTGGCAATAGCTATTTGTCTGTCTTGGTCAGCAGTGGATGATGGCCCCTGTCTCCACTTTGGGGAAAAAACAGTGCTGATGTGCAAAAAAAAAAGGTTTGATCAAAATTACTTTACTCCAACTTTCTTTGTCAGTATAGAAAAAAGCCCTTGGTACATAATTTCCAAATCTTTTATGAACTTTTCACTACATGATGCTTGTGATTTTGAAAAGTATCAAAACATTTACAAAAGAAAAAGAATGGCACTGAGTCATAGGTTTGCCTATGAGAGCAAGTGAGAGAAAAGTAGTAAGAACATGGCTATATAGAGCATTATTTCTATTTATTTTGTTGATTTTCACATAATAGTCAACAATACTGGAAGTGAATTCATTGGGTTTCACTTAATTCAGTGCAATACAATTTATATAGTATAGTATCTGTTGAAAAGAGAGAACGATTCCTCTTTTCTAAGTGGACAGGAAGGAATGATTTTTTTAATAAATCATATATGACTACAAATTGCTTTTTAAATCTGGTCACTATCAAATTTCCACAAAGCCTCTAGAAGTTCTATTTTACTTATTTTAGAGAAATATAGGGAATATGATGAGCTACAGACCGTGGAAAAATAGTTCCAGAAAGAAAAAAAAATGCTTTCCTTTTCCCCCCTAAAATACAAATACAATATGTCATTTTTTACAGATAGAGCAGCAGATGTGAAATATCAAACACACTAATTAGAATCTGGCATCCTTGCAGGAATGGAATCATTTCAAAGAGAATAAGAGCAAAGTGGATAGAGATGGAAAGAAAACTGAGTATTTTGCATAATTTGTATTTTAAAATATGATTTAGGGGACAGATTTTAAGTTAATACAATTTTCTCTTTCTATTTGACTTGTCCCCTTCACTGAACTGTAAACAGAAGATGAGGGGATAAGTAGAAAAATAAAAGCCATTTTCCTTTCTTTATTTAGTGTTTTACAGTTTGCTTCCTATTGGCCAATGTGAGATTAACTATACTGTGATTTGGCAGAACCAGGATGGTAGAGAACAGGCAGCAACTCAGCCGATTTCTTACAATGGTACCGTCTAAACAACTTTAAATAGCTCCTGAAATCAAATTTTGGAATGACAGATTCAACAAAACGGCAAAATGAGATATTGTTTTCAGCCTAAGACATTTTAAAATGAAGGTTGGCAGAAGAGGTCAGGAGGCAGCATCAGCAGTAGTGATGAGCCTTGGAGAAAGACACATCAGTGGAAGCAGTAGTGTTGGGAGCCCTTAACCAAAATATAATGTTAAGGGAGATTGTTCAACTGGTGATAAAGAGATTAGAGGGGTTCCTTTGCTGTCACTGGGTACAGTTGATGTAATTATATTGTTTACACACAATTGTGGATTACAGTTCTAGGGTAGAGAGATCATTTGTGGGCAGTCACAAGAGAACAAGGGCCCCAGTCACAATTCTAAGGCAGAGAGGAGAGCTGGAGCTTATAGCTGTAGAGAAACAAGTGACCGAGTCATAGGTCAAAGACCAAGCAGAGCACTAGTGCTTGTGGCTGCAGCAAATAAGGTCCCTTCCTGGGTTAAAACCAAGCACAGAGGAGGAGAAGAGGGATGAGGAGACCACATCCCTTTTCCAATAAAATCACCTTGGGAGCACCAAAAACTTGGAGAACTACCTCTGAAAACAGCAGTACAAAAAAGCCTGAAACTTGGGACACTGCCTCCTCAGTTGCAGATGAATAGATCCCAACTTTAATATAAAGTTAAAAGTGAAGATATAGATTTGGGAAATGAGCATGCAACAACAACAACAAAAAAGAACCTGACCTTAAAAATCTAATGAAGTGGAACGGAAGACCAACATATAAATCCAGAAGAAGAAAAGAATCTGAAAAGAGCAACAAGCAAAGCCTCAAAGAAAAATGCTAATTTGACCCAAGGCTAGAAAAAAAATAACTGAAAGAGTAAAAGAAAGAGATGAGTGCTTGAGGAAAAAAACTGGGGAAAAATGAGAGTGATGCAAGAAAATCAAGAAAAAGAAATAAACAACATGTTAAAAGAAGCACAAAAATACTAAAGAAAATAACACTTTAAAAACACAATTAGGCAAATAGAAAGGAACTCTCTAAAAAGCAGAATAGGCCAAATGGAAAAGAAGGTACAAAAATCCACTGAAGAAAAAAAATAAAAAGCAGAATTGTCCAAATTGAAAAAGAGGTTTAAAAGTTTACTGAAGAAAACAATTCATTAAGAATTGAATTGGGAATGTTGAACATAATGACTCAATGTGATATCTGGAAATTATAAAACAAATTCAAAAGAATAAAAACTAAAAGAAAATGTGACATATCTCTTTAGAAAAAAAGAACAATTGGTAGTGAAACTAGATTGAGGAGAGATAATTTAAGAATTATAGCACTAAATGAAAGCCATGAAAGCCTAGGTAGCATATTTCAAGAAATTATAAAGAAAAAAATCCTGAATATCTTAAATCCAAAAGATAAAATAGAAATTGAAAGAATCTGCTGATTAGCTCCTGAAACAGATCCCCAAATGAAAAGTACAACCCCCAGGAATATTACAATCAAATTCCAGAGGTCCCAGGTCAAGGAGAAAATATTGTAAGCAACAAGAAAAGCAACCACTGAAATATTGTGGAGCCACAGTCAGGATCACACGAGATTTGGCAACTTTAATGTTAAAGAAGCAGAGGGCTTGTAATATGGTACTCTGGAAGACAATGTAGATAGTATTACAACCAAGAATAAACTACCCTGAAAAACTCAGGTTGATGTTTCAGGACAAAAAAAAATGAATATTTAATGAAATAGTGGACTTCCAAGTGTTCCTGATGAAAATACCAGAGCTGAATAGAAAATTCAAGTACATTGAAAATAAATATTCAAACACAAGACTCAAGATAAACATAAAAAGTTATACATGGAACAGTAATCATAATGGACTCAATAAAGTTAAACCCTCTACATTCCTAAATGGGATGAACTGTCATGAATAAAATCCTAAGAGATGAAGCTTCTGGGTGTTAAAAATCAATTTGTTAATTAGACCAGCGGTAATTAATTAATAAATTGATAGTCAGTGGCTTCTCAAGTTACCAAAGACAAAAAGGCAAAGTTCCTGGTCATCTCAAATGCCCATCTGTTTTCCTGACAGCACATTATTGGGATCTACCCTAAAAAGAAATTATTGGTGGATAGTTAATAAGGATGCGGGATGAGTTCTTGATTATTTCTTTGTTGAGGGGAAGAGGTTAATTGGGAATGTATCCTTGTTGTGAGGTTTGATCCTTCTCTAGCAAACTGGGCACCCCAATCAGGATTTCTCTGGCTTGCTTTCTCCTTCATGAGCCAGGATCCCACAAAGTCTAAAGAAGGGACCAAGAAAACATGGAAATCTCTGGGTAGCATTGAGTAGCTCAGTTTGGCTTCCATTTACAAAGAAAAAAAAACATCTATGGTCCCATTTGAGTGGAGCACAGCCAAAACTAGATAAGGGGCAGATGACATGGAGGCTCTGAGAGATCACAATACTAGGTCATGACATTCAGAAACATACTGGTCTTTTCAGAAGTGCGGTCTTGACAAAAAAAATTGTGATCCATCACAAATGAATAATTTGTTATTGGTATTATAATATAATATTAATTTATCTCAGAACTCACCCATGAAATAGAATCAGTAGAATAGATTAGAAAAGAGAGTCCAACAATATATTGTTTACAGGAGACACACTTGAAGCAGAAAAACATACAAAAATAAATGACCGGAGTAAAATTTATTGTATTTATTACATTAAATTTTAATGGAAGTAAAGAAGATAGGGGTAGCAATCATACTCTCAGACAAAACAAAAGCACAAAAGAAATTAATTTTTAAAATAAAAAGAATAACAATAAAATAAGAGATAACGAGGGAATCTATATTTTGCTAAAATATTCCACAGAAAATTAAGCAATATTTTAAAAATTACAGTAAATTTCTCTAACAAAGGACTTATTTCTTAAACATGTAGGAAATTGAGACAAATTCATAAAAAACTAAGACCCACTCCTCAATTTATCAATGGTCAAAGGATAAGAATAGGCAGTTTTCAAAAGAGGAAATCAAAGCTATCTATAGTTATATTTTTTTTAAAAAATGCTCTAAATCACTATTGATTAGAGAAATGCAAATTACCACTCTGAGGTACCAAGTCACTCATATCAGAAATTACAAATGTTGTAGGGGATAAGGGAAACTATTTACATTAATGAATTTTTGGTGGAGCAGTGAATTGGTCCAACTGTTCTGGAGTTCCATGTAGAAATATGCCTAAAGGGCTATAAAACTCTCCATATGCTTTGACCCAGCAATACTATTATTATTTTGGTGTCCCAAAAAGCTCAAAGAAAAAGGAAAAAGGGTCTATGTGTACAAAAAATATTTTTGGTGGAGGCAAAGAATTAGAAATTGAGGACATGTTCATCAATCGGACAATGGCTGAACAATTTTTTATATGATTGTGATAGAGTACTATTGCGCTGTAACAAATAATGAGAAGTGGGTTCATAAAATCTGACAAGACTAATACAAACTGATTAAAATTGAGGTGAAATGAACTGGGATATCATCGTGAAGTGGAACAGTGATGTTGTCATGATGTTCGACTGTGAAAGATTCAGCTACCCTGATCAATAACAATGATCCAAGATAATTCCAAAGGATTCATGAATAAATACTATCCACTTCTAGAGAGAGAACTGATGACCGTAGTGCAAACTGAGGCATAATTTTCTCATTATCTTTATTTTCCAGGGCTTTTTGTTATATGCCAATATGGAAATACATTTTACATGATTACACATGTATAATTGATATCACTTTACTTTCCTGCACAGTGAGTGGAGGAGAATAATGAGGGAGAGAGAGAATTTGGTATTCAAAATTTTAAAAGAAAACCATATTTAAAAAAAAAAACTTATGCCGTAGAAAAACAAAGAACTGTACTGTGGTCTTCCTGCTTCAAGATAACAGAGTAAGAGAAAAAAAACATAGGGCAGAAGAAGGAATAATCTATTTGAGATCAAAGGACATGGATATAAATTAGACTTTCACATTTATTACTTTTGAGTGATTAGGTAAGTCACTTAATCAGATTGAACTATCGTGTTCTTGTATGTAAAATAACCAAATAAAAAAAAATGATCTCCAAAATCCTTCTCAATTCTAAGCCTGTAGGCTTATTTATGTTAAACTGTTAATCAGGGAATGTTCAAAAGTCCATTCTGGGCAAGATAAAGTGAGGTAGCACAAGTTTCTTCTTCTGATTTTCTAAAGCCAGAAAAGATGTTTTTGTAATTGCTTTTCCAATGGACTACTCTAAATTGAAAAAGAGAGAGAAAGAGAAAAATATGTTTCAATCTACATCTCAGTATCTACCCAGGTATAGCATTTTTTCAACATGAGTCCTTTGGAATTGTCATGGATCATTGTATTGATGAGAGTTGCTTAGCCTTTCATAACAAATACAACAATTCTTATTAGTAAATATTGATCACATTTATTTATAGAAGTCTTCCTTAAATCCATTACAAACCATATACCTTCCAATCCTACTTCTGTTCAATTATTATGCTTTTAACTAAAAAAAAGGGCACATATAAATTAGGGCCTACTTTGTCCAAGTTGCATTTTGAGGAAAACAGAAAAATAAAAGGTTAACATCATCTCTGCAAGTATTTTTTTTTTAATTTCAGAGTGTTTTGTTTTCCAAATGTGAATATTTTCCTACTTTTAGAAACTTTTAACCAAGCATAAAATTTACCTCTTCTTCATGGTGCCTCTTTCCCCTCTTTCTTTATGAATTTTATGGGCTATATCACAGAAGACAGTTTGGTTTGTAACTTTTTGATCTAAGAAATTCATTAATCCATACATTAATAATATAATGTCAACTTGAAAGGAAATGTGAGGTGGAAGGAGCCAAGGATTCCTCCTTTTTGACATTTTGTTGTTCAAATTTTTTTATTGCCAACTTGAATAAAGGCATGGCTATCATTATTATCGGATTTATAAATGGATGTCACAATGCTGGAAAAACTCTAATAATATTTACTACTGAGAAACATGAAGTTCTATACTTGGCATAAAAAAATCTTTGGTTTATAGAGACAGGTGTATTATAATTTGTTTGAAACAAATTGCTGCAATTTTAGTGGATTATAAATCTAGTATTTTTAAATAATGCAATCTGGATTATTCTTTCCACTTCTGGCTTCTACTTGTAAGGATCTATTTACTTTGTATCCAAGGGATGCTAACAAGAAAAGAGAGAGGACTGGTGATTGTGCTATAAGAATACTAGCTATAGAAACTGTGTAAGATTATCCTTCAGATGAGAAGAGTCAGGTGGGAGAATAATGGTCTTCAAGTGTTTATAGTGATGTCAAGTGTAACAGACTTACTTTGTTTGACCTCAGATGTAAGTGCAATAGCTGCAGTGTGCAAAAACTGTAGAAAGACGATTTTTGGTTTAATGTAAAGAAAGACCTTTGTGACAATTAGAGATATGCAGAATCAATCAATAATTATTTATTAAGCCCTTATACCAGGAATTATCTCTGCTAAGTGCTGGATAAAAGTGAAACAGTTACAGAATAAAAGAAGCTTCTTTCTAATAAGGAGGTAAGACCAAGAGATATAAGCACATATATGCCATATACAAAATTAATACAAAATAGCTTGGGGAAGGCAGGTGAAAATGAGGAGAGATTCATTCCAGACATGCAGGATAGTCAATACAAAGGTGCTGAGACAAGATGTGCAACATCCTAGAATCCTAAGATTACTCAGCCTGAAGATGGAAGTAATATATAAAAATACTGGCATGATAGAAAGGAGAGACAACCCATGATAATATCAAAATAACAGGATTTAACAAAACAAAATAAAAGTTAATATGTCATGTACATTGCTTTACACTGAAGATACAAAAACAAGAGTTAACAGAGCCCACTCACATGCAGTTTTCAGGAAAAATAAATCAAAGCTATCAATAATCATGTAAAATGTTCTAAATAACTGATTAGAGAATGGTAAATTAAAACAAATCTGAGGAACTACCTCACAATATGAATTGACTCATGACAGAAGATGAAAATGACAAATACTAGAGAGGATGTGGAAAAATGGAAAACTAATGTATTGTTGGAGGAGTAGTGAACTAGTCTATCCCTGCTGAGAAATAGTTTGGATCTATGTCCAAAGGGCTATAAAATTGTGCATACCCTTTGACCCAGAAATACCACTACTTGCTCTGCATCTCAAAGAGGCTGAAGAAAACTGAAAAGAACCTATTTTACAAAAATATTTATAGCAAATCTTTTTCTGGTGACAAAGAATTGGAAATTTAGAGGATGTCCATGAATGGGGGAATGGGTAAACAAGAAGTGATTTATGGTTATCATGGAATATTATTATGCAATAAGAAATGAGGAGCAGGATGGTTTCAGAAAAACCTGGGAAGACTTACATGAACTGATACAAAGAGGACTGAGCAGAACCAAGAGAACGTTGTACATGTTAATAACATTATTGGATGATCAACTAGGAAAGATTTACCTAATCTGATCAAGACAATGATCCAAGGCAATTCCAAAGGACTAATGATGCAAAAATGCTTTCCACCTCCAGAGAGGGAACTAATGAACTTTGAACACAGAGTGAAGCACACTTTTTTAAACTTTATTTTTGGAGGATTTATTTTTGTCTGTATTTTGTTTTGCAGCATGGCTAATACAGAAATATGTTTTACATGACTTCGTATATTTAGTGTATATCAAATTGCTTGCCTTCTAAAGGAGGGTAAAGGGGTTGGAGGAGTGAGAAAATCTTGAACTCATTTTCTTAAAAATGAATGTTAATTTTTACATGTAATTAGAAAATATTTAATACAATATATCAAAAACTAAGAGAGGTAAAGTATTGCCACTTTTATAGATGAAAAGTTGATTTTTAAAACAGTAGGAAAATAACTTTGTTTTATTAAAAATTGTTAACTTATTTTATAAAGACACATTTCTTTAAGATACAATTTGAGTAGTATGGGACAAAAATATCTAATGTGGAATAAATGTGAAGATTCAAATCCTCTCCCCTCAAAGAAACAAAAAAAAAACCTAACAAAACTTTCTCATTATGATTTACTGCAACCCAAAGAAATTCTACTACTTTTTCTGAGGCTTCAGCCAAAGCTCCCTGTTTTGTCTGCCTTTTCATTCCTATCTACCATACATGCCCTACTACAGAGCACAGACCAAGGCTAATTCTAGTATCCTTAGCAATAAAATTGACTGCTTTTTCCTGTGAGTGAATACAGTGTTAGCTGTTGCTCAACCCCTACACAATGCTTCCTGCTTCTTTATTTTTTTTAGTTGCTTTTAAATCAACAGATGAGCTTGTTTTTATATTCATGCAGTCAACTAACATTTATTAAGAAACTGCTATGGGCCAAACATGACACTGTGCTTATCTCTGGAAAAGAAAAAAAAAACAACAGTTTTTGTTTTGTTTTGTTTTTATCTCAAGGAGCTCACAAACTAAATGGGGGGGGGGAATAGATGGTGCAGAGGATAGATCTGAAATCAGGAAGATTTAAGTTCAAATCTGGCCTCAGACAACTATTAGCTGAGGAAGTTTTAAATTCCTTCTGCCTCAAATTTCCACATCAGTAAAACCTTTCAGGCCAATGTCACTGGGTTTCAGAATATGTAGAAATCAAGTCCAGTGTAAAAAGACTAGAACAGTAGAAAGGGGCCAAGTTGTGAAGGACTTTAAAAGCCAAACAAAGCATATAATATTAGATCCTAGATTTAATAGGGAGCTCCTGTAGTTTATTGAATAGTGGTCAAACCTGCACTATTTTCACTCTGATGAGGAGCTTCTGCTATAGCCAATGTCATCACCATTTCTGCTGCTGAGGTTGGTGCTGATGTTGATTGAACTGGCACTGAATCTTATTGAATTAAATCATTATTTAACTAAGTAATCACTAGACAGGAAGAAATGTTGTAGATTCTTAGTGAGGGGGTCCCAGGCAAGGGGGAAGATATATTGTATAGGTAAGGCAAGTGTCACAATATCAATGGTGACCATGAATATGCCTGTATAGTTCTGTATCACAGAATATGAGACTCTCCATGTAGAAGGCAGAAGAAGTAAAACATCTATTCAGGCACCAGAGGATCAAATGCCAAAACCAATAATTCCATTTCAACAAAGTAGCAATTATATCCCGATACCAATAAGCCCACTTTATCATAACAGCAAGGAACTTAAAATACAGTGTAACAACAAGGAGTCAAGCCATGCCCTAACCTTCCCTTCTGCTGGGATCTTCCCATAAACACTCACTCACAAATCCTAGCTGTTCGCTTGCTTGAGTCCTCTCCTTTCCCAGTTCTGAGAGAGAGCTTAACAACTACCCTCAGAGTATACATACCATTTTTAGAGCCTGAGAGCTTCACAACCCACCTGACCTATTTAGCAAAAGGTTGTAGGCCTTCCTACAAATAAGCTTCTCTTAGTCAAGCTTCCCTTAACTAGCTCCGCCTGAGACATGTTAATGGGATTAATTAAGGGGGTAGGGGGAGAAGAAGATCTTTAATCACATTAACACCACAGAAGCTATTTCTTGAATATCTTTCTATGTAATTGTGGTGGAGAAGAATGAGTGGGAGAATAAGACCAGGGTGCTAACAACTTATTGTAATATAAATGATAACATAAATGCCTAAGGAAGCTGTACCATGAGAGACATAAGGAAGGGATATCATCAACTCTCATGGGTCATATTTTCATCTTTCTACAGATATTTGCCTTACGCATATTATATATCCAGACCTAATCTCTTTTATGAGTTTCAGTATCATGTCATCAGTTACTTGTGAGGCAATTTGAACTAGATTTCCCATTGACATTTTAAACCAAAGAAATTCAAAAGAGAACTCATTTTCTTTCTCCCCTCCAACCTCATACCTCTTCTATTCTTCTCTATTTTTTTAGAGCAACACCATTCTTTCAATCATCCATGTATGTAACCTTAAAGTCGTATTGACTTCTTCCTTCCTCACAACCCATAACCAGTAAGTCAAAATTCTTGTTCATTTTGCCTTTATTCATTCACAACCCTCATATCTTAGCCCTTTTCTTCACTCACATGGCTAGTACCCTAGTTTTAAATCTCAATACTTCTAATATGGATTACTTCAACAATTTCCTAGTTGGTTAGTATCCCTGGCTCAAATCTCTTTCCCAGTCTTATTCCACATTCCTTCCAGAGTGATTTTCCTAAAGTGTAGGTTTCCCATATTGTCTTCTATCTTATCATACCAAAACCAAAAATACCTGCAATGTATCCCTATTTTCTCCAGTAATAAATAAAAACTGTTCTGGTATTGAAAACTCCTGTCAAAATCTGACGTGACCAAGTCAATTGTACATTACTGAACTTCATGGATTCTAATGAAACTACCTTGCTTGCTGTTCATCAAAAGAATATTCAATCTCCTGTCACTATAACATTATACTGGTTGTCCTTCATGCCTACAATGCACTTCTTCATGATCTCTGCCTCAGACTCCATCAAACTGACAAAATTTCAGACTTTCCAAACAACTTCAAATGTCATTACACTATGACAAGGCCTTTCCAGACCTCTCTAACATTACCACATCAAATTATTTTTCATTTACTATTTATTTTCCATTTGTCTATTTGTATGCTTGTTGCCTTGGATAGAAAGAATATAATTTCTTGTGGAAAGGACTGTTTTCATATCTTTATCCACGTCCTCAGGGCCTAAGCTGGTGCTTTGGACTTAATAGCCACTTTTCACAGTTACCACACAAACCCATTGTTCTCTAGCAGCATGGTTCACATTTATAACACATTTATTACAGTAAAGAAAAGATCAAGTTAAACACACACACACACACACACACACACACACACACTTAGAAAAATTGAGATCCAATAGTATAAATTGAGCCAGGGAGACTTCTATCTCCAGACAAAAGGCAGGAGGCTTAAATTATATGGGGCATTTTTAACCTAATACAACAATCTGGTGGCACAATTTGATGATAAACTGCAAATATACACATATGTATATATGTATATGTGTGTCTATATCTATATCTATCTATCTGTCTATCTATCTATCCCCTGTTTCAGCTATTTATGCCAATGTGATGTGTTGCATTGTATTTAGCTATGAGTTAATTTTTATTATGAATGGATTTGACTGTTCAATGTCATTTTTAAAAATGATCCCAAAGCTACATGTTTTTAGTCTACTTCACAGTGAGTGCTTAATTTATAACAATTATTGTGAATAGCCAAAATTGCATGTGTTCAACTGTGCTTGCAATAATCATGCATGAAAATTTTGAACAAATGCAAAGATTTTTGACCAGCATTATATATATATATATGCATATATATATACACACACATATATGTATATGTAGAGAGAGCTATAGAGATTTGCAATATCTATTATACATAATATATGCTATAATTATGTTAGATATGTTAGATATAATTATATGCTAGATATAATTATAGCATATATTTTATAATTATAGAATATATAGCATATATATATATCAATATAGCATAATATAGATATAATTATAGCATATATTATATATGTATATAATACACATTATATTATTATATTTCTCATAGGTAATAATGTTATTATTCTATAATATTACATATTATAATATTATAATATGTCATATATAATATAGATATAATATGCAGTTTTAAACTATATAAATATATCTATATATTATAATACATATATAATTGTATATAACATATGATTATACAATATATCATATATATGTAATGCTGGTAAAATCTTTGCATTTGTCTAAAATGTTCATGCATGATTATTGCAAGATAGTTGAAAACATGCAATTGTGTATGCATGCATATGTGTGTATACACATATACACACAAACATATATATATGCATATATATATATACACACATACATAGATGTAGACATAGACGTATGCATACATATACACATATACACAAGCATACATATGCACATATATACATACACACATATACACATACCTATATGCATACACACAACCACACACACACACTATATATATATATGTATGTATATGTACATATGTATATGTATGCATATGTGTATGTGACATGTATATGTATATGTGTATGTATACGGACACACATAAAGTTCTCTTTGACCAATGGATTTTTTTCCTTAGAATTAACTGTTCAAAGTAATGGCAAACACTTCTCTTAACCTTGATGGTGTTCAAATCTAATCTCTGATTCAAAGAGAAAATTTGCTAAGTATCTCAGTTTAGTTGAAAATGCACCATGTCAGTTTTTTATCAGTTTTCCACATCTTACTTAGATCTGGGTCTGTGTGTGAGGTTAATACAAACAAAGATGCACAGATGTAAAACTAGAGAATAAATATGAGCCAATTCAATAGTAAATAAAGGAAGAAAGAAAAGGTTTTGAACAAAAATTAAATTGGCATTTTGTGGCACTTATGTTTCTACTATACTTTTCAACATTCCTAGCCTCTTCTTCATGTAGGAATAACTCTCCCTGTAAAAAAAAAAATTGGAATTGGATTACAACAGATTTCATTAAAACAATAAAGTAAATTGATATTGAATATGGGACCTCTTTGTAAGGCAAACGTGTAATACCTTAAAAGTCCTTTCCTCCAGAGTAGAAGGGGCGGAGCCAAGATGGCGGCCGGGAAGCAGTGACTGGTGTGAGCTCCCCACCAAGTTCCTCCAAAAACCTATAAAAAAATGGCTCTGAACCAATTTTAGAGCTGCAGAACCCACAAAGTGGCAGAGAGAAGCAGGGCTCCACTGCAGGACAGCCTGGATGGTCTCTGGGTAAGGTCGGTCCCACACGGACCTCCCAGCCCCCAGCCGAGGGGAGCGGAGCTGAGCGCAGCGCGCACGGCGCAAACAGACCAGACGCGGACCTACCAGACCAGGAGACGAGCGGAAAGTGCCCTGGCATCCCGAAATACCGAGCTGTGACATGTACCAGACCTCTCAACCCACAAAGAGCAAAGACAGCAGAGAAGGTTAGTGGGAAAAGCTGTGTGACTGAGTTTGCTGTTCCGGCCACTTGCCCCTGGGGCACCAGAGGTGGGGCAGCTTTAGAACTAGGATGCA
>CM053622.1:254163085-254178172 GCA_028646595.1 Phalanger gymnotis | reverse complement strand
GGGGGGGGGTGGAAATGGGGAGAAAATCTGTAATTCAAACGCATGTGAAAATCAATGCTGAAAACTAAACATATTAAAAATAAATTAAAAAAAAGAATATCAATTTGGCAGCTGAACTAGAAAAGTGGAAGAGACATAAGCTATTCTTCTTTTGATGCCACTTAAAAGATCCAAATATAACTCAATGAGAGAATTAGTAAAAAAAAAATAAGAATTGAGCAAGTGGAATCTAATGACTCTATGAGGCATCAAGAAATAGTCAAACAAAATGTAACAAATGAAAAAGTAGAAAAAAATGTGAAATATCTGATTGGAAAAACAACTGACCTGGAAAATAGATCCAAGACAGACAATTTAAGAATTATTGTTCTACCAGAAACCCACAATGAAAAAAAGAGCCATGGCATTATCTTCAAAGAAATTATCAAAGATAACTGCTCAGAGGTCCTACAACCAGAGGGTAAAATAGTCATTGAAAGAATCCAATGATCACCCCCTGAAAGAGATCCCAAATTGAAAACACCAAGAAATATTATAGCCGAATTTCAGAATTACAAAGTCAAGGAGAAAATCCTGTAAGCAGTCAAAAAGATACAATTCAAATATCATGCAACTACAGTCAGGATCATGCAGGATCTCCAGCATCTACATGAAATTACAGGAGAAATTGGAATATGATATTCTGAAGGGCAAAGGAGCTGGGACTACAACCAAGGATCAAGTACCCAGCAAAATTAAGCATAATTTTTCAGGCAACGAGATAAACATTCAATGAAATAAGAGAATTCCAGACATTCCTGATGAAAAGGCTAGAACTCAATGGAAAATTTGATCTTCAAATACAAAACTCAAGAGAGACATAAGAAGGTAAACAGGTGGAACCCCCTCCCCCCAAACCTTGTTAATAAATAAGGGCAAATTATGACAATTGAAAAGGACACACAAAGACTGTGAATGTCTGTATAAAATAACTGATATAAGGATAAAAACATTACTAAGAGAGGAAAAGGTAGGGTTATGGGAGAAGAGGTAAGGAGGTAGTAGAAAAGGGTAAATTACACCAAATGAAGAGGCAGAAAAACAGGAAAGAAGGAAGTGAGAAGAGCAGTATTTGAGCTTTACTGTCATCAGATCTGGTTCAAGAAGGGAATAATATACCCTGATAAGTATAGAAATCTAACTTGTCCTACAGGAAGTAGGAAGGGAATGGGGAAAAAAGAGAGGGGGTGGTCAGAAGGGAGGGAAGAAATAGCAAATGGAAAATGATAAGATAAGGGAGGGGAATCAAGAGGAAGGGTAAGTTGAGGAAGGCGGTGATCAAAAAAAAAAACTTTATTGAGGAGTAGAAGGGGAAAGGGAGAAAGAAAAGTATAAACAGAGGGGAAATAGGATGGAGAGAAAGACACACATAGAAATCATAACTGTGAATGTAAATGGGATCAACTCTTCCACAAAATGTAAGGGGATAGCAGAATGGATTCAAAACCATAATCCTACAATATGCTGTTTACAAGAAACACATTTGAAACAGGGGATACACACAAGGTAAAGGTAAAAGGCTGGAGTAGAATATATTGCACTTCAGCTAAAGTAAAAAAAAAAGCAGGTGTAGGAATCCTATTCTCAGACAAAGCAAAAGTAAAGATAGATTTAATTAAAAGAGATAAGGAAGGACACTACATCCTGCTAAAAGGACACTACATCCTCCATAAACAATGAAGCAATATCATTATTTAATATATATGCACCAAGTGGTATGGCATGCCATTCTTAGAGGAGAGGTTAAGGGAGTTACAGGAAGAAATAGACAGCAAAACTATAATAATGGGAGACCTCAACCTCCCCCTCTCTGAACTTCATAAATCTAACCGCAAAATAAATAAGAAAGAAGTTAAGGAGGTGAAATTTTTAGAAAAGGCAGATATGATAGACCTCTGGAGAAAACTGAATGAGCATAAAAAGGGATATAATTTTTCTCAGCAGTACATGGCACATACTGAAAAACTGACCATGTACTAGGGCATAAAAACCTCACAATCCAGTGCAAAAAGCAGAAGTAGTCAAAGCATACTTTTTAGATCACGATGCAATAAGAATTATTTGTAACAAAGAACCATGGAAAAATAAGCTAAAAATTAATTGGAAACTAAATAATCTAATTCTAAAGAATGAATGGGACAAAGAACAAATCAGAGAAACAATTAATAACTTCATTCAAGGGAATGACAATAATGAGACAACATACCAGAACTTATGCGATGCAGCAAAAGCAGTTCCTAGGGGAAATTTTATATCTCTAAATGCTTACATGAATAAAATAGAGAAAAAGGAGATCAATGAATTGAGCATGCAACTAAAAAAGCTAGAAAAAAACAAATTGAAAATTCCCAATTAAATACCAAATTATAAATACTGAAAATCAAAGGAGAGAGTAATAAAATTGAAACCCAGAAAACTATTGAATTAATAAATAAAATGAAGAGCTGGTTATATAAAAAAAAACAATAAAATTGATAAATCCTTCATCAATTTGATTAAAAAAAAGAAAGAAGAAAATCAAATTGTGAGTATCAAAAATGAAAAGGGTGAATTCATCTCTAATGAAGAGGAAATCAAAACAATAATTAGGAAGAATTCTGCCCAATTGTATGCCTATAAATTTGATAACCTTAGGAATATGGATGAATATCTACAAAAATATAAATTGCCCAGGTTAACAGGAGAGGAAATAAAATTTCTAAATAGCCCCATCTCAGAAAAAGAAATTGAGCAAGCCCTCAATGAACTCCCTAGGAAAATATCTCCAGGGCTAGATCGTTTTACATGTGAATTTCATCAAATATTTAAAGAACAATTAATTCCTATAGTTTGTAGACTATTTGGGAAGGCGAAGAAGGAGTACAACCACATTCCTTTAAGATACAAATATGGTACTAATACCCAAACCAGGTAGAGTCAAAACAGAAAGAAAATTATAGACCTATTTCCCTAATGAATATTGATACAAGAATTTTAAAGAAAATAATAGCAAAATGACTTCAGCAACTTATCATGAGAATAATACACTATGAGCAGGTAGGATTTATTCCAGGAATTCAAGGCCAGTTCAACATTAGAAAACTATTACCATAATTGATTATATCAATAACAAAACTAGCAGAAACCATGTGATCATCTCAATAGATGCAGAAAAAGCCTTTGACAAAATACAACACCCATTCCTATTAAAAACACTAGAAAGCACAGGAATAAATGGAGCCTTCTTTAAAATTATAAATAGCATTTACCTAAAACCATCAACAAGTATTATTTTTAATGGGGATAAGCTAGGTGTATCCCCAATAAGATCAGGAGTGAAACAAGGATGCCCATTATCACCCTTACTATTCAATTTGGCACTAGAAATATTAGCTGTAGGAATAAGAGAAGAAAAATAAATTGAAGGAGTTAGAATAGGCAAAGAAGAAACTAAATTATCCCTTTTTGCAGATGATATGATGATTTCCTTAGAGAGTCCTAGAGAATCAAATAAAAAACTATTTGAAATAATAAGCAACTTCAGCAAAGTTGCAAGATATAAAATATACCCACAGAAATCCTCAGCATTCCTATACATTACTAACAAAGACCAACAGCAAGAGATAGAAATAGAAATTCAATTAAAATTTAGTGTAGACACCATAAAATATTTGGAGTCTGTCTGCCAAGACAAACCCAGGGACTATATGAACATAATTATGAAACAGTTTTCACACGAATAAAGTCAGATCTAAATAAATGGAAAAATATCAGTTGCTCGTGATTAGGCTGAGCTAATATAATAAAAATGACAATTTTACCTAAATTAATCTATCTATTCAGTGCCATGCTAATCGAACTACCAAAAAATTATTTTACAGAGCTGGATAATATAATAACAAAATTCATCTGGAAGAACAAGTGGTCTAGAATATCTAGGGTATTAATGAAAAGAAATGGTAGAGAAGGTGGCTTATGCATACCAGATATTAAACTGTACTATAGAGCAGCAGTCATCAAAACTACTTGGTACTGGCTAAGAAACAGAGCCATGGATAAGTGGAATAGGATAGATACACAAGACAGAGAAGTAAACTATTATAAAAATCTAATCTTTGATAAACCCAAAGAATCTAGTTTCTGGGCTAAGAATTCACTATTTCACAAAAACTGATGGGAAGATTAGAAAATGGTAGGGCAGAAACTGGGCATAGACCAATATCTTACACCATATATCAAAATAAAGTCAAAATGGGTTCATGATTTAGAAATAAAGGCTGATACTATAAGCAATTTGGGAAAGCAATGAATAGTTTACCTATCAGATTTATGGAAATGAATTCATGACACAACAAGAGATAGAGAGCATTACAAAATGCAAAATGGATAATTTTTGATTATGTTAAATTGAAATGCTTTTGTACGAAAAGACCAATGCAACAAATATTAGGAGGGAAGCAGAAAATTGGGAGAAAATCTTTATAACTACTGTCTATGATACAGTCCTCATCTCTAAAATATACAGGGAACTGAGCCAAATTTACAGGAATACAAGCCATTGCTCAATTGAGAAATGGTCAAAGGATATGAACAGGCAGTTTTCAGAGGAAGAAATTAAAGATACCTGTAGGTATATGAAAAAATGCTCGAAATCACTACTGATTACAATAATGCAAATCAAAACAACTCTTAGGTGCCACATCTCACCTGTGAGATTGGCTAAAATGACAAAGGAGGAAAATGATAAATGCTGGAGAGGATGTGGGAAAATTGAAACACTGTCACATTGGTGGAGTTGTGAACTGATCCAGTCATTCTGGAGAGAAATTTGGAACTATGCCCAAAGGGCTATAAAAGTTTTTGTTCCCTCTGACCCAGCAATACCACTTCTAAGGTTGTATCCCAAAGAGATCACACAAGTGGGAAAATGACCCACATGTACAAAAATATTTATATTGGCTCTGGAATTTGAAATCAAGTGGATACCCACCAATTGGGGAATGGCTGAACAAGTTGTGGTATATAAAGGTAATGGAATACTACTGCTATAAGAAATGGGGATGATACAGATTTCATAACAACGTGGGAAAACCTACACGATATAATGCTGAGTGAGCAGAGCAGAACCAGGAGAACATCATACACAACCACAGATATATGGGTTCTGTGAAGACTAACTATGATAGACTTTGCTCTTCTCAGTAACACAAGGTGCAAAGACAATTCCAATGGACTCATGATGGGGAAAGCTATCTACATCCAGAGAAAGAACAATGAAGTATGAATGGAGATTGAGGCACATTTAATGCTCACCTTTTCCCCCTTTTTTTCTCTTTTTTGTTTTTGTTTTTGGGGTTTTTTTTGGTTCTGTTTCTTTCTTATGATTCACTTTATTGGTCATAATTCTTCTTCGAAACTTGACTAGTGTGTAAATAAATTCAATGCGAAGTTATACATAGAAGATATATCAGATTGCATACCATCTTGGGGAGGCGGGGCAAGGTGGAGAAGAAAATCTGGAACTCAAAATTATATAGAACCGAGTATTGTAAACTAAAAATTAAAAAAAAATTAAATAAGGAAGGGCAAGAAAAAACACAAAATCAAGTTTTCTTCACTGTAGTGGGGCAAATATTCTCTGTCTGTCTTTCTTTCTTCCTCTCTCCCTTTCTAATTTGGAAATTTGTTCTTTACTCCAATGGTATTTGGTTCATTTTTCAGTGTTTCAAGGATCAATGTTCTATCTGGTATTCAGATTCTTGGTATTGATAATTTGAAGTTTTAAAAGACAAATGAGTGCTCTTATTATTATTATCCTTCTCCTGAGTTTCACTTGCCCCATTAAATATTTCTTTTTTTTTTCTTTTTCTACTCAAAGGTCAATTCCTTTGGAAGAGATATAAAACTAAAATAAGAGTTGTTTTTCTTCTTTACCTTTAGTAATTCTCCATCAGTCTTGAGCATTGATTAACTTTTTCCCAATATAGATTAGAAAGCTCAGTAACTCCCTGGACCATGCCCACCTGCACCCATAGTGCCATTCATCTTGATTCATTAATATCAACTCCTTGGGTGCTTGGGCATACTGTACTTTCCTCTACCTACATGCATTACTTCACTTCCCTGAACCTGATTTATTACCTATTTGCTTTTCCCCAGTTCATTCATTCCAGGACAATCTTCTGGTATTGAACATCTTACTAGTGAGATGTTTGGTGTATATCTTTTAGCCTTCCCAGGGAACCGGATGACTTATCGTTAGCTATCTTGGCAAAATATTGTCCCACTGCTCCCTAAGATGATATTTGGTTCTCTGAGCCTAAACCTCTTAATATCATGGCATATATAAGCAAATAAAAGGTACCTGGAGGGTCTCAAACTCTGAATTCAAATTTTCCTCATGGTAGGTAGAATGCCTATTTTGTTTCTTTTTCCACAGACAATGAATCCTGTTGTGAACATCTTGATCCCAGTCTCCAATTTCTAAAGTTCCTATGCTTGAGAACTAGTCTGTCAGAAAGTGGTTTTTGCTTTGGTATCACCCACCTCCTAGCCTAATTTCCCAGGGTCTAGTTCTTGACCTTATTGCAAAAGCTTCTGAATCAATAAAAATACATAACTTTAAAATGTTTATTATGTGCATAGCACCCTTGTAGTAGCTCCAGAAAAAAAGAATAAAAGTTCCTTTTTACAAATAGCTCACATTCTATTTAAAATCCAACAGCCATGAAGGCAGATGAAACATGCATTATGGAGCCCTTAGAGCAGGATCAGACATTGAAGATGCCAAGGTGATCCACTGCATACCGGGACATTTCTAATTGTTTTGATTTTTCTCTTACTGGACTTTGCTGACTCTAGAAAGAGACAGTGAGGCTAAAGACCTTGCACAACTCTGACTCACTTAAATTCAATTCACATTCAAGGCAAGGCATCACTTTTGTGATGCCATTGGTCCTCTTTAAAAATGAAGGATGACCAACAACAGCATTCTATTAGAAGAAGACAAAACACATAGGTTTCCACTTAAAGCCAAACGGAAAGGCCTTGTGTTCCTTAGGATGCCATGCCAAAGACAATGGTAATTTATTTTCTTAACGAAACCTTCGTTGACAAAACCATATCAGTTTCTAATACTGAAACATGCAACAGGACCAAAGATTTGATGGTGACACTTTTCTCGGTATATACAGTACCTATAGCTGCTAAGGATCCAGATCTGAGTACTTGCAGGAAGAGTTTTCAGGTCACTTCTTTACAAAACAATGTTCTCCCTAGACAATGTTCACAGAGAAGAGTAGAGATGATGATCTACGGAAAGTGCTATTTCCGGGGTTTGGAGCTCAGGGTCCTAGACTGCCTACACTAGAATTCCAGAGGAACAGGTGGTTGAAATTGTGGCTGTGTTTTGAGCTAACTGATAAATGCTGTCTCTTTTATTTCCCTAAATGTTACCTATTACTTCATTTAAACTTGCCTGCTCTATTATTAGCAGTTGGTGGTAGTGATGATGAAAGACCTTTCTCCATAGGAATTGCTCCTTAGTTAATAGCTAATTTACTTGGGGTAGGCAGAGTAGATTGTTGGTCTGGAATAATTAGTTGTATTGGGGATAGGGGCTGCACTGTTATTCCCAAGCCTCTTGGAATTACCTGCCCTTTTAGTAGCACTCTCTTGGTGGTTGGTGATGGCTGGGGTTGTGGATTATTATTCTGTAACTCTGGAAATGCAGTACCTTTTTAACCACCAGCGTTTCTTCCTTTATTGAGGGCTATAGTGGTCAAATTGGAAGTAAGGTTGGTGGTTAAAGGAGCACTGCCTTACTGGAGTTCTTGAGCTCAGCGTCCAGTATATCTCCACCTGGAACTGGAGGGAGATCATTTTGTTGCTTTGGTCCTTAGATTTCCTTTACTTGTCAGGAATTAAGAGTTTATCGTTAATTCTGCTTAATTTTTATTTGTTTATTTGACTTTAGTACTTACATCTTTTCTGTTTGTCTCAGCTTTCAGAATGCACAATTTCTTCACTCAGCCTCAGATTTTTATGTAGAATCTGGGTTTTCCCTGACTCCATAAATCTATTTGAATCCCTACTCAGGTTATGCCTTTCCCTGTACCATTATGTCACTATCTATGCCCCAATAATAAACTTGCTTGCATTCAGGAATAATTTTTTTTCCTTCTCTACACTCATTTCAGCTCATTTAAATTCAATAAACAATTATTATTATTTACAGTCTGACTCTGACTTACCTTTTCAGCCTTATTTCACATTTCTCCCCTTGCTAGTTAAAATGGCCTTCTAGGTACTCTGATTCACCTCTCCCAATACATGATGTTCCATGTTCTGCTTCTGTGCCCTTCTCAGGAATATATTCCTTTCTCACTTCTGCTTCTCAAACTCCATAAATCAGTTTCCATTTCCTTCCCACAAAAAAGCCTTTCCTGATCATCTCCCTCTAAACTTTCAGTGCTCTCTAATTTTTGCAATTATTTTGTATTACTTAGAGAACACTTGGTATTAATTGTTCATTGTACAAGTTGTAGCTTTATATAAAATGTGAAATTGTTTATGAAGACTGCTTCATTTACATTTTGTTGTTGTTGTTGTGTTCCTCAGCTTCCCCAGTGTCTGGCTCAGGGCCTTGCATTTATTAGGTATTTTATAGATGCTTGTTGAATTGTGCTATGTTGTTACCTCTTTTACTCAATTTCTCTTTGTTCCAGAGACTTTATTACTTTTTGGAGAAAGATAAAAAAAAAGTTAAACATTTATGCAAGCATCATAATGTTTGCAAATGCATTTAGAAATACATAATACAGGGGAAGTATCAGGGATACTGGCTGATGCAATTCTTGTTTTTGAACTTTTCCATCATCTGCAATAAATTCCACCAAAGACTTTTTGCTGAATAAGCCTAAATCCCCAATCAGCTGTTGATTTATGGTATTTCTAGCCAACTTATTTCCTCATTTCTCATTAATATGGAACTTTAAATCCCTGCTCTAGGCTTCTTTAGATTTTAATAATGAACACTTAGTGTCTGAAAGTATTTCTGTTATATATTATATCATTTGCAGTCTTATGAACAGTCATTGGAGCTAAACTATTAAAAATCCGCAGTTTATATGAAATGTCTTCATATAGTCCAATGCTGAATACTCATTTGAGTATTGCCGGTGGTTATCATTTTAAGATTGCTTTATACCTTTTTTAGTTCAAAATTCTGTCAACTTCCCATATCAAAATATCTGATCATTAAACATGACATCTTGTATCTACATAACTGAGACAACAGATTTATTTGCCCTTTTATTTGAGGCTGCTCTGTCTTATTTTGTTAGTCATTATGGGGAATTAGGTTCAATTTTATTTTTAAAGACAACTATTTTTGGAATCTAATTAAATAAGAAAATAGAAGAAAGGAAATTTCTCCTGAGGGGGAACAAGTTCCATGATTTACTTTTCTCAAAAATATTTAGTATCTTCTCTTTCAAATACCCTCAGAATTAATACCTCAAAATTCTCAATATTCTGCTCCCCCGCCCCCAGTTGGCTCTACTCTGTGTATATTTGGCCAAGACTAAATGGTCTATTTCTATTTCATTGTGAAACACATTAGGGATTGCATATAATTTCCATGTAGCATAGTTGTGGAAACAAAAATTAGGTATAGAAATCTTGCGAATTGTCCATTTTCCAGATGCCATGCTGACAAAAATCATATTATGTCATATATTAGTTATGATGGAAAAAATCATGAATATGCAATTGTTCATTTTAATAACTTCTGAAAAATATTGAATAGACATAACTCAAGTATAAATGAATTTTCTTTTGAACCTGCAAGAATTTCTGATTAGATTAATCCTATTAAAAATAAAATATCATCCTTAGGTATCAATTTTAAAAGAAAGTCCTTTCTTTACCATTTAGAGAAGAGCATAGCCAAATAAAATGGATATAACATTGAAAACTGGGAGCAGTGTGATTATAGTTAATGGCTATAATATTCGCAGAAGTTTTCCTTTTGGGATCTCTTTCAGGAGGTTATGAGTTAATCCTTTCGATTTCTGTTTTATCTTGTGGTTCTAGAATATCAGGGAAGTTTTCTTTGATAATTTCTTGACAGATAATGTCTAGACTCGATTTTTGATCGTGGCTTTCAGGTAGTCATATAACTTTTAAATTATCTCTCCTGGATCTATTTTCCAGGTCAGTTGCTTTTTCCAATGAGACATGCCACATTTTTTTTCTATTTTTCATTCTTTTGGTTTTGTTTTGGAATTTCTTGATATCTCATAAAGTTATTAGCTTCCATTTGCTCCACTCTAATTTTTAATGAATTATTATCTTCAGTGATTTTTGTACCTCATTTTTCCATTTGCCCAATTCAACTTTTTAAGGCATTCTTCTCCTCGTTGGCTTTTTGGACCTCTTTTCCCATTTGCATTAGTCTATTTTTTCAGGTGTTATTTTCTTCAGTATTTTTGGTTCTCCTTTAGCCAGTTGTTGACTCATTTTTCATGATTTTCTTGCATAACTCTCATTTCTCTTCCCAAGTTTTCTTCTACTTCTCTTACTTGATTTTCAAAATCATTTTTGAGCTCTTCCATGACTTGAGACCAATTCAAATTTTTTCTAGAAGACTCTGGATGTAGGAGCTTTCATTTTGTTGTCTTCTTCTGGTGGTATGTTTTGATCCTCTTTGTCACCAAAGGAAGATTCGTTCATTTTCCCAGCCAATTATTTGACTTTTGAGCTCTTTGTCAATGAAGGATTCTAATTCCAGGGTGGAGGGCAAACTGTCCCAAACTTCAAGAGTTTTGTGCAGCTGTTATCTGAGATATTTCTAGGGACCTGTAAATTTCTTCTAAGGTTGAGGTGTTCACTCCTCTCCTGATCTCTGGTCTGTAAGTGACCACAAGCACCCTTTTCTTCCTTGGAATTGTGAGGAGGATTCCTTCTCCATAGCTGCCACAAGCTCCACCATGCCAGTGCTCCTCCTCACCCCAGGACTGACACCCAGAACTCTGACCCACATCCAGAGATGGGCAAAGCAAGAGCCTCAACCCCACCAAAGAGATCCCTTCAATACCCCTCTCATCAGCTGCTCCATCCCTCCACAATCTGTCAGCTAACAGCTCTGGAAGCAGCCACTGCTGATGCTGCCACCCTTTCCCTGGGGCTGTGGCCAGACAGTGCCTCTCTCACCAAGGTCTGACAGACATTCTAAGTTGCCTTTGGCCTTTGTGGGTTGAGAAGTCTGGAAACCACCGCAACTGCCAATGATTCAGTCCCCTGAGGCCTACTCCAGGCCTATATGTGCCAGTGTGGCTCATGCTATATTGTGTTCCTCTCCCAGCCCAGTGAGATAGACCTTTCTTGTTGACTTTCCAGGTTGTCTTGGGCTGGAAATTTGGTTCACTCTGTCATTTTGTGGGTTCTGCTGCTCTACAATTTATTGAGAGTCATTTTTGCAGTTATTTGAAGGGCTTTGGGGGAGAGCTCAAGCAAATCCTTCCTTTTAGTCCATCATCTAATGAATAGAAATAAATAGTGTCTGTTACATGATTATCATCCTTCTGGAATATTCACACTTAAGTAAACACTTGCATTAACAATTCAATTAGAAATAAATCCAATTTAAATTCAATTAACAATAAAATCATGTTCTCTTTTGTAGACGATATGGTATAATTAATTTCCTTTTGAAATATTAAACTATCATAAGTTTGTAATAGCTTTTTTTACATGCTATGCACATGTTAAGGTACCTTCTATAATAGATGTTCTTATAAAGTGACCTAGTTCTGATTAATTAATGCTCTTATCAATAAATGAAATAATTCTAAAGCAATTTTGTCTTTCTTTTGCTAAATAAAGTTAGGATTAAAAAAGTATGAGCCTACCATTTCATAATCAGTATGCATATGTTTCATTTTGCTATTTACTTAAAAATTAATAAAATGTAGTGTGGGTGGTGGTGATGTCATAGACTTAGAGCTTAAAGGGGTTTTAGAAATCATATCTTTTAACATCTTTATTTATAGATAAAAAAAACTGACCCTTCCCCAGAGAAGCTAAATTGGCTTGCACAAATAGTAAAGTCATTTGTTTTTAATTTTTAAAACTGGTATATTTTGAAAATTCAAGAGATCTAGAATTTTGACAGGATGACACAAATGTCAACACTTCTAAGTTTCATATAATTCTGTGATGGAAAAATCCATGATCTTTTGACAACTTTTTGTTGTTGTTGAAGAGTTCTCTATACTGAAATGAGGATATAGCCTGGATATCACACTATCTTCCTTTTGTTATACTTACATTTGAAATATTTTCATGCTGTTAAGAACTGTCAGAGATTTTCCTCTATTTAAATAAGGCTCCGGAACCTAAACCCTCACCCACACTACCATGACATATAAGAGGTGGTCATCAGATAAGGAGAAGATACATTATGATGCAATATTTCTAAAAGATTATGTATGTTTTACCATGAACAAATTTTAAGACATTGGGGTATTGGGGAATCAAAACATGTATTGAGCTTGTGTCCTCCATGCTCCCCCTCAAAAAAAATTGGAGAACTTGTTCTGTATTTGGCAAAGGTGGTCCAGAGGATAAAGAGGCTTTTAAACTTTCTATGCATTATTGAGAGACAAAGAGAACAAAGTGAAGGACATCACTGATTTGTGATGGAAATGCTTCTTATAGTAAGAAGTGGAACTAGTCCTACTTAGCTAAGAGACTTTCTGTCTCCACAGAGAGAGTAGTACTCTATCCTCTCCATTTTGATTCTGAGAATTGAGAGTCAGAGAAAGTTCCTCAGTCAAAGTTTTTATTGTCAATAATAATTATTATTATTTTTAATATTAATATTACCATATTTTCATCATCGTAATCATTGGGATAAAATGTAAAAAATGCTTAATTCATCACATTTCTGAAATTTTTTGTGAAGACATAGAAATTTATCTCATGGCAAGTTTGATTTAGGTTTGAGAATCAAGAGGCTAACTCTTAAAATGGAGGTCTAAAATCCTTGGGACCTGATATTGCCATAATGACACAAAGTTAATCAAATGTAATGAACTGAATAACTACACTCCAAGTTTCTCATCCCTAGATAAAATGGAGATGATTTTATAGAAACTGAAAGAGGGAGAATTATTTAATCAACTCTATGGTAACATCCTTTCCTATTTTTCATGGATCATGCAACCTCCACAATTTTGCAGGGGAAGTGTAGGAGAAAAAACACTTTCAGTAACTTCTAGGAAAAATGCAATAGAACATATGGAGAACAAATAATCCTAAATATGAAAGACATAAATTATTACAGAAAAGTGGAAATGTAGTTACTTATAAATACCTTTAATAGGCCTAGTAAAATTTGAGATAACATCAACTGAAAAGTTTGGAAGATCCAAGAGTCTTAACTGACCACCTAGGAAGAAAAGAGCAAGAGATAGAGAGTGAGAGCAAGAGATAGAGAGAGGGAGAGAGAGACAGGAAGACAGATACAGAGATAGATGGACACAAACACATATACACAGAGAAACACAGAGATAGAGACAGAGACACAGAGAGAAAAGAGACACGGAAAGACAGAAGAAGAAAAAGAGATCACATTATTACTTTACTTAGTAATGATTTTATGGTAGAATCCAGGCTTGCTCAGCACTATCTGCTAGAGGGCTAATATAACGTTTCTTTCATGCCCCAAATCTCTACCAGGTTCAAAGGAAGGCCACAGTAAATTTTCTCTTTTATATGAAATAAATTAGCCTCATATGAGAGACGCCTGGTCATTTTTCTGATTCCAAATTGTGTCCTCAATTCCATGAATGGAATTGGATGGGAACCATAATTCCTAACACCTATTAATATGACTAAAATTAGTATACTGATTAGGGTTATTTCCCCTAATCCATCAATTTTAAATATCTAAAAATAATTTGTTGTAAAAAAATACAACTAACATGGTTGAGAAGGTAGACTTTCAATATTTTCTTAAAAAATTAAAAGTAATACATTTGGAAAACAAAGCATATCAGTATTCAATAGCTAGGTTTTTTTGAATGAATGAGAAAATTGTATGTGTTTCACTTGAAATCATTTCCTTTTGAGCTGTTTCAAATTTAGTAACTCAGATTATGTTTATGACAAAAAAGCACAATATGAAGATAAATTGGTTTCTTTATTCCCAGTTGATTCAGTTCAAGATTGACAGCCTTTGCATATAACTTTTCATTCTTTCTATACTCTTGGATCATGACCATTTTTATACTACTACAGGATAATCAAGTAAAATATATGAGTTATAAGTAAGTAATAAAATGTCCGTTTTAAAGTATATTTGTCTACATAAATTGTCTTTTTCAGTTCATTTAGATAATTTTCCCAACTAATGTTGTCATTATTCTGAAGTTCACAAAAGCTTAATGAAATGTCATATTTAAACCTCATAAAGCAGCTATTTCTACTCACCATCATCAGAAATCTTGATAGGTCTAAAAGTGGAACTATTTTCATCAGGGTGAGAAATGTGGAAAAGTAGCCCAATTGGAAATATTGACATTGCTAATGAAAGTTTCCATAAGAAGAAGCTACTTTTCTTTTTTTTCCATTTTTTTTTAATTTTTAGATTGCAACATACAGTTCTACATAATTTTGGGTTCCAGATTTTCTTCCCTCCCTCTCCCCCCCTCCCCAAGAAGGCATGGCGTCCCATATAACTTCCAGGTATAACTAGGCATTGAATTAATTTATAAATTTTCTCATGTCTCATGAGAAAGGCGAAACAGAATCAAAAAAAAACCACAACCCAACAACAAATACAATAGAGAGAAAAAAAAAAAAGTGGAGAGGAAAAATGGCGAGAATGAAGTGTGCCTCAATTTGCATTCATATTTCGTAGTTCTTTCTCTGGATGTAGATAGCCCTCTCCATCATAAGTCCCTTGGAGCTGTCTCTGCATATTGTGTTGCTGAGAAGAGCAAAGTCTGTCAGGGTTAGTCATCACAGAATCAACATATCTGTGGTTGTGTACAATGTTCTTCT
>CM053622.1:254148420-254162585 GCA_028646595.1 Phalanger gymnotis | reverse complement strand
TGAAGTATGAATGCAAATCGAGGCACACTTCATACTCGGCTTCCCCCCCCCCAATCTTTTTTTTTTTTATCTCTTTTGTATTTGTTGTTGGGTTGTGTTTCTTTTTTTTGTTTTTATTTTCCTTTGGTTCTGTTTCTTCTTTCTCATGAGTCATTCCATTGGTGATGGTTCTTCTCCACAACTTGACTAGTGTGTAAATTAATTCAATGCCAAGTTATACCTGGAAGTTATGTGGGATTCCATGCCTTCTTGGGGAGGGAGAAGGGGAGGGAGGGAAGAAAATCTGGAACTCAAAATTATGTAGAACTGTTTGTTGCAAACTAAAAATAAAAATATAATAAAAAAAATAAAAAATAAAAAAATGATGTAGTCAGATCAGTGTTTTGTGAAATCATTTTTCTTAGCTGACTGGAGGACTGATTAGATTGGACAGAGATTTAAGGTAAGCAGATCCCCCACCAGGCTATTACGATAGTCTAGGTGTTAGTCCTGAGTGCCTGTAATTGGGTAGTGGTGGGTTAGGTGGAGAGAAGGGGATGAATAAAAGATTTTGTAAAGGCAGAAACCAGAAGACGTAACAATGGATAGGATACATGGAGTGAACGTAAGGGTGGAATCTTGAAGATCAGCAAGATTGTTAACTTGGTGACTGGGAGGAAGCTCTTTACAGTAGTTTGGAAGCAAGGAAGGGGAATTGAGAGGAAAAAGAATGAGTTCTCTTTGACACACATTGATTTTGATATGTCCATGGTAAATAAAACCCAAGATGCCTAATAGACAGTTGATGATAAGGACTATAGCTCAAGAGACTTGCTGGATTCAATTTATGTCTATATCTATGTCTAAATTAAGGGATAGATGTAGGTCTAGTCATGAATTTGTGTATATCTATATTATACAGATAGATATTGATAAGGAATATATATGTATGCATATATATGTTAGCTAGAGAAATAGATTAAATATATATGTGGATGTATTTCTATCTCTATGTATATCTATATTCATACAGATATACATATATATATACACAAATACAGACATACATATGCATGTATTGTATTATCTGACTTGCATGTGTGCATATGTACATATAAATATATATATATATCTGTGTGTGTATCATGTATGTATATATTATGTATGTATGTATATATGTATGTATGTAATGTCTGGACAGATAGATGAATTTTCTGCACAAAGATGAAAAACATGCCCACCTGACTTGATGAAATTCTCAAGTGACATTATATAGAGAGAAAAGAGAAGAGAAACAAGGACAGAGCCTTGAGGGACATGGACATATAGTCACCTATATGAAAATATAACAAGGGAGACAAAATAACAAAGGGAAAAAAGAAGATGGATAGGAAAAGAACCAAGGGAGAATAATATCATAAAAACCTGGAAATGACATATTATTCAGTGAAGATGGTATTTCCCAATATAGAAGACTGTAGATGGTTCAATGAAAATGATTGGGGCGGGAAAGGCAATTGATCTGGTAATTGATAAATCAAAAGTAACTTTAAATTGAATGACAAGGTCAAAAGCAAGATCTCAGATAGTATAGGAGAGGAGAGGGAGAAAGGAGGGAATATGGAGGTACTGATTGTAGATGAATTTCACAAGGAGTTTAGCTTTGGAAGTAAGGAGAATTTTAAGATAACAGCTAGCCGGAGAGTCAAATTAGGTAATTATTTTTTTAAGGCATGGATGTGTGAGGTGGGATATAGAAATGTCTGTAGGAAGCAGACAAACAAAGAGAGACTGAAGGATAGGAAGAGAATGTAAATGATGAAAAGGGAAACCTGCTTGAGGATACAAATTAGAATGAGATAAATGTACATATATTCCTTGTCAAGGAGATCTCATTATCATATAAGACTTTTTCAGATGGGGAAAGACATTTAAGTGATATGAAATGAAGAGAAAGGTAGAAGAGGGAGATCTAAGAAAAACAGATTCTCTTTTTCTTTTTTTGGAGAGTATAAAGCAAGATCCTCAGAAAAGAGAGAAAAGCGGGCTGGCGACAGGGAAAGCATAATAAAGCATTAAAAAGGTTTCAAACAGCATCTATGGTGAGTGGGATAGTGAATCAATTAGAGGTGTCAAGAATTGCCTTGCTGCAGTGAGGGTCCTCTTGAGATTTTATAATATAAATTTGTAGGAAACCCAGCCAGAATGGTGTTGTGATTTTCTCTGGCTCCATTTGGCAATAGATACAAGGAAACAAGAGGCTGTGTATGATTGGAGTAATCCAAGCCTGAGGCTATCCAAGGCATGATTAACAAATTGATAAAATAAAAGGTATTTGAGTAAAGAGGATAGCACACAGACGAACTGGATTAGAAAAGTATTCTTAATCCTCTTCATGAGTAATGAAGTATTTAAGGTTACAAAGAAGTGTAGAAGTACGAAAGTCTCTTACTGGAAAATATCAAGGTTTATATCAATTGTTCTTGGTGTGGTTTTGTTGTTGTATTTTAAATAGAGAATAGGTTTCTGCGTAGACATCAATTACTCTGTCAATCTCACTATATTTGACTCTAATAGATTTAATTGTAGCACGTGACTTAGCAAGGAACGAGGAAATAAATAGAAATATTTAGTGCTAATAAAAATATAAATTTTCTATTATGTTTACTCATCTTTTAAAAAAATTATAAAATCATCAATTAGTACTTTTTTGTATGCCTGGAATTTTTAGGCATATCCTTATTACATTTTAGTGAACATATTGTTTTCTTGTTTCTAGATTTCTTGAGTGATACAAATTGTGAATGTTTTGCATAAAATACATAAATATATAATAAAGTAGAAAAATCCACAAAACTTAAGGTCATATAAAGATAAAGATTTAAATCTCAAATCTCCAATTTCTAGTGTAATGGAAGTCTGGCACATGAATAAATTGCATGGGATGGTGTCTCTCCTTTTAGGGTTCCAAAGAAGACTATTTTCTAGAGAATCAAAATGTTATGTGATGAAAGCACCTGGAGAGACTATAGAGCATGTGTTGATATCTGCAACTACTTCTGCCTGGCTTACCATATGTTGATGCAGTGAGTCTTTGATTGTCTGTGAAATCATTCAAGAAGGGCTATCACATTCAGATACTTGTTTTGACTCATTAAGTTTTGGCTTCCTTTGGTGAATCCTTGGTTCCTTGGGTCTGGTGAGAAACTAAGTCTACTGTAGGAGTTTTAAATGTTCAATACAGTGAGTCATCAGAACTCTAGAAATTGGAATACAAGATGGGTTTCACTGCCAAAATTTAATATTGATGTGCCAAGGAACAAGAAGTTACTTTTTTTTTAAATAAGGATATTTATTTGATAACATTAGATTTTTATGCCACAAGGACGCAGGCTCCACCAACACCCTTGAATTTTTTCCTCTGCTCTTCTGCTGAAGAACTTTGCCTTCACGATAACTGTCTGTTTGGGGAGTTTCCCTTTTCCTAAAACTTTGTAGTAGCCCGACAGCACAACATCAATGATAGGGGCAAGCTCCTCTTTGTTTTGGGCAGCATTAATCCTGGTCTGCTCACTGACCAGTGTCCACAGCTTATCAAGGTTGACAGTTGGGCAGTAGCTTTGGTTCTCCTTCAAGTGGTAATGCCTCAAATCTACTTTCCCGAAGTAACCTGGATTATATTTTTCGAAGTTGATCCAGTAATGGTGCAGCTCTCCTGCATTGCCTGAGCCTCCACAGCACTTCCCGTGCTTTCTGATGTGTCCGCGGCCTTGGCTGACTTGCCTTCGGGCTTCCGCACCTTCTGTAGTCGGGAAGGCATTGTTGCAGGCCGCAGCAAAAGAGAAAAGGAAGCTGCGCCGCAAGTGTCGTGAAAAGAGCAAAGAGCGAAGTTACTTTTATTTTTTTTTCAATGACCTTCTGGACTTCAGCCCAGTGATACCTGAGACTTGGGCTTATCCATCAGTCATGATGCTCTTGGACTTGAAATTGGTAAGATCAGTGGGGTGTCAGCACCTTGTTAAATTCTGAGCCATCCCCCCCCCCACCATCCCTTTCACCTCTACCCTACCCCCACAACAGAAACCAAAGGAGTATAGTGATGGTATGTGGGACTTACTCCATCTGGAGTTCTGCTTGGTTTCAGTTCCACAGGACAATACCGCCTGGTGTCTCCCCCTCCTCAACTACCTCCACCAATTTCCAACTTCCTTGTATGTTTGGTCTTACCCCTTTAGGTCATAAACCCCTTGAGGCTATCTTATTTGTATCCCCGGTACCTAGTTCAGTGATTGATATATTAATAGGTCCTTAATCAGTATCTACTAAATTTAACTGAGTATGCCTCTGGGGAAAATAATTGAATGTTGACTCTTGCCATATCTTTGACATAAGCTCCCCTTTATAACAGCTAATCAACACTTTGTGATTAAAGGTAACTGAGATGGTTGAGATAGCTAACAATATGAGAACACAGACAGTGGGGGCTTGAGCCATGGCATTACAAAGGAAATATCCCAACCTCTCAGGGTATCCTAGAAGACTCAGAGGGTAGGAATGATACAGTCAGCCTATTTCAGGGAGAAGTGAGAGTTTATATGCTCGTAGTAAGATGCTGGATAGGTCATTTAGTTCATTTAAGTCTCAGTTTCCTCATAGGTAAAATAAGGATAACAGTGTCTGCCCTTCCTACTCCATAAGATTATTGGGAAGAGGAGGAGAACAAGGAGGAGGAGGAGAAGGATAAAGAGAAGAATTATTGCCCATGTTGCAGTAATCACCGTTATCATTTGTTCTTTCGACTTTCTCAACTCAGTTAATATATGACTATCATCAAAATGTTGATAAAACCAATAAGGACTTGTCCAAATTGAAGCACAAGAAATAAAAATTGAATATTTTATCTTACAATCACCCCTTCTCCCCCAAAATAACTTTTTTTTGGCTATAGTGCTTGAGTAAACATTATACTTGTCACGGCAAAACCAGTTTTAAATTTGGAAGGAAATTTGGAGATCATCTAGGCTTCTGTACCTACCTTTAATTTAAAGATGAGGAAGTTAAAGATTACTATGATTATATTACTGCACAAAGTCACATAGTTTATAATTGGTAGAGGAGAAACTGAAAGCTGGCATTCTCTTTTCATTAGACATTCTATTTCTAATGACTTCTTCACTAGCCCATTGAATCTTATTCAATTTTGGGCAAAAAAGGTAATAGTGGAAGAGGCAGTAGAAGAGAGGAGGATGCTAGAGTATTCACAAAAAATGAATTAAAGATTATTTAGAATGTCTTGAACTTAAAAAGAAGATAGGAAAGATGATTTGGTGAGGAGAAGTTGATGAAAATTTGAAGGAGAAAAAAAAATCAATTTCCAAATTCTCTTTCCTGAGTCTACGAAAAGGTTGAAAGATAAAGACTAGGGAAATGTCCTAATGAGCTACAGAGAAATGTCCAACAGAAAGGAAAAATAACATAGTTTGCAAGGCAAGTTAAGAAAAGATAAGATTTTTTTTTCCAAAAGGGTGCAATAAATGAGAAATAAGTGTTAAAGGAAATGAATATATAGAATCACATTGTAAGTTATTAATGGATACAAAAGAAGGGATTGTAGATATGGTTTTCCCATTGTAAAGAAGTAATTAGAAAGAAGAGGAAAAAAAAAGAAATAGTATATTCAAAAATGAAAAGGGGTAATTCACGCGCACAAATAGAATAAAAAATATCATAGGAAACTATTTTGACCAAATATATGCCAGTTAAGAAAAAAGCCTGGGATGAAATAGAAAGATATTTACAAAAATATAAATTAGATTAAGAGGACAGTAAATACAGAATTTAGAAAAACCATTCTAGAAAAAGAAATTTAACAATTTATAAATGCACTCCTAAATAAAACAAAACAAAATCAAACAAAAAAACTCAAGACAAGATTAATATGTTTGTATCTTTAAATAACACTAATAAATATTAATAAAGAGCTAATAGAAACATAAAATAATGATTATATCTTTTGCTCATAGTGTTTTTTATATCAGGAAACTGCATTTGTTTTAATATTAGGCAAATTATAATCATAATAGACTGTATTAATAACAACCACAACAAAAATCAGAGAATTTTGTAAACACAAAAAGTTTTTAACAAAATGTAAAACCCATTTTGAAAAAAAAAAAACAAAAACTCAAAACCCAAAACCCAAAAAACTTGGAAAACAGTGAATAGATGGTCATTATTTTAACATAGCTAAAGGTACTATATCTAAAACCAAGAGTATAGTTTGAAATGAAGATATGTATACACACAAACACAGGCATGTGTGTGTGTGTGTGTTTAAGGGAAATAAATTAAAATCCTTTCCAATTACATCAAGGGTGAAGAAAATTTCTGTTGTCACTACTTTTATTTGACAGTGCCAAAAAGAATTCAAAACTGTCATTTTTGAAAAAATATATTACTTAATATTATATGAAAGGCACTGTGCATACATTTGGACATAAAAACAAAACACTCAAAACACAAAACAAAACAAAGTCATCTCTGTTTTCAAGGAGCTAAAATCTAACAGGTTAAACAAAACACAAACAATTGTGAACAAATAAGCTATAGACAGAATATATTAGAATTAATCTATAGAAGGAAGTAGATAGAATTAAGGACTATCAGGAAAGATATAATATAGAAGGTGCACTATCTGGGGCCTGAAGGAAAGCTGAAAACCCAAGAGGGGGACATAAAGAGGCAGACAATTCCAGGCAGGGGAAATAGCTACTTGAAATGCATGAAGATGCTAGATGCATTGTTCAATATGATTAAAAGCAGGGAAGTCAGTATCATACGATCAAAGACTATGAGGAAGGGGTAGTATAAGGAGATTGGAAAGGTTGGCAGAGAGCAGGTTATGGGGCACTTTTAAAGTGAAACAAGATTTTTATGTGATCTTAGAGGTCTTAGGGAATCACTGGAGTTTATTCACTGGATGGAGGGGGTGACATGATAAAAACTGCATGTTAGTAATGTCAATTTGGCATCTGAGTGCTGAATGGACTCTAGCAGTGATAAAGTTGATGCAGAGATACCAACGAGTAGGCTAATAGCATAGTCTAGGCATATGATGATGAGGGCCTGCACCAAAGTAGTGGAAACCTCAGAAGAAAGAACTGGGCATATATGTGATGTTGCAAAGATAGAAACCACAACATATGGCAACTGATTGTATATTGGGAGAAAAAGAGAGAGTAATGATAAATCCATGGAATGGTATGGTTCGAAAAATATAAAAACCTAACGAGCAATAAATTATATTATTCATGAGATTTATTAAAGTGCACATATGAGAATTGAGTGGTACTAGAAAAAGGAAACTCATATTTTTGCTTGGTATAATGCCAACCAAGGTTTTAAACACAAATCAGTCACTTAATGAATCATTTGAATAAATGAAGAGATGTTAAGTGCTTACTACATATTTTAAAATTGTATGAAAGGCTGAGAACACAAACGTATAAGTGAAATATTCCTTGTTCTTAAGGAGTTTATATTGAAGTTGGTGGAGATTGCACATGCGAGAGCATTGAGCCATACAGGATGGATAGAAAGATCCCAAAATCCTAATGATGTGATCAAGGGGACATGAGAAGAACTAGAGTTATCAGGATGCATAAGCAGTTCAGATAGCAGTGACTGGGAACTCAGTACAATAGAAAAATGGCAAAAATAAGGTCCTGAATAGTGTAGATTACTTGAATCTAAGTAATGACTACAGTAACACAGTCTATTTAAAGGAAGGATTTGAACACTTATCCCTCCAATTCTAAGTTAAACACAGTATACATTAGGCTTACATCTTTATTTAAGTCTATGCCTTCACTTATTTAAAAATGTATAATCAAAAAGATGATATTGTTGGATATATTTTAAGGTTAGAAGTTAAAAAGGACCTGTTGCTGGCATATTTCTAGGGAGCTTAAGCAAGTGCACTGAATCATAGAAGATGAAAAATGTTTTTCAACAAAGGATAGAGCTATAGTTAGGCAGAAAAATATCCTTTTGTCTACAGTATTCTTGGGAGAGCAAGTTTGGAGACAAGAAAGTCAATGAGAAAGAGGATAGCTAGTATTAAAGTATAAAAATCTCAATTTCAATAGCTGTGAAAAATATTAAGTCCACATGAACAGTTCTAACTAGTTGAGAGACAATGGTGTGATTATTTTTAAAGGTCCTTTATTTTGCACAGTTAATCATGGTAAGGGATAAAGCTGCAGCATTTTGTCTTTGCTATCATTTTTCTGATTTCAGGCAGCTGGAATTGTGATTTTTTTTTTTGGATAATGCAAATCTGATGGTAGCAATGAGCTCTGCCACCCAACTAACAAAGTTTTTTGTTTATTTTTGTCTGTTAGTTTTTCCAGGACTTGAAAGATAAGATATTAAGCAATTCCTAACTAATGCAGATTATGCAAGAACTAAAGGTACAAGAAGGATTGCCTCAGAGCTACATTCTTATACACAGATCCTTCTGTGATATTTTAAAAGTTGAAATGTTCCTAAAGCTATTTTCTTATGGCCAGAACAAAGAAAAAGAAGGAAATATTTTTAAAACTTCAGATGTCATATTTTTGAATAATTAAAAGGTAAAAATTAAAGGTAATATTACTTTGTTACTATTGATATTATTGTTAGTAATGTTTGCATTTCATAAATCATTTGAGGGTATTTTCTCACCATGAAAGAGATTCTTTCCTACAGTATCCTGGACAATTGTTTAACGATTCAAGTTTTGGGAAATCCATTCCCTTTTATTGTGAGTTACTTTTGCTATTATTGATATTATAATTTAATAAATAATTTTGGATTTTTCTTCAGCTTCTCACCAACAACAGGAAGCTTTCCTAATAGGTACCTATAAAAACTCTCCAAACTTTCAATTATGCAAAATCTATTCATTTGCATCTCTTCCCCTTGAATTTTAGAGAAAACCTTACTTTTAATCTTATACTTTGACCCCAAAGTGTTTACTATTAAGTCTAAATGAACTGTTTTCTTCCGAGTTCTATACTCTATAACTGGGAAGAAAAAGTCACATAGGATCATGTTGTGGAAATTAGAGTTTGTTTGTTTTTTTTTCATTCTCAGAGCCTGTATAAATTTAGAGTTTGTAGAATTGGCATTGCCATAAACTATCTATGTACCCTAGCTTGACCTCCATTTCCTTAATTACAAAAATCCTGGCTAAGTGCCACAAAGAAAAAGCCTGTTTCTTGGTTGATAAATAAACATGAATCTCAGAATACTTTACCCCTCTCCAGGACCTTATGTTTCATGTTGGGGGTCGTAGGTTGCTGATAAACAATTGGGAAGGAAATTTCTTGAAGTAGAAGGCTAAAATATGCTTTAATTACCTTGGAGCAGAAAGGCAAATGTTATAGACAGGTGGGAAGGAAGGAAGGAAGGAAGGAAGGAAGGAAGGAAGGAAAGAAGAAAGGAAGGAAGGAAGGAAGGAAGGAAGGAAGGAAGGAAGGAAGGAAGGAAGGAAGGAAGGAAGGAAGGAAGGAAGGAAGAAAGAGAATGAGGGAGGGAAGAAGGGAGGGGAGGAAGGAGAAAGAGAGAAAAAGAAGAATCGGAGGAAGAAAAGAAAGAAAAAGGAAGGGAGGGAGAAAAGAAGGAAGAATAAATGGAAGAAAGGAAAAATGGAAGGGTGGGAACAGGAAGGGGAGAGAGAAAAGAAAAATGAATGGAAGGAAGGAAGAAAAGAAAGAAGGAAGGAAACAAGGAAAGAAGAAAGGAAGGGGATGAAGGAAGAAAGGGAATTAGGGAGAGAAGAAGGGAGGAAAGGAAGGAGGGAGGAAAGAAAGTAGGAAATAGAAATAGCTGAGCTTGACCAGGCATAAAGTATAGAAATATATGAAATGAAATGGTTCTGAAAATTCAAAGAGAAATTAAATTTGATTTCCTTTAAATGACTGGCTTTGTGGTTCAGTTATTTCCAACTCTTTGTGGCTGCATGGATTTATAGTATGCCAGGCCCTTAGATCCTTGAAGATCTCTTGAAGTCTGTCCAAGTTCATGTTCATTGTTTCCATAATGCCATATAACCATGTCATCCTCTCCTGTCTTCTTTTCCTTTTCTCCTCGATCTTCCCTGACATCAAGGTTTTGTTTGTTTTTTTTTTCAGTGAGCTCTATCTACTCATTGTGTGGCCAAAGTACTTACTTTTCAGCTTCAGTTTTTGACGTACAGGGGATATCTTGAAATAGTTTATGTGTGTATCGTCTGATTGGATCTCTTTGCTGTCCAAGGCACTCTCAAAAGTCTTCTCCAGCACCACAATTTGAAAGGGTCAATTCTGTAGAGCTTCACTCTCTTATGGTCCAGCTCTCACAGCCTTACATTACTAAAGGAAAAAAGAAAACACACCTTTGACTGTATGGACTTAAGTTTGCAAGTTGATGTCTCTGCTTTGTAGTTTGATGTACAAATTTGCCATGGCTTTCCTTCCAAGGAACAAATGTCTTTTAATTTCATGGCTGCAGTTACTGTCTGCAGTGATCTTTGCGCCAAAGTATATAAAATCTGATATTGCTTCCATTTTTTCTCCCTCTATTTGTGAAAAAATGATGGGACCAGTTGCCAAAATCTTAGCTTATTTGATGTTAAGCTTCAAGACAGCTTTTACACTCTTCTCTTTCACCCTCATCGGGAGTCTTATTCCTTTTCACTTTCTCTCGTCAGAATGGTATTGTCTACATATTTGAGATCTTTGGTATTTCTCACAGCAACCTTAATTTGGGTTTTTGAGTCATTCAGTCTGGCATTTTGCATGACATACAGAACATACAAGTTAAATAAATAAGATGATAATATACAGCCCTGTTCCTGACTAAGGAATTTCTATTTACTTAGTAGATAGCAGACATTAATGGATGTTTTCGAATTAGAGAATGACATGTTTAGACCTGTATATTAGGAAGATTACTTTGGCAGCAATGTGAAAAATAGATTAGGGAAAACAGTGATTAGAGAAAAAGAAACCAATTACAATACTGTTAGAAAAGGTCAAGTCGATGGTAAGGAGGACCTGCGTTAAGATGGCGGCCATGAGAGTAGAAAATATTCAAAGATATACTATGAAAATAGAACTAAAATGGCAGTCTTTGGGATCTTGGAAGTGGAGAGGAAGTAGCAAAAGGATGAGAAAGCATTTGCCAGGATTTTGGACATTTTTTAAAAGTTGGGCAATGCTAGATATAGTAGAACTAGGACAATAGAGGTAGTTTAATTATAGCAATGATAAGTAGTTATATAGATTAGAAGAATAAGATTATATGAAACTCAGAGAATACATGGTTGGTAAGTCACGTTGATAGAGGATAAATCAGAAAGTAGCAGTATGTAGCAAAGCTGTTACCTATTTCTTCTTAAGGCCCAGTAAGCCAAAGGTGAGAGTGAAGGAAGGGAGACCAGAGTTGGAAAGGAAAACCAGGGAAGTGACATACAGAATCAAAGGCCTAACTTAAACAGATTATATCTGAAGAGATGATATAGGGTAAAATATAAAGAACTTCAAAAGGTTTAGAATAAATCATGAATGACAGATCAATAAAAGATTATTAAGGAAGTACTTTGTGGGTATACCTGACCTTTTGAAGACTGAGGTGAGGATGAACAATTGCAACCTCCACAAACCTCTCTTGGACCTGTCATCAGCAATAAAATAGCAGGTTTTATAGGGATTAGTCTGATCCAGGATGATGACTTTTATATTAATTTTAACAAACAAAGAACATCTGTCACTTTTTAAAACAGTGAGGAGTTGCCTGATATAAGTAGATGGTTAGATAGATAGAGATATATAATCATATACAAAATGCATATTCATGTATGTATGACATTATATATATATATATATGCTATAAGTAATGCATGAGATGACGTATATTACAGGTATGTGACACATATTTAATGTGCATGTGACATACATGCCATATATTATATTGTGATATATTGCTTATTTATGACATATTGCACATATACACACATATATGTATATAAACAATGCCCAAATGAATCCCATTTTGTTTTCCAGCACTTCTCTGATTTATGGAGCAATGACATTTATTTACTTTCTCATATATATTTCTGGTTAATAATTTTTTGGGGAAAATTTAATAAGAAAAATGCTACCAAGTTCAATGAAGTCATCCTTCCAGTGCTATCATCGATTACTGATCACTGTAAAAGAAGGAACTGTTCAAGGGCATAATATTCTTTTTTGAAGACATATATTTGCATTCTTAAAAGCAATTATCTAGGGCATAAGCCTAGATCCCCTCAATCTTCTAGAGAATTGTATTGCTACAGATACTCATTAAAGAGACATCAGTTGTAGCTCTTGAACTGTCGGTTTCAATTAGAGGGGTCAGCTCTCTTGCCTGATGAATAGATACTAAATGGGGGCTACTTCAGTGTGGGTTCAGGGTGAAGTTAAAAAAACATATTGTTCTTGTCTGTTGGTCTCCATCTTTTCTACCCTTTCAGCATTTCTCTCTCTCCCTCAATCCCTCCCCTCCGTGTCTCTGTCTGTGTCTGTCTGTTTCCATTTCTGTCTCTCTGTCTCTGTCCCTGTCTCTCTGTCTCTGACTCTGTCTCTCTGTCTCTGTCTCTCTGTCTCTGTCTCTCTGTCTCTCTCTGTCTCTCTCTCTCTCGCTCTCTCTCTCTCTCTCTCTCTCGCTCTCGCTCTCTTTCTCTCTGTCATTGTGTGAAGCAGGCAATAGGTCCATGGAATAAAAGAGGCATGGATTCTTAGAGGAATGAGGTGTGTGTTTCTGTGTGTGTGTGTGTGTGTGTGTGTGTGTGTGTGTGTGTGAAGTGTATGAATAATGCTTTCATTAAAATCTGCTTCCCTATCCCATGGATCCCCTGCTGAAAGTTGGTATTTCCTTGTCTGGAAACACCTCAGTTCTTCATTATCCCTTTAAAAGAAAACAAAAAAAAAACACAGTAATCTATTTCTTAACTTTGGAATCTTTTTCTTTTGCACCATTGAAGATTAGCCATTTTTATAATGCTCTCCCCTGATGCTGACCTAGCTCTGCACCCCCATCCCTGCCAGTGAAGTGAGCCTGAGAGAACTCTTGACCCATGGACTGTGATAACTGTATCTTCTTGAACTGCTATGATCTTGTCATTATCTATTAGACTGTCAAAAATTTAGGCTTGTGATTTTAAGTGATGGACAATACATTATCCCTGCCCTGAAGAATTTTAAAATGTTACAATTTGATATATTATCTTTAGGTTCAGGTCCATTTACTAAACACACCACTTCTCTGCTCTTTCATCATTTCTTCAGGAAACAATCTAGAAAACCTAACAGAGTTTATAGACCACCTTTCTCTGCATGCCAAATATATTGAGAATCAAGATGGGCTCTTAGCACTTATTCAACCAAATGCCCTTGAAGAGTTTGGTCTTTGTTTCTCTGATGAAATTAGGAGTCTTTGGTGACCTCCTTGCTTCAAGGGAAAGCCTAGTTTACATGGGTTTGAGTGACGTTTGTGACATCAGAGACTTTTAGACCACGAGAGTTTAAGTCACATTTTCGTGACGATTTTAGGTCATGTGGGTAAGTCACATGTGTGACTCACCTTTGACCCTGAACAAGGTATATAAAACCGGGGTTCCCTTTCCTTTTTCAGAGCTCTGAGATACAGCATTAGTGGTATGTGACTCTGGGCCAGTTGTTGTTGAGCTCCTGGCTGAACTCAGATATTGGTAACTATGAATTGTATTTGGTCTGTTGCAGCAGGGAGGCCTAATTTATAATCTCAAATATAATCATGTATATGTTTGAATGGTTCGAAATCGCAAGGTATGAGAGATTCTCTAAGTAGAAAGCAACAGAACATTTATTTAGGCCCCAGAGCAACAAATTAGCAAACCAGCCTCCCCATTCCAACATCTTGACCAAAAAACCCAGGCCCAACAGGCCCGCCTCACAAGAGTAACCAGGAGGCCACAGAGAAACAAGATAGTATTTAGCCAAGTCATATTTACTGGCCTCAAGTCCTTGCTCACACTCCTGGGTTCACACAGGTCTCCTGCTTCGGAATTTTTTTCAGCTTCAGCTGTAGTTTTCTCTTAGCTCCTCTCTCCTCGGAGCCAAGCCTCTGGCGTTCTCAAGCCC
>CM053622.1:254137955-254148320 GCA_028646595.1 Phalanger gymnotis | reverse complement strand
CATCTGTTTATAAATGTATGCTTGTAATTTGTTTGTATTTGCTCTGAAGTTGGGTGCTGGCTTTTTCCCCTGAACTAAGTGAATGATATTTGTATGCCAGACTACATTGAGATTGTTAACCCCTTAACATTGCTTTCCTTAGTAAAGCAGAGCAAAAGAACCTGGGCTTGCAGTGTTCTGTGAGCTGGTTGTTGTTGGTTTTATACAGCCACAGTAGCTACTAGCTGAATTGTTGAAACACCAAAACATCCAGATAAAGCACTATGATCATTGAGTGGGATATGACTAGGCCAAATTATCCCACAAACTGAGAAGTGAAAATGGCAATTGCAGCAACTGTTTGAAAAGCTCTGTCCAGAGCTTCTCAATCAGCTGTCAAGCATCAGCAAATGCTGAGACTTGAAATTTTAAAGTCCTTTTCACAATCTATCCTTTATTCGACATCAGATCTAGAAAAAGATGCAGAGAACAATGCCTGTATCCAAATTTTATTGCTGTCTTGTAGTGCAAATGGCACCTAGAAAAAACATACTTCCATGTGCCAATTCCATCAAGGTCCAGGTAGTGCTATCAAAAAATGTCAATATTATAAATAATTCATGATTGTGAGAATGGGCTCTACCAGCAACACCACTTCTACCTTTTTAAACACTTCAGTCAATCAACAACTACTTATAAGAAGCTACTATGTGCCAGACACAGTATTAGGCACTGTGTAAACCAGTATAAATACAAAATTCCTAGTCATGAAGACTTTAATTATTTTCTAATAGGGAGAGGGGACAACAAGAACATTTAAAACTATAAAGAGCATAAATAAGAAGTGAATAAATAAGCATATATACAAAGTAGTTTTTGAAAGTAATCAGGAAGTCTTCCTGAGATAGATGGTGTCTGCTCTTCAACCTAAAAGAAGAAAATTATGAGTCAGAGGTAAGGAAGAAATTCAGTCCAGGCATGTAGGACAACTAGTATAAAGTCAGAGAAAAGGTAGATGGAGAATCATTTATAAAGAAAGACAAGAAGCCTAGTTTGAAAAGATAGCAGATTGTGGCAAGGAAAGTAAGATCCCATAAAAATGAAAAAATAGTTTAGGGTCAGGTTGTATAAGGCTTTAAAAGTTAAACAGAAGAGTTGATATTTTATCCCAGAGACAATATAAAGCCAATGGAATTGATTGAATAGGAGAGTTGCTTGCTCAAATTGCATTTAAGGAAAATTGTTTTGGCAGCAGTGTGCAGGATAAACTGGAGTGGTGAGAAACTGTAGCCAGAGAGACCAATTAAGAAGCTGCTGCAATAATCCAAGAGAGAGGAAATGAGAACATGAAATAAGGCTGCAGTTGTATGTGAGTCTCTACTCAACACATAAAGGTAAGATTCTAGAGATGTTATGAAAAAAACATCAATATTTGGGCAATTGTATGGATATGTTGAATGAGGGAGGATAAGGAAGATAATGGTTTGATTATAACCCTGAGACATTAAAAGGGTAGTGGTGAAGTTGAAAGAAGTAGGAGAATTTGAAAAAGGTCAGGGTTTAGGGGATAATATAATTAATTCAGTTTTAGGCATGTTGAGATTCAGATGTCTTTGGAACATATAATTTGAAATGTCCGACAGGCAATAGGTGAGATAGAACAGAAGTGTAATAGGAAGAATAGAATTAGATATAGAAGTCTTAGAGTTATGTGCTTAGAGTTGATAGTTAAAGCTATGGGAAGTGATGAGGGTGTCAAGAGAGAAAATATTGGAAAAAAGAAGAGGGCCCAAGACAGGATATTATGTAGTCTTTTAGTGTCTCCTTTACCCGCGGACCCAGATTCTGTCTGTTAAAATTATCTCCAAATCAAATCTTATAGATCTCTACCAATTTGTTTACCTGTAACAGGCAGATGATCTGTCAATATAGTAGCAATATTTTTTAAGTAATACAAGAATATTCTTTTCATAAACTTTAAGTTCACTCGTCCAGTAATACATACAACCTCAGTGAATGTACACATGGGCTCATTAATGAAGTGGTAATTATTGTATCTCAGTTTATTTCCATTGAGTATCACATTCTTTCCGGAGATTCTTCAGTGATACAGTTTTTTGTTAAACATCATTTTACACAGATTATCATACTCCAAAGATTTTATGGTTTGAGAAGCTGTTCCCTCTAGGCTGGGAGTGGAGTGGGGGGAGGACATGTCTTTTAACCAGTTCTTTTATTCATCTCTACCATATGCCAGGAAATGCTATGGCTTATAAGCTTCATTACATATAGTACAGATATGTTTGAAACTCATGCTTTTTAGTCTGCCCTTTCAACTTGATATTTCTGTCTCCTATAGTGCCTGTGTAATGGTTCTTATCTCAGGTGCTATTACAAGTCACTCACAACTATGTACACAATTAACTGGGAATGCTATGCTAAGTTAACCTCTCTCCTCCACAGACCTGTCTTCAGCCAGCTCTGTTTAGTTTTTCACAGTCAGCCTTCTCAATCAATGGCTCTGAAATTTGTCAAGCTGCACCAGGAGATAACAGAAACACAGTTAAGGTGAAGCTTTCTCATTGACCTCTTTTTTAGGACTTTTCCTTTGGACTCTTGGTCACTTGAGTTTTTTCTTGATCACTACCTCTCTTGGGGTCTTCAGTTTAACTATCTTCTAGCTTAGGATGAGAAAGCGATTTTAGTTCTTAGGTATTTTCATATCTGCCTTCCTACTCAAATATCCCCAAATGACTCACTCAAATAGAAATAAAAGTGAGTTATATGGCAGCCTCAGAAACTACAGTAGTGAGAAGGCTATATTTAACCTAACTCATCTTGCCCCCCAACATATGCAGATAGCAATGGCTTTACTGGCTAAAGAGGGCCTAAAGGACTAATGATCTTCATGCTACTTACTCCTGGTGACCATCACAAACTGATCCCTAAAAGTCCTAACTACCGAGAACTACCAAATATTAAACTATACAAGAGTAACCAACTTTGAAGATCAATTCATAGTCAACATTGGAATAAGGATAATCACATTATAATTCCGTAAGATACAGATGGTGGATTAATTTGAGCTGTATACATAACTAGCTTTGATGCCACAAACTGAAATAGGAAAATTAAAAATGTGCATAGAGAATGAGACAGAAAAAAGATTTAAGGATTTTGAAAACATAGGTTGGTAGAACAGCAATTAGAGGCCACTGCAGTAATTCAGGACAAAGGTCATAAGGAACACCCTGCCCCACCAACTTCCCTGAGTGGAACACCAGGGGAATCTGCAGAGCCCAAGTGTTAGATTCTGGGGTACTATGGAAATTGAAAGGAATTTACTCAACCCAACTCAAATATCAGGCAGACCTGGGAGAGTTGTTGAAGGGAAAGCAATGAGTACAAAAGGCTGATTCCTCCCAAAGGTCTCTAACCGTAGAATCACAAAACAACTCGAAAGCATGTCCCTGTAGGAAAAATCTGTATGGCCTGGCCAGAACCTGAAATTCAGTGGAGTAACAACTGGTAGTAGGAGTCCCAAGAAAGCAACCTGGCAAGTAGCGTCAACAGTTTCATGGGGAAACAGCAAGAATTGGTTTCAGAGAATATAAATCGCCCATTATATCTATCTATCTATCTATCTATCTATCTATCTATCTATCTATCTATCTATCTATCTATACCATCACATTCCCACTGCTAGAATTGGAGACTATAGATCTGTGACTCTATCTCTTGTGGGATCGGAAGTTGACAGGGAAACTTTCCTTTTTATTTGCCTGGTTAGTCTGTTTGGTCAAAAAATTGCCCCTCCTTAAATTGATATGTATTTTTATTCAGTCTGATAAAAAGAAGCATTGGATTGTTACTGAAAGACTGTCATTTGAGATAAATGCAGACCTACATGATGAGTTGAAACTGCATATATATACATTTGAATTGGGGCTGTGCTATACATAATTTCAATAATGTGTCATCAGGGAGGTAAAGAGGACAAATAATGGGAATTAATACAATCGACATTTATTTCTGGCTTTGTGATTTCTGATGGCTATTTATAGGGTTTTTTTTTCATAGTATATGAACTAGAATACCTAGAAACTCACATCTGAATTCCTTGATTTTCCTGGGAAATATTCATTTTTCTGAATTTTAAATATTGCCAAATTTCTTAAGGACATGTTCTATGAAAAAGTAAAGAGCATGTTCTCAAAGTAGGAATGAAATAAAATATGCCTAAATCAATGCTTCCATATTGCAGATACACAGTTAACCTTAGGGTATACTCAAAAAGATTTTTCAAAATAAACTAAGGTTATCTGACTGACTATTTTCCCTCTTTTTACCTTTGTAACAACCATATTGAGGGAAACTTGATGGCATAGTGGATAGAGTGTTGGGCCTGGAGTCAAGAAGAATTATTTTCATGAGTTTAAATCTGGACTCAGATAGTTACTAGCTGTGTGACCCTGGGCTAGTCATTTAACTTTGTCTGCCTTGTTTTCTTCATCTGTAAAATGAGCTGGAGAAGGAAATGGCAAATCACTCTAGTATCTTTGGCAAAAAATCCCCAAATGGGGACACAAAGAGTCAGAAACAACTGAAACAATTGAACAATAATATCAAGCAACCACATCTCTCCATGTTCTGAAACAGTCAAAATCTATATAGGTCAGGCTGATAATCTAAGTTGGGGTGCTAAATCTGATACTAAGGCAAAACAATTTTCTTTCATTATGTCCTTCTGAAGCCTCTAGCTTTCTTTTTATATTTTCCGCAAATAATCAAATTGAAATTTAATTTACTGAATGCGCACTGTATAGTTGACGTTGTGTAACATCTATTGGGTTAATGAATGTCAAATTAAGATGGATGTCTTGAATTACATGCATGCATATGTACACATAAATATATACTTATAACACATATGTATATACACAAGAATACACACATATCTGCATATATCCAGGCATATGTCATACTGTACTAACATCACCACAACCACTACTACAATTAGATATTTCTATAGCATTTTATAGCTTATGTAACATTTTCTTGGAAATAACACTCTGAGGTAGATGGTACTAGAGTTATTATTTTACAAATAAAGAAATTGTGTGGTATGAGCATTGGTTTGTGAGACTATACCATATAAGCATTCCTTAAAGTAACTAAGCATACTTCTCCTGGAGAATAAAAGATATACTTGACAAAATCAAATATTTAATGCATTGCCATCTAAAAAGAGATTGGATGTGTTCTCTTTGTCTTCAAAAGTAAAAGAAACAATTAGTAGTAATGAGTTGAAGTTGTAGAGAGGCAAATTTCTGCTCAAATAAAAGAAAAAAAAACTTCCCTCAAAATGGAGCTGTCCCAAAGTAGGATTCCAGGGCTCTTCTGCAAGATTGAGGTTTTCATCATTGCACGAGGTTGGGGCTCCTTTTCAACTAACCTTTTCTTAGACTATTTTCAGAGGAGCTTATTGTTCATGTAATAACCGGTCTAGTTGTTCTTTGAGCTTATTTAGCCATCCAAGATCCTGAAATTCTGAGGCTTTGTTTCAATTGCAGGTGAGAAAACACAGGTGAAGTCAAAATATGTTTGTAAATAGCAATGATTTTATATTCTGCTTGACTAAGCCCAGATGGTCATCTCATTAAATCAGTGGTGATTCACAAAAGAAACTCAGTGAGAACAGGTATGTGAAAGTTCCACAGACTCTAAGGAAACAATTCAACGTGAAATTTCAATAGCATGCTAAGATAAAAACTAAACATAGAACTACTACTGACTATAGGCTGGTTGTGTTAATGAATTAGCTGACTAGAGTTACTTTTGTAAGCAAAATATGGACAAGTTTAGTAGACTCATAAAAATGACGTTGCTGCCATTTGAAAAAGAATACACTTGACATTTCCCCACTTGAGAGGAATTATGGACAGTGATAGAGAAATGAGTTCAGGATCAGGCAATTCTGGCTTTATGTCCCATCTCTGACATACTGGATGTACGATTCTGGCCAAGTCACTTTTCATCAAAGCCCCCTACACAAATATCCATTAATATAAGTTGCGGAGTAGGGGTTCACCTTCATTGGAAGAGTGTTTTCTGCCTGCGAATTTCATCCATCACTTAAATCACAGGTCCATAAATGTTTTTAAAACCCTCTATTACTAGGTCACTATGCAAATTCAATTTTAGTTCCTAGGCAGACATCTTCACCCCCAATCCTCACATATCACTTCACACCAGCACAAGTTCCTTTTTAACATTAGTATTAGTGAAGTATTTAAAGGGAACTGAGGATGCTAGTCATTGTCCCTCTAGCAAATTTAGGCAACATGGCCAGTGGAAACTCAAGCTGATGGCAGTAAAGAAGATATGTCCACAAGTACTTCAGGGTAACCATGAACCTTCCTTGACCACAGAAAATGAAGCTAGAATGTCCAAACTCCATACATACATACATATACACACAAAATTTATCCACATACATACTTGTGTGTATATGTATGTATGTGTGTGTGTATATATGTGGGTATATATTTCTACATAAATGCATCCAATTGTACATACATATATACATACATTACGCACAATGCAAATGCCCTTATAGGCTCTGGAAATCCTCATGGCGCTTATACTGATAACTGAGCTGTCCAGATCAAGGCTCTACCTCCCCAGCAGTTTTGTACTTATGCTTCTGAGATAAAAGGGTGATTTTTTTCATTTACTATTGGACTGAACTCCTATTATAGTGTGTTCTCGCCAGTGCTACCTGCCAGTGTTCAGTGTTCCAGTTTTACGTAATCATTTTGCATCAAATAGCTTTTATAAATGGATATTTACTAAGATAATATTATACAAATAGAATTGCAAACATTCTCCCTCACTACACTTAGGGTCACATTTTTCTTGGTCTGTCAGGAGAGTAGGTTCACCCTCTAGGCAGTTTTCATAAAGCATTAGCCCCATCAAGTTCACTTCCAAATTTCGTATATCTGATTGCCAAGTGTTTGCCTCTTGGTTTTGAGGCTAACCCCCTACTGGGGTGAAGCAGGCTTCTCCTTCAGCCTTTTTTTAATGGACCATAAATCTATTCTGACTAGGGCCCCTTGAACATTGCCTGATGGGAAAAAAGAAACAACTCATTTCACTAGTATATTTGGAATTAATTTACAATTCTGACTAAAAAGTTAATCAAAAATTTTCTTTACATGACAAAGGGAGAAATAGTCAGAATACCTCTATATGTTCTATAGGAGGGAGTGAAGCCCTAGCAATATACCTCTTCATTCATGTCCCAAGTTCCTTCTACATGGTTTGGCAATAGGCAGGGCACCATGTTCGTGGCCTGAGGATGGAGCTCCATTGTTCATATCCCTGTTACACTTCTATAGGTAGAACAAGTACTAAAGGAAATACAAAAGTTAATTTAGGGAGGGAGGCTACTAATAGTTGGGAGACTCAGTGAAGTTTTCCAATAAAAGACGATACTTTGGTTTTTTTCACATTTATTATTTATTTTTAACATTCTTTTCTTTTTAAATTTTGGGTCCCAAATTTTCTACTTCCCTTTCGTCACTGTCTCACTCACTGAGCAGGCAAACAAGATTCTGTCAATTATACATGTGAAATCATGCAAAACGTATTTTCATATCAACCATGGCACACAAAAAAGCTAAAAAATTATACTTCAATTTGCACTCAGTTCATCATTTATCTCTCTGGAGGTGGATAGCATTTTTTCATCATGAATCCTGTATAATGAGATCACTGTATTGATCAAAGTAACCATGTCTTTCACCATCGATCATCATTACAACATTGCTATTACTGTGCATAATGATCTCCTGGTTGCTCTCACTATACTTTGTGTCAGTTCATACAAGTCTTCTTTTTTTACTTTTCTGAGTCTCCCCCCACCCTTTATTTATTCTAGCACAATAGTACTCCAACACAATCATATACTACAACCTGTTCAGTCATTCCGCAATTGATGAACAGCCCCTCAATTTCTTTGCCACTACAAAAAGAACTGCTATAAATATTTGAATTAGGAAGGCCGAATTTATAATCTCAAATATAATCATATATATGTTTCAATGGTTCGAAATCGCAAGTTATGAGAGATTCTCTAAGTAGATCACAATAAAACATTTATTTAGGCTCCATAGAAACAGATTCACGAACCAGCCTCCCCATTTCAACACTTTGATCACAAGCTTCCAGGCCCAATAAGTCTGCCTCACAAGAGTAACCAGGAGGCCACAGAAAAACAAGATAGTATTTAGCCAAATCATATTTACTGGCCTCAAGTCCTTGCTCGCGCTCCTGGGTCTGCACACGGGTCAGCTCTACTTTTGGGTCAGCTCTGCTTCCACAGCTCCTGCTTCAGCTTCGGCTTTCTCTTCAGCTTTGGCTGTAGCTATCTCTGCCGCCATCACTGCCGCTTCTGCCACACTTTCCAAGCTATATTCCAACTAGCTGACTGCTTCCTCTCTCCTTCAGCTCTTAACTCCTGTCACCAACAACCTCTCCAACTGCCTCCCCACTGCTTCTCCAACTGCCTCTTATCTCTGCTCTAACCATTGCACAAGCTCCTCCCACCACAGGCTTCTATTGGCTCCAGTGCTAGCCACTCCTCCCAGGGTCCTGGGAGGCTCACATCCACATAGGTTCCACACCCAACAGGGCTCTGGGCCTGGGGTTTAACACTTAGCAAGGCTCACGGAAATACACTGAATTACTCAAAGAAAACAAAGACCATTTTGCTTGTCAACACAATATTTTAACAACTAGGTGGATCAATGGATAGAGTACTGGGTCTGCAGTCAGGAGGATAGGAATTCAACTGTGGATTCAGACACTTACTAGCTTTGTGACCCTGGGCAAGTCATTTAAACCTCTGTTTGCATTAATCCACTGGAGAAGGAAATGTCAAATCACTCTAATATCTTTGCCAAGAAAACCACATAGACAGTATTGTCCATGTGCTCATGAAGTGTCAGATACAATTGAACAACAAAGATAAATATTTTTAATATACTACTCTTTTTTTCCTTTCTTGACCTCTTGGGGTACAAACCTAGTATTATTTTTATGACCAAAAGTAACACACAGTTTTATAGCCCTTTGAGCATAATTCCAGAATGTTCTCCAGAACTGTTACACCAGTTCACTACTCTACCAACAATTCATTAATGTATTTTCCTTCATCCTCTCCAACATTTGTAAATTCTGATATGGTTTAGCAGGTACTCCAAAGTCATCTAAATTTTCCTTTCTCTAATCAACAGTGATTTATAGCATTTTTTCAAAAGATTATAGATAGCCTTGAATTCTTCTCCTAAAAACTGCCTGTTCACATACTTTGACTATTCATCAATTGGAGAATGACTCTTACTTTCATAAATATGACTCAGTTCCCCACATATCTGGTAAATGAGGCATTAATCAGAGAAACTTACTCTAAAACTTTTGGTATTATTTATTGTCTATGTCCTTTTAATGAAAGGAAATTGGCATGATTATTCCTTTCAACTATGTCTACTTTTCGTTTTGCTTTGTCAGAGATGATTGTCATTCCTCCTCACTTCACTTTAGCTGAAGCATAATAGACTCTGTTCTAGCCTTTTATTTCAACACTGTATGTCTTTCTGTCCCAAGTGTGTCTCTTTTAGGCAACATATCATTAGATTCTAGTTTCTAATTCATTCTATTATCCTCTTCTGTTTCATGGGTTAGCGCATCCCACTCATATGCACAGTTATGACCAGTAACTGCATTTTGCTCTATTCCATTTACCTCTGTTTATACTTTCTCTCTTTTTTCATCTTGTCTCTCCTGAAAAGTCTGTCTTACTTCTGACCATTGCCTTCCCAACACACTCTTCTCCTTACCTCCTCACTTCACATTTCCCACATCTTTTATTCCTATTACCTCTTATTTTCCATTTGAGTAAGATAGATTTCTATAACCAACTGAGTTTGCATATATATTCTTCTCTTTTTGAACCAATTCCGATGAGAGTGAACCTCGGTCATTGCCCATCCCCCCATTTTCCCCTTCACTAGAAAAGCTCTTCTTTGCTTGACTCTTTTATGTGAGAAATGTGCCTCATTCTATCTCTTCCTTCCGCCTTCTCCCAGTGAATCCCTCTTTCTTACTTGTACATTTTTTAAGATTATCCCGGGGGCGGAGCCAAGATGGCCACAGGAAAACAGCTTCTTGCTGGAGCTCTCTCACAAGTTCTGTTGGATTCCTAAAAAAAAGTGAATCTGAGCAGATTTGAGAGAGTTAGAAATTGCGAGCACTCTGACTGGGGCAAATTTCCCAGCTGGGAGAATCTGAAAGGCTGAAGGAACGATTCTGTAGGCTAGG
>CM053622.1:254118964-254137455 GCA_028646595.1 Phalanger gymnotis | reverse complement strand
TCTGTCTGTTTGTAATTTGTTTAAGGGCTCTTGAGATGGTGTTGATGTTGAGACTCAGGCAGCTGTAGCTAAGGAGCCCTCCAGCTTGTAAACCCAGATGCTGAGCCTTTGTTGAACTCTGGTAACTATTTATTGGGATTTGAATCAGACAAGGTCTGTCTGTTGATGTTTGTAATTTGTTTGTATTTTGTTCTGGAGTTCAGAGTGCTGGCTTTTTCCCCTGAACTAAGTGAATGACATTTGTGTGCTGAATTAAAGTAAGCTTGCCAACTCCTTAACCTTGCTCTCCTAATTAAGGCAGATTAAAAGAACCTGGGCTTTCTGGCGTCCAGCAGCTTTCTGGGTGCTGGCTGTGGGTGGATCTGGACCCCCCACAGAAGTTGCTAGCCAGATGTGGAAACAGTGTGATAGGAAGGTGCTAGCTCAGAGATGTTTGGATTTCTGTTTCTGTAATCAATAATGATTTAGAGCACTTTTCATATGACTATAGATAGCTTTAATTACTTCATCTGAAAACTGCCTGTTCATATCCTTAAACCCTTTATCTCTTAAGGAGTCACTCATTTCTATGAAATTGGGTCAGCTTTCTATGTATTTGAGAAATGAGATCTTTATCAGAGAATCTTGTACTTTTTTTCATAGTAATGATTACCATGTAATTCTGTCCATCCTATTTCTCTCTGTTTATTCTACTCTCTTTCTCCTTTCACCCTGTCCTTATTTTTTTTTTTGTTTATGACTTTTACCTCCCCAATCTGCCACCCCTTCTATCGGCCTCCTCCCTTCTCTTTTTCCCTTCCCCTTCTACTTCCCTACATAGCAGAATAGATTTCTATAACCAACTAAGTGTGTAAGTTATTCCCTCTTTTAGCCAGTTCTGTTAAGAGTGAGGCTCAAATACTCCCCCTCCCTTCTACATTCTCTCTCTTCCCCTCCATTGCAAAATCTTCTTCAGGTCCTTTTTATGGCAGATAATTTGCCTGAAGCTACCTCACCCTTTCCCCTTTTCCCATTGCATTGTTCTTTCTCAACACTTAATTTTATGTTTTTAGATAATCCTCTCATCATATTCATCTCACACTTGTGTCCTTTTTCTCCTAAATGCCCTAATAATGAAAAAATATTTAAGAGTTACAAGTATCATTTTTTCCATGTATGTAGGCAAAGAGTTTAACCTTAATGAATTCTTTATTATTTCTCTTTCCTGCTTATCTTTTTATGCTTCTTATAAGTTTTGTATTTCACAGTAAAATTTTATATTCATCTCTGCTCTTTTCATCAGGAATGCTTAAAAGTCCTCTATTTCATTGAACATCTATTTTTTCTCCTGAAGGATTATGCTCAGTTTTGCTGGATAGATAATTTTGTCCTCTAGAATATTATATTCCAAGCCCATCAATCCTTTAATGTAGAAGCCTTTCTAGGATTTGTTTTGGGGAATTATTTAAAAGAGTTTGGAGTGGTTTGGGGAAGAGCTCTAGTGAGTCCCTGCTCTTTCTCAGCCATATTGGCTCCATCTTTCTCGCTTTTCTCATTTTTAAACAACAATATTCTTCATTGAGCTTTTATAATTTCTTTTCCAGTTTGGCCTATTCTGCTGTTTAAGGAGTTCTTTTCTCGAGCAAAGTTTTGAACCTCATTTTCCATTTGACCTATTCCGATTTTTAGAGAGTTTTCCTCTTCAGTGATTTATGTGTCTCTTTTACCATTAATTCAACTGTTTCCTAAAGTGATATTTCCTTCAATGTTTTTATGCCTATCTTACTAAGCTGTTAATTCTCTTTTCATAAGTCTCTTGCATCACTCTTATTTCTTTTCCAAATTTTTCCTTTATTACCCTTACCTCTTTCTTTAATTCTACCAGGAATTCTTATAGCCCCTGGGTACAAATAACATTTTTCTTTGAGACTATGCTTGTAGTTATTTTTAACAGCTTGACTTGTAACTTATTGTCTACATCTTCCTTTCCACCATAGTAGCTTTTTATAGTTGTTATTGTGTTATTGTTGTTATTGTTGTTTATTTGTTTGTTCATTTCCCCAGCCATTTTTTTTCACTTTGAACTTTAGGGTAATATTGCGCTTTATTCACTTGGGCTTGGGGAGGCACTATATTAGTCTTTAAGCTCTCCATTTATACTATTTTCAGAGCTAGTACTGGGAGGAGGGGCACTATAAATTTTTGGTGTTTCCAAGGAGATGTTTTCCAAAGAGAGATGTGATCTCTGCTTTCCTGGTTTGATCTCTGATTTTTACCCAGGAAGACCCCTTGCTTCCCTATAGCTATAAGTACTAATTCTCCTCTCATCCTTGGAACTGAGATTGGGGCCCCTGCTTCTGTTCCCAGAAATGAAGTTTTCCTTCCAAGAACTGTAACCCAGAACTGCTTATGCACCATAGAGTTGCCAAACAGTGCCAGCTGTACCCAGTGCCAGAAAAGATGATCTGTAATCTCTTTCTGACCATTTGTCTCATGTCCTTACCATCTCTGGACTGAGAACTCCCCAAACTCCTTCTATTGTTGCTATTCAGACAGCTAATTGGCCCACTTCTGGGCCTTCTTGCTGCATGCCTATGCCCACCTTGATATGATAGACCCTTTCTGTAGACGTCTGAAGTTATCTTAGGCTACAAACATGTCTTCTTATGAATTCTTGTGGGCTCTGTTGCTCCAAAAGTAATATTGAGGCTTTATTTGAAAGTAGTTTAGACAGGAATGTTGAGAGAGTTTAGTCTTGGCCTGTATTTCAACCATCTTGGCTTCACTGACATTATTTCATGATTGAATTTTATAGCAAGTAAGTGGATTCTTTGAGAAAGTATTGAGAAGGAATGCATTTTATGCCTGGATACTGCCAGTGTAAAGACCTGGAAATAAGGGACAGAGTGAAGTTTGTTAAAGATTTGCCAGTTTGGCTAAACTAGAGAAGATGGGAAGCAAAGTAATCTATAAGAAGTCTGGACGGTTGAGCAAAGGAAATAAAGGATTTTAAAAGCTACATAAAGGAATTTATGTTTGATACTAGAAGTATCAGGGAGCCACAGAGAGTTATTAAATATGAGAGTAACATGGTCAGATCTTCATTAAAGGAAAATCACATTAAAAGCTATTAGAAGGATAGATTACAGTACAAAAAACTTGAGGCAGGGTTACATGTAAATTTTATGATTATGATCTCTATGCTATATCTTAAGGTTATGCAGTTTTAAAGATAATGCTAATAAGGTCATCATGAAAGCCAACGAGGACAATTCTATTGTCATATTCTTGAAAACAAACTAATTATTTGGCCCTTTCATCCCAGATTCTGCTTTTTCAGGCCTCCAGGTAGGTTAATCCTTTGGTCAATGAGCATAGGCTAAATATGATTTATTAATCAGGTTTTAATGAATAAATTTGTGTTATTAATAATTAGCTCAGGTAATTTTATGAATACTCTTGCAATTAATATCCCTAAAAGACAAGCAATTAGGAAAACAATCTATACTCAGAGATTAAAAACAAAACAAAATGATGATTTTAAAAATTGGTTTAAAAGAGTAATAATGACAGAAGTGGGGCCATGAACAGAAAAGTAAATAAACAAAAGAACAACATTTGGCAAATTGAGTTTTTATATTTAAGGGGAAAATTGATTTGTTAGGTAAGGAGAAAATAAATTATTGGATTTGGTTTCCACCCCGCCTTGGGCTGAGAGGAATCATCTATAAATAGAAATCTTTGAAAATAGTCTAGAAAATCTTCATTGTGGTAGCATGGTGACATAATGATTATATGTAATGTAATAAAAATATTTTACCACCATTTGGCAGCCATGGAAAGGAATCCAAATATAGATAGAAAATATACACAAATCAGCCTTGTACTTTATAAGTAAACAACAATAGTCTTAAACCATAAAATTTAAAGTCTTTACACACCTAACAATCTATTTTGGATTCAGTCAGCTGGCTCAGCAGTAGAGCAATTTGAAACTCTCTCAAATTTATTTTTAATTGAATGAATGGTCATAGGTACAACTGAATCCACTTAGGAATAAAAATCTTTATATAGGCAAAATACCTATTATTAACAAATGGCCATTTAAAAAACTAACAAATGAAGTAAATCACATATTCTATTTATCTTTCTCAGTGATGTAGACAACACATTTTCTACCTAATGGCATTCCAGGAAAAGAGACACACATTAGAAATTTAATCAGGTAAAATATTAGTTGAGCTCTTTCTCATTACAGAATCATTTCACCCCAATTCTCCACCAGTTGTTTTTCTCTGAAATTTGTCTAATACTCTGCATTTCATCCCTGATGCCTTTAAATTAAAGGCTCTAGGCTGCTATTCTCATTTGTCTTTGATGTGCTGGGACCTGGAATGGTGAAAGGCCTAGGTCAGATATACTTATGAGCCAGTCATAACTCATCAAAGACAAATCACAATAAGGCAAGAATATAGAGGAAAATAATGTGTGACAATAAATGTAAATTATTGGTTTTATCATCTGAAGAATGCCTGGATGAATGGATGCTCTAAATGATTATAGTCATCCACTGTAGTCTTTTTGGCTAGAATTACAACTAATATTTATAGAATAAATTCTAAAAAAAACCACAAAAAACCTTTTCCACAAAGAATATTGCATTCATTATAAATAGGATAAAATTGTGAATTGTGGAAATGTAATAAAAAATAAAGATATTTTAACATATTGAATATCAACTAGAAGAATTAAAAACAGCAAATAATCATTTTGGATATTTCTAAGATCAAGCAATCAACTAAAACTTTTTGAATGGGCAAAATGTAGCATCTTTTATTTCATTGTCCACTTGGGCAGCAAAGGGTATCAAGGTGGTACAGGAAGGAAAGTGTTAGGTTCAGAGTAAGTGGAAGCTGTTTTTCCTTTTTTTAAAAAAATCATAATCCTGCCACTTGTAAGAGGTAACCTTGGATAAGTGACACTTTCTCTGTGCCTCAGTTTCCTCATTTTTAAAGATGAAAGATTGCATTATATTCTCTACTATCTTATAAAACTTGTCTAAATGTTTTAGGCATGTATTTAAGGTCTTCCCTACAGATCTATTTACATGTGAGAGTTATGCAAGAGAGATCTGTATCTCTTAGGATGGTGCTAATCATGACCTGACTGTAAATCTCTTTTAGGGAAAGAATAATATTATATATGAACTTTCTATTTCTCCCAGTGCCTTATATATTAGGTACTTACCAAATTGCAAATGAAGGGTTTAAAACAAAATCTAAATAAAATAGGATTTTCAATGAGTTCTTACATGTACTACTAGGGAATTATGCTGATTATATTAAATCCAGGAACATGAAAGTATTTATTAAATGAGATTCCAAATATTGTGTATATATGTATATGTATATATACATGCATTCATGAATGGATATATATATTCTAACAGTCCATTGGGGAGATAAAAGCAAAACAAAAACAAATGGATGACAAATATCTATTGTCTGGTGTGTGATGTTTGGTGGAAGGGACAACTCATCCATATATGCATGCAGGCATATATACATAATATATATAGATATATATATGTGTGTGTGTGTGTGTGTGTGTGTGTGTGTGTACATATGTGTGTGTGCATGCATCTATCTCTGTCTGTTTTGGACAGATACTGCAGTTGGGCAATGAGCTAGGTTCAAAAGAACAAATGGAAAAAAAAACCTATTGCATTTTAGAAATAATTTTATTTACACAAAGTTCCTCCCTGAAACAAAAACCATACTTTTTATAACAATATCTTTTACATTTTCCAAGTTTCTTCTCCAATTCCTCATCATAGTGTAAGACTGATCCCAGGTTTTTAAATTCCAGGTCAGCAAAACATAAGTTCTATAAGGTTTTGCCATGCTAGAACATCTTCATCTATGGTGTTAGCAAATGACTAAGTCTAATTTTCAAAGACTAGTTTATTTAAGTATGCAGAGTCTCAACACACAGTAACTTGGTGAGTTGTCAAAAATGATTTGTCTGTGAGAAATTAGAAACTAAGAAAAACACAAAATGTGTCTCAGTCCTATAGACTGCCTCTTCTGTTCCTACGATGCAAAAAGGATAGTGGAAGAAAATATTTCATAGAAAATCATTATTTTTAGATTATCTATAAAGTTTAACTTTACACTCTGAATGTGAGGTCTTTGCCTGATAACCAATGAATGCACATGCTAATAGAGATACTGAATCATCCATCAATCTTGACATTGTTAATGAAAACAAAACCGGAAGAAAGTAGGAGATTTATGTTGAATAGAAGCAATTTTCTTTAGAGAGGAACTCAAAAGAGTTATTGCATTATGTTTTATTATATATCCAAAGGCAATACGAAACATCACTTCATGGTACATTTGGTCATCTTATACTGTAATGCTAATGATGAGTTTTGACAACATGCAAACAAACAAAAATAATTATTAAATTAGCAAATTATTAAATTAATTAAGAAATAGTGAATGGATAGATGGAAAACAATATCATGAAAGTATTGCAATTTAACAGCAAAATCTACTTTAAGAGATGGAGAGAGAAAGAAAAGCTCCAAAAATTTGTTAATATTTTCCAATCGAGTCCAATGTACACTAATAACTGGAAATATGATTTAGATTTCTCAAAGACTTGTAGACTATACAGAAGCCTCATGAACAAATACATATATTGCATATTTTCTTTGATAAAAGAATCATTAGGAATTAGATGTAGTTAGTACTGGATGATACCATGAAAAATCACCTGAATTATATTTTAATAATAAGGAAATGAATTGTTACTCAAATGGTCCTCTTCCAGGATCAGTTGCTCGTATATAGTCAGGTAATTGACTTAAGTTTAAGCTCTAAATTAGTACAAAATAGGAAAAATGAGACAGATAAGTAGTCAGTATGCATTTGAAATAACTAAGTCCTAACCTATTCAAAGACATTATCTTTAGAGATAATGAAAAAGAGCAATGGGTCTAAGAAAGTACAAGGAAAAGACTATAAACCTTTTATAGACATTTAATTGATATAGCTCAATTATAGTTTTATTTTAATCAAAAGAGACTTTTATCCTTAATTTTAGCAAATATTTGGTTTACTGGACAAATGGAGAGAGATGGAAGCCAAGACAATGACTTTTTAAAACATAAATTTGTAAAATTTTATTGAAAATTATTCTAGAAGATTATAAAGAATATTACTTGATAAAACAGATTTTAAAAGTTGAGAGTAAAATCAAATTGAGGAAAATTTGGTGAGAAAACAAGATAAACAATGCCATTCCATGGCATTTAAGGATAAAAATGGAACTAGGACAATATTTTTTTAAATTACAAATATTTGCAAAAAAATTAATATCATAAACTAATAATTTGAGCTACCACACTTGATGCTAACTTAATAGTCTCATTTGTTTACAGAAAGCATGAAGAAATTATTATAACAAGGAGAAAAAAAGCAAGTAATCAATCAACTAATATGCAATAAGTGCCTGCTTTGGGGCAGACACTCTGTTAGGTCCTAGAGGTACACACAGAAAAAAATAAAACAATCTCAACTCTTAAGGTACTCCTTTTCATTTTCTTTTTTAAACTAGATGTTTTATTCTATTCATTCTACATGTTTGACATAACAAACTTGATTGTGCTTATTGATTTTTTATTTTACATGAATGTATTATTTCTGTAATCTCACTGCCCCCTTGTAGGGTGGGAGGTAACACAGGAGAGCTTTTAGCACCTCTCTCTTGATCCAAGCAGACAGGAAGACAGGATTGGAGACAGGGAGGGGGGTAAATAAGCTTCCTATATTCTAGTCTTCTCAAAGGGTGTTGCTAACAATGGGATCAACAACTCCTACAGAATAGAATCCCCTAAATTATTCTTCTTGCAAGGATGGGTGAGAATATAGTAGGAGCTACAACTCCTACAGGTCCTCTAAATCTCAATGAGGGCCAGTCAAGTCTAACACACATTAAGAAATCCCTCCCAAGACTTGATGGAAGCCTATCAAGGCATGTGCAGCATTGTTATGCATTCCCCCTTTATCCTCAATGGGGGCCAGTTGAGGCAACCATACATGCACATTCCCCCCTGTGCATTCCTATTTACCCCTTACTGACTAGTCCTCATTTAATTTACAGGATAACAAAGAAGACAATTTGCCAGCAACAGCCTCACAAGTTCACATTAACTTTAGCAATATCATAATGACTTAGCACAGAGCATACATATTAGGTGTTTACCAGATCAACTCAAATGTTTACATTATATTAAAATCATACTAGTATCTATGATCCTCAGAACTATTATCTTTAAAAGAATAACAAAATTCACCTTACTTACACTAAAATCCACCTTACATATACTCCTCCAAATGAAAAACATAAAAAGAAAATATTCTCATAATTAATATGCAGAGTCTAGTAGTAAAAATATATTTCCACATTGGCCATGTCCAAAAATATGTCTTATCATGCATTTTAAGACCATTATCGCTCTGAGAGGAGGTAGGTAGTATATTTAACCTTATATTATCTAGACTTGTTATTTATAATGGCATTCATCAGGATACATAAGAATAACAACCACAACAACCAAAAAAACTACATGTAACAATGATAAGTATAGCAATATAAATAATGTTTTGAGGCTTGTGAACTGCTTTAGAAAAATAGTATGTTGAAAGGCAGCACCTACAAACAACCCTAAGAGGTAGAAGCTAATATAATTCCCATCTTACAGATGAGAAAACTAATCAGAGAGATGTAAAGTGACTTGCAAAGGACTACACAACTAGTAAGTGTCTCAGATTGAATTTAGGTCTTGAACTCAGGTTTTCCTGTATCTAGGCCCTCTGTTGTGCCATCTAGCTGCCTCTAAATATCTAAAATCTCTCTGGGTTGTTTAAAAAACCTTATAAGCTAACAGAAATAAAGAGAAAGAGAAAGAAACTGGTGGCAAAGAATTGATAGACAATGGGCTAAAGGACCCTAATGGTATTCTGTATAATTAATACTATATCTCAAAATAAATCTGATTTAGTCCTTTTAGAATTTTAATGATTAGTATACTTGGCAGGCCAATCAAGTCTTTCTTCCTTCCTAAATCAACTGTAGAAAACTTCTAGGATCCAAGATGGTGAAGTAAGCAATAATTCACTAACCTTCTCCCTTATTGACCTCTTGAAAAAAAAACAAGAAAATAGCACCCCCAGAAAAATAATGCAACAGAAGAACCAATGGAAAGATGGGGTGAGGCAGTCTTTTAATCCAGGAAACCTAAAGGATCAGTAAGAAAGGGCCATTTCTCTTGGGCGAAAGAGTACTGCATTCCAGGAGAGGAAGGATCCCAGCAAGTCAGTAACAAACCCCACCTGTGAAAAATGGTGAGAGATCTTGACCCCCAGAGTGTTAGAGCAGAGGACCCCCTGAGAGCACAAGCATAGCCAAGGGAACTGGCAAACCTCAGCTCAGAAAACCACCACATGCATTGGTGCAGCCCTGGGCAGGCAAGCAGCCCTCAGTGGCCAGCTGAAGGGCCCCAAGAGGGCAGGTGTCATCCAGCAGCCTGACCTCCCCATGCTTCAGCACAGCCCTGGGTGAGCAGATGTCCTCCAGAAGCTGGAACGTGCTTTCCTCCAGGGCAGCTCAGGGCAGGCAGGGGCACTCCTGCCTGATGTCCACAAGCTTCAGTATAGCCCTGGAGAAATGCAGAAAAAAACACACCTGGCCTCAGCACAAGCCAAACACCACCATTAAAATGTAGGCTTAACACCAGGTTAGCTACCAGACCCCTACAGGCACCTCCTGTGAGCACCTAAGGCCTCAGCACACAAAACCAGCAACCAGGCCCCTGGATCCTGGAGTAAGAAGCATGGAAGTAAAAATGTACACTGACCATAGGCTTTCTATGGGGACAAGGAAGATCAAAACACAAACTCAGAAAAGGACAATATTCTCAATAACCTACATCTAAAACTTCAAAGGGGAATATAAATTGGTCTCAAGTCCAAAAAGCCTTCTTAGAAGAGGTCAAGAAGGATTTTAAAAGTCAAACAATAGAGGTAGCAGAAAAGTTGGGAAAAGAAATGAGAGGTATGTAAGAGAAACTCAATAGCTTGGAAAAGGAAGGACAAAAATTAATTGAAGAAAATAACTGCTTAAAAACTTGAATTGCCCAAGTGGAAACGGAGGTACAAAAATCTACTGAAGAGAAGAACTCCTTAAAGAGTACAGTTGGACAAATGATAAAGGAGCTAAGTGAAGAAAGCAATTTCTTAAAAACTAGAATTGGGCAAGTGGAAGCTAATACCTATGACACTCAAGAATCAGTCAAAAACAAAATCATAGGAATGAAAAAATAGAAGAAAATGTAAAATATCTCATTAGAAAAACAACTGACCTGGAAAATAGATCCAGAAGGGATAACTTAAAAATTATTAGTCTACCTGAAAGTCATGATGAAAAACAAAAAATCTGGGCAGCATCTTCCAAGAAATTATCAAAGAAAACTTGCCTGAAGTCCTAGAACCAGAGAGTAAAATGGTCATTGAAAGAATCCACAGATCACCTCCTGAAAGAGACCCCAAAATTAACATGCCAAGGAATATTGTATCCAAAATTGAGAACTATCAGGTAAAGGGGAAAAAAACTGCAAGCAGCCAAAAGAAACAATTTAAATATGTGGCACCACAGTCTGGATTATGCAGTACCTAGCAGCTTCTACAATAAAGGATTGGAGGGTTTGGAATATGATATTCCAGAAGACAAAAGAGCTTGGATTATAACAAAGAATGAACTACCCAGCAAAACTGAGCAGAATCTTTCAGCAGAGGAGATGGGCATTCAACGAAACACGGGACTTCCAAACATTCTTGATGAAATAAAAAACAGAGCTGAAAAGAAAATTTGATCTTCAAGTATAAGAATCAATAGAAGTATAAAAAGATAAACAGGAAAGAAAAAAAATCATGTTATTCAATAAGGTTAAACTGTTTACATCCGTACATGGGAAGATGATACATGTAACTTGAGAACTTTATCTTTATTATGATATTTAGAAGGGGTATACATAGACAGAGAGCGTGGGTATAAGCTGATTTCAATGATGAAAAATCTAAGAGGGAGACCCCGAGGCTGAATTCCATATCAGACAAGATGGCTGGGCTGCCCCGCAGGATTATTAAGGAAACCCAGCGTTTGCTGACAGAACCAGCTCCTGGTATAAAAGCACAACCAGATGAAAGCAACACACATTATTTTCATGTGGTCATTGCAGGCCTACAGGATTCATCCTTTGAGGGAGGGACTTTTAAACTTGATCTGTTTCTTCCAGAAGAATTCCCAATGGCAGCTCCTAAAGTATGTTTCGTGACCAAAATTTATCACCCTAATATAGGCGAGTTGGGAAGAATATGTTTAGATATTTTGAAAGATAAATGGTCTCCAGCGTTGCAGATCCATACAGTGACGCTCTCAATCCAAGTTTTGTTAAGTGCTCACAATCCAGATGATCCATTAGCAAATGATGTAACCAAGCAGTGGAAGACCAATGAAGCCCAAGTCATAGAAACAGCCAGAGCATGGACTAGGCTATATGCCATGAATAATATCTAAATTCAATCTCAACATCAACTGTACATCACTTCTCCTGTTCTGCAAAGACCTCTTCCTTTTTTGTTTGCATTTAATGAACACAGTCTTAGAAACATTACAGAACAAAAACCCAGACCATCTTCAGTCCTTTGGTGATTAAATGAACATTAACAAAAAAAAAATCTAAATGGTGAAAAAAGAATTGTATTGAGAGAGGAGAAAAGGAGGAGGCAGAAAAGGGTAAAGCACATCACATGGAGAGGCACAAAGAACTAGAAGGAAAGAAGGGAGAGGGATGAGCAGTGAGCCTTACTTTCATCTTTTTCAGTCCAAAGAGGGAATAACATTCACACTCACTTAGGTATAGAAATCTAACTTACCCTGTAGGAAGTAGGAGGGGAAAGGGGAAAGAAAAGGGAGAGGTAGAATGGAGGTCAGACTAAAGGAGGTAGTTGCCAGAAGCAAAACACTAGTGAGGAGAGAAAGGGAAAAAGGATATAGAAAAACATAAGTGGGGGGAAATAGGACACAGAGAACGATGCAGTTAGTAATCATAACTGCGAATGTGAATGGGATGAACTCTTCCATAAAACAGAAGCAGATAGCAGAGTGGATTAAAAACCATATTCCCACAATATGTTGTTTACAAGAAACATGTTTGAAGCAGAGAGACACACACAGAGTAAAGATAAAAGGCTGGAGCAGAATATGTCATGTTTCGGCTGACGTTTAAAAAAAAAAGCAGGGATAGCAATCCTGATCTCAGACAAAGCAAAAGCAAAAATAGATCTAATTAAAAGAGATAAGGTAGTAAACTAAGTCCTGCTGAAAGGTACCATACACAATGAAGTAATATTATTAAACATATTATGGACCAAGTAATATAGTAACTAGATTCTTAAAGCAGAAGTTAAAGGAGTTACAGGAAGAAATAGAGAGCAAAACTAGAGGAGTGGGGGTCCTCAACCTCCCCCTCTCATAACTAGATTAAATCTAACCACGAAATAAACCCAAAAGTAGTTAAGGAGGCAAATAGAATTTTAGAAAAGTTAGATATGGTAGGCCTGTGGAGAAAACTGAATGGGGATAGAAAGGAACATACCTTTATTTTTCTCAGTGGTACATGGCACCTACACAAAAATTGATCATTTGCCAGACCATAAAAACCTTACAATCCAGTGCCAAAAGGCAGAAATATTAAGTGCATCCTTTTCAGATCATGATGCAATATAAATTGCATGTAATAAATGGCCATGGAAAAAATAGACTAAAAGTTAATTGGAAATGAAATAATCTAATCTTAAAGAATAAGTGAGTCAAACAACAACTCATAAGAACAATCAATAACTCATCTAAGAGAATAACAATAATGAGACAACATACCAAACTTATGCTTCATGTCTCTTCCCATCCCAACTCAACATCCATGCAGCCACCTAAGTGATTTTTCTAAAACACAGGTGCAACTATGTTACCCCACTGTCCACTCAATTAATTCTAGTGATTCCTATTGCCTCCTACATCAAATACAAATGCTCTGTTTCAAATTCAAATCCCTTCAAAATTATTTCTCTCTCTGACTTTTCCAGGCTTCTCAAAACCTACTCCCAGTCAGCACTTTCTGATCCAACCACCCTTGGTTCCTTACTGTTTCATGAAGAAGACACTCTTCTTTTCACTCCAGGCTGTGAGCGTGTGTGTATGTTTGTACGTATGTGTGTCTGTGCTATCCCTCATGCATAGAATAAATTTTCCCATTTCTCATTTCTACCTATTAGCTTCCAAAGTTTCTTTAAAATCCCAGTTAGAATCTAATCTTCTATAGGAAGCTTTTCCCGATCGTTCTTTATTCTAGTGCCTTTTTCATCCTATTTCCTTTTTTATTTTGTATATAAATTGTCTGTACATATTTATTTGCTTATTGTTTCCCCCATTAGATTATAAGCTCCTTGAGGTCAGATACTAACTATTTCCTCTTTTTGTATCCCTAGCACTTAGGACAGTGCTTGGTACATAGTAGGTATTTAATCAATCTTTATTGACCTACTAACTGATGCTCATTCAGGTCTACCCTCACTAACACTAGCTTCTCCATATGAAAAATTTTCTTCTCTTCCCTCTGCTTGTTTAAAACCTATCAATATGACAAGAAACAATCAAGTTCATCTTCCTCTGTGACTACCAATATATAGATACACACATACGTGTATACATATAAACATGTATGTATGTATACATACATGTACATGTATTATTTTGCATTTATATAGCGTTTTAAATTTACAAAGCATTTTACTACTTAGAGTTTTCCAAAATCTATTAAAGCAAAACTGTAATAAGATTTTAAATTTTTTTTCTTCTTTCATGCATATATTTCTTATCAACTTGATTATAAATCCTTGAGGGCAAGAAGTATGCATTGTACTTTTATTTTTTTCTCTGTGTTAAGTTGTGTAGGAGTGTTTTAACAATCCGGCTAGCACTTTCTGTGGGGGTATAAGATCCACCAACAACCAGCACCCAGAAAGCTGCCAACATTCTGCAAAAGCACAGGTTTCTTTTGATCCGCTTTAGTAAGGAAAGCAACGTTTAGGGGTTGACAAGTTTCCTTTAATTCAGCATACAAATACCATTCACTTAATTCAGGGGTAAAAACCACCACTTTGAACTTCAGAGCAAAATACAAAGTACAAACATGGACAGACAGACTTTCTCTGATTCAAATCCCAATACATAGTTACCAGAGTTTAACAAAGTCCCAGCATCCAGGTTACAAGCTGGAGGGCCCTTAGCTACACCAGCATGAGTGAGAGCCCTAAACAAATTACAAACATCGACAGACAGACCAAATACAGATTCATAGTTACCTACATCTAGGTTCAGCCCGGGAGCTCATAACATGGGCTGACCCAGAGTCACTTTGGGGCCACCACTGCTGTGGGTAAGAGCTCCAAAGAAGAGAAAGCCAACCCCTGGTTTTATATTTTTTTTTTCAGGGTCAGGGGTGAGTCATACATGGGACTCACCCACGTGACCTAGAATCATCACAAAGAGGCGACTTAAACCCATGTAATCTAAAAGCCTCTGCTGTCCCAGACATGTCACTCAAACTCATGTGTAAACTAGGCCCTCCCCTGAGTTAGCCCCACCTTGGGCCCCACCTTAGTTACCAATCCACACCCACATAGGTTTTACACCTAATAGTGGTTTGGGCCTGGGGCTTAGCACCTAGTGAGGCTCAATGAAATACACCGAATTACTCAAAGGAAACAAAAGCCAAACTCCTCAAGGGCACCTGGTTGAACTAAGTACTAAGAGCCCATTTTGCTTATCAACACAAGGAGAGATACTATTTGTAGCTTTCTTCATTTTTTATACATCAAGAAAAATATATGGTGGGGGAAAAAGTGGTGAACAATTTTAGTCACCCTAGATTGTTTAGAAGTTTAGGATGGATGGTATTTTTAGATAGTCATCAATATCTCTATGGAATGACCAATAGTGTTTCACTGGAATGACCCAGTGATCTGTGCTTGTCCTGTGTTGCTTAGTGTTTTTTTCAAAGACTTGGGTGAATCAATAGCCTGTTTGTTAAAATTATAGATAATTACAATAGCTCTAGTTTTTATAGTTCGTGGTTTAAGGATCATAGAGCATTTTACAAATATTTTCTCATTATCCTCACAACTCTGCAAGGTTAGAGGTAATTATTATACAGATTTTACAGAGTGGAAACTAAAAGATAACATGACTTGACCAAGGTTCCATACCTAGTAAGTGTCTGAGGCACAATTTGCTCTGAGGTCATTGTGACTACTGTTCCAACACTCTATCCTCTGGACTACCCAGCTCTCTCTAAATGACAAAAATCCAGAAGAGGCAGCTAATACATTAGATGGAAGATTCATTGATATGTTAACCCTTCCCCACACTCTCAACAAATTCTTCCCTGTTACCTTCCGGAACAATTATAATTTGTTCTATCCTTTATAGTTTTTCATAACCTGATTTTTCCTATCTATCAAGATTTGGTACAATACTGCTCTCAGCCTACAATGAGTTGTAGCCAAACTGGCCTATTTGCTGAACTGTCTGTCCTTGATGCATGGGATGTGTTTTCTAACCCCACCTCTACCTCTCACCTTGGAAGTTCTGTCCTTCATTCACTACCCAACTCAAGTGCACAAACTGCATGAAGCCTTTCATTTTTATTCTCAGCTGTTAGTTATCTTTTAGCTGTATGATATATAATAAACTTATGTATATGCATGTTGCCTTGACCAGAAAAATGTTACTATATTGAGAGCAGGAAATTTATCAATTTTGTCTCTCTGTTCCCCAAAACTAGTAAAATATTTGGCAAAGAGTAGACACTTAATTAATCAAGTCTTTTTATTCATCAAACAAATAAAGGGGTATAATGGAAAGAGCATGAGTGGGCTGTTATGAAATAGTTTTGAGAAAAATAAAACCTCCTCCATCTCTTTCTCTATCTCATCTCTATGTTTACTTCTCAATATAGACCTTTCAAGTAGACAAAAGTGACAAAAATACAAGTAGTTAATATTAGGGGACGTATCTGGAGAAGGTTAGTAGAACAGGCACATTATTAATATGATAGTTGAAATGAGAATTAGTTCAATGATTTTAAATATCAACTTGGAATTATGCAAGAAAGGTGATTAAGCTATCCATACTTTCCAACTCAGAGGTGCCATTATTGAGTATATATGCCACGGAATTCAAAGACAAAAGCAGTAGCCCAATATTTACTGTAATATTAATTGAAGTATGCTTTGAGGTAACAGATAGCTAGAATCAAATTGGTTTGTAGATCATGGATTCAAAAAATGATTTTTTTGTGAATATAATAATCAATTCATTAATAATAACAGTTGAAACTCAATGACTTCAGAAGGAAATGGCCACAACTGCAAATCAATTTAATTAAAACTGATCTGATTTTTTTTTCATTCACTCATAATCCAAGTTGGCTTGAACATCCAGTTAGGCACATATCAGGATGGTGATGAAAAGTATAAGTCATGATGGATCCATTTTTCAACATACTAACTAATACATATATATATATACATATATATATATATATATATATGATTTGAAACTAATGAAAATGAAATTGATGAGAATTTGAATAAATGAGCATAAAACACAATTGGCTTATAGTGGCAATAAGCAATGGGAAATTCCAGAAAGTAAATGAGTAGGGAAAATTTTCATCTATAATTACAGGGGGCTGATTCCACACCTGCCTTTAGAAATGAGTAGAATTCTAGGGAAATTTGTCTAAGTTTGCTATTAAAAAATTTCATAATGAATTATTTTATCCTTTCCTTTAAGGAAACATGAATCTGTCTGTATTATAAGGGTTCTTGGCATCATGTGGCTCTTTAACAGACTACAAAACCTGTGAATACATACATATTGACAGATATATATATATATATATATATATATATATATATATATATATATATATATATATACACACACATATATGTCTCTGTGGTGTATTTATAAATTCCAGCTTAATAATCACTGCCTGGTAAAAGAATAATCAGTTTTGTCAAGAAAGCCCAAATCTAATAGAAAAAAAAATCAAGTTTTTTTTTTTTAAAGCACAGTTTGTAACAGATACCTAGGGAAAACAATAAAATAGGGAAACACTGGACTTCCTTGAGTCCCCAGATATTCAGGTCATTGAGACAGGAATGACTTCACCCTCTCAGTGGCTGAAAGAGGAACTAGTAAACATAGGAGTAACAATTGTTTATCTAGTGGTTTCAAACTGAAAGAGAAACAGGGTCACTAATCTGTATATAAGGATCCCTATGTGCCACATATTAACAGTTCTAAATTGCAATATTATCTATGTTTTATTGTATTTTTATTTACATTGTTAAATATTTCTCAAGTACATATTTTGTTTCTTTTTCTTTTTTTTCCTTTTTAAAAATTTATTTATTTAATATATTTAGTTTTCAACATTGGTTTTCACAAGAGTTTGAATTACAAATTTTTCCCCATTTCTACCCTCCCCCCACCACTCCAAGATGGCATATATTCAGATTGCTCCATTACCGAGTCAGCCCTCCCTTCTGTTGCCCCACTCCCTTCCCATCACCTTTTCTCTTACTTTCTTGTAGGGCAAGACAAATTTCTATGCCCCATTGCCTATGTATCTTATTTCCTAGTTGCAGGCAAAAACATTTTTTTTGAACATCTGTTTTTAAAACTTTGAGTTCCAAATTCTCTCCCCTCTTCCCTCCCCACCCACCCTCCCTAAGAAGGCAAGCAATTCAATATAGGCCACATGTGTATCATTATGTAAAACCCTTCCACAATACTCATGTTGAGAAAGACTAACTATATTTTGCTCCTTCCAAACCTATCCCCCTTCATTTGATTTTCTCCCTTGACCCTGTCCCTTTTTGAAAGTGTTTGTGTTTGATTACCTCCTCCCTCATCTGCACTCCCTTCTATCATCCCCCTTTATAATCTTCTTCCTCCTTCTTTCCTGTGGGGTAAGATACCCAACTGAGTGTATATGTTATTCCCTCCTCAGGTCAAATCTGATGAGAGCAAGATTTACTCATTCCCCCTCACCTGCCCCCTCTTCCCTCCCTACGGAACTGTTTTTTCTTGCCTCCTTTATGTGAGATAATTTACCCCATTTACCAGCTCTCCCTTTCTCCCTCTCTCAATATATTCCTCTCTCATCCCTTAATTTTATTTTTTTAGATATCATCCCTTCATATTCAACTCACCCTGTGCCCTCTGTCTATATATATGTATATTCCATTCAACTACACTAATATTGAGGAAAGTCTCATGAATTGAACATATCACCTTTCCATGTAGGAATGTAA
>CM053622.1:254090368-254110910 GCA_028646595.1 Phalanger gymnotis | reverse complement strand
GAGGCACACTTCATTCTCGCCTTTTTTCTCCTCCACTTTTTTTTTCTTCTCTTTTTTGTATTTGTTGTTGGGTTGAGGTTTTTTTTTGGTTCTGTTTCACCTTTCTCATGAGTCATGAGAAAATGTATAAATTAATTCAATGCCTAGTTATACCTGGAAGTTATATGGGACGCCATGCCTTCTTGGGGAGGGGTGGGAGGGAGGGAAGAAAATCTGGAACCCAAAATTATGTAGAACTGTTTGTTGCAATCTAAAAATAAAAAAAAAAATTAAAAAAAGAAGATAAAACAGGTGAAGAGTATGGGTACAACATCTTAGAGGGCTTAGAATATAGCATTAATTAATTTGGATATTGGCTGACAAAGTTGACTTTATCCAAAGAGGCTGTGTTCTCACTGTGTTACAGTGGAAAGAGTACTGATTTTGGATTCTGACGACCTGGGTTAAAATCCTGCTTATGTCAGTTGCATCTTCTATAACCTTGGACAAGCTATGAACCATTTCTGTGTATTAGTAAAATAAGGGGGTTGTACTACATGGCCTTTAAGTGTTCTTCTAGTTCTAAATTTGTGATGCTGTGATTAATTATATTTCATACTTTGACAACCTGAAATGTAATCAATCATGTATAGAACACATTATATTATATGGTCTTTGCTATAATAATTAACAGGGCAGGAGGAAAGGCAGGCCTGGAAATCATATTTTACAGTAAAGAATTCCATGATGTTCCATTTGGCTTATTCCAGTACTGCGATAGATCTCTGATGTCAACAATGTTAGTATTCTCTACAAAAACGCAGATAGTAACCTCTACATATCTATCTAGCTCATGACTTACCATATGTTCACCACTAAGGGTACCAAGCCAAAAGCCTAGGAACATCTATAACTTCTGCTTACATTGCCAAAAGGCCAATGGAGCAAACAGGCTGCCCATTGCCCATTCTGATTATGTTATCAGTTCTTTTTTGATCACATATGCCTTTTTGATGATATACTTTATAATATTTCACTTCCAAGGATCTTGTGGGTATTATTTCCTTGTCTCGCTGAGTGCTTTTGCATTGCACTTTGGAAGTTAACTCAATTTTAATTCTTCAGAGGTGAGCATCTCAGAGAGATAACATCATTAAAAAATATATTGATCTTTATTTCAGAGAGAAATTATTGGTTATTAGAACATCTATGTATACTCTCACTCTAGGTTATATCCACAATGAAAATGTTGACTGACCCATGCTCCAGGTCTATACTATTCCTAAACATATCACTTGTGGAAGCAGTTAGGTGGTGCAGTGGATAGAGTGCTAGACCTGGAGTCAAGAAGATTAGTCTTTCTGTCTAAATTTGGACTGAGACACTTTACTAACCGTGTGATTCTGGGCAAGTTACTTAAACCTTGTTTGCCTCAATTTTCTCATCTGTAAAATGAGTTGGAGAAGGAAGTGGCACTCAGTGTCTTTTGTACAAAAACCCCAAATGGTTCATGAAGAGTCAGACATGACTGAAAAATGATTGAAAAAAATTGTTTTTAAGCCTCCAGCTTGGTGGAAGACATATTCCACCAATCTAAAGTATCAGTGAGAAAAGAAAGCATGTGCATAGATAGTACTAGTACAAAAGGATCACTTTTGTAGAGCACAGGTGGCCAACACAACTCCAGCCTCCAATGTTGCAGAACTACAAGGTCCTTTCTTTTTCATAGTGTTCTCACATGATTATCCCATGGGAACAATGTCTTTGAGGGAAGGTCATACATCTGAATTTTCTGGGTATGGCATCTCTTACTGTGCATATTACTTTACTGTAAAATGACATTGTAGATGACAAGGGAGGAATTCCTTCCTGTCTAAACTGACAGAATCCCTACAACACAGCCCCTACCATATCACTCTAAAGTGCTAATCAATTCAGTTAGAAATCTCTATCTATAGACTTCTTAAAAAATGAAAATTTCACAATATGCCAAAACAGAATTACAGAACTCAGCGTATGGCACATGTTCTATTAAGAGTTGTATTCATCTAATAGAACAATACGCTTTTAGCAAAAAAAAAAAACTTTTAGCAAACCCTTAAAAAGTATTTTACCCCAAATCCATTATATTTATGATTGCCCACTCCTGAGCAGGAAATGACACTTAAACTAGGTTCTGTTGACTTTTTTGTTCAATATATTTTGATCACTGTATAACAATGTAATTATTTTCTTTTGGAATCCTTTATGTTTCAATAAAGATAATATTTGTAAAGAGCTCAGTGTCATGTATGTTTGAAAGGCATTCAAACCAATCCCACATCAACCATGGCCGTAACCCACAGTGCCTTCTGAAAGCCAAACTCCTCTGACCATAGAGAGCTGAAGCATGTTAAACCGCAGTAAGTTTCATGTTTTATGGTGTTTTTTTTCAGGTGGTCATGTCCAGTGATTTCAAAACTCTTTTCATGAAGCATTTATTTTCTGGGAGTATGAGACTTCTATGTAATCCATGAGTCTTTGGGCTTTTTTATTTTATTTCTGATCTTGTCAATTTTAACTTTACAAAATCCCTCATCCTCTTCTCTTCTCTAAAATCACCATTCTCATTCAGTCAGACTTATCTCATTTCTTATCTAGTCTATTGCAGTAAATTCTTAATTGGTCTCTGCTTCTAGTCTCCATATGGCTGCCAAAATAATCTTTTAAAGTTGGCATCCAACCAAGTCACTCCCTTGCTAAAAAATCTTCAATGGACCCCTGTTGCCTATAGAATAAGTATAAACTTCTCATCTCAACTTTTAAAGCCCTTCCCAGTTTGACTCCAGCCTACATTTCCAGGTATTTCACAATATTCTCTTCCCATGATCTATGTTATTGTTGAACTGACCTACTTGATGTTCCCTAAAACTCATGTTCCACTAGACCCAAATAAAAATAGTTTGCTCCTAGACAATGTGGTTGGGGCTCTTTCAAGGAGCGTTCATACCTTCAGCCCTATTATGACGGATGCTATCACAATTTGGCATTGGATACCACCAGGGTATTAGATAATTTCTGAGGGTATTGTATCAATCATAAATACTTGTGTTCATTTAGCAAAGTGCATACATCAATGCCTATGCATATAATTGAAACCCATGTGCGAAGAGTCTATGCCACCATGTAATAGAAGGAACAAATACAGTAGGTTATAGTTCTGATAGAGCCCTAATCTACAATTCAACCCAGAAAGGTAGAACCTAAAAATCAACCTTCTTGTTACCATTATTATGACATTAAATGGGCAACTCATGCTTAGACTCATTAAATCCCATATCGTATTCAAAATTCTTTCTAATTTTGAACTTTGTCAACTAAATCCCTGGTTCCTGGGCATTCTAAATCTCAGGTATGCTGTATTCATGGCATTCTACAACCCTAATCTCGAAGAATTAGTGTCCTATAAATCCTTTGGCATCTCAGTGGACTATGAAGTGAAGTAGTAACAGGAGTACCATTATATTTTGTTTGGTTTGTTTTTTCACAATGGTCAGAGCAGAGACATTGTCAACCATATTGCAGTGGCCATCTTAAGTGCCATTTTAGTGAAAGATATGAAAATTCTTCTGCTTCAGATCTAGCAACTTGACAACACATGAAACAGTGCATAGTTTTCTAGTGAGCACTAGGGACTAAAAGATATGATTCAAAGAAATAATCTATCATAATACCTACTATAACACACCCCAACCCACTAAAAAGTTCACCACTGAGATCAGCTCATTCAATGTTGCTAGGGGCTATATTCTTACTGACCTCTTCCTCAAGCCAGCACTTTGTACTCACATATGTATATGTGTGTGTGTATGCACACATATACATATATGTATATGAATGTGTATATGCATACATATACATATATGTATGTGTGTGTATGTACAATAAAAGAGATAATTTTAGTATCTGATTTTCTAAGTCAATATTGGTCTGCAGTGATCTTTATTGTAAGGTTTAGTGGTTCCCATTTCTATTCAAAGTTAAACACCAGTATAGAGCAATTCTGACTGAGGTAATACCATCTATTACTGCAGATTAGCACTCTGTCCATCTATCTGAGAGGGAAAGGAAAACAGAGAGGGTAAGGGAGAAGGAGAGAGTCTCTCTCTCTCTCTGGAAAAAGTGTTCACCCAGCACCCAGTCTTTATTCCAATTGACCAAAAAAATAGAATATTTTAAGTTTGCTAAACAATCAATATCAAATATTCCAAGCATTAATTTTTCAAGGACTCTTCTGGAATATAATCTAAATTTTTGTCCATCCTAAACTGCCATGTGATCTGCCCTGGGGGGGGGGGCAAAAAATCCTCCTCCCCTCTTCCTCTTCCGGATTGTGATATCCCATATATCATTCATACTTTGTCCTGTGTGTTTCTATGCCCTCTTACATTGCATCAACTTTGTGGCCACTTGACCCACTTGACCTAACCAAGCCTCATTGATCTGATATGGTATCATTATGTGTGTTATAGCTGTATTCAGTACCAACACTTGTTAAACTATTCTATCTGGCAATCCCTGACATACTAATCCATCTTCTCCTTCTGTGTCTTTGAGCAGACTATCCTTCAGAAATGACATGGTTTCTTCTTCAAACCTATCTCATACTCTCCTTAGGTTCCCTCAGAACATGGCTCAGATATTATCTCTTATATGATCTATATGATGCCTTTCCTGTTTCCCACAGCTATTAGTACCATTTTTACCACCAAGAAATTGTTTCATAGTTTTCTGTTTATATTCTGTAAGAGGCAACATGATATAGAGGACAAACATTGGAATCGGTACTTCCCAGGTTCTAGATAAGCTTTTGATAAACAGTAGCTAGCTATTAGACTACAATTATCCTTTCCACATTGTGACTTCCCCCATCATGGATTCAATATATTGTGGGTAGACATAAGAAGTTAAATGGGAATTTTGGGGAGGTGTGTAGAAGCCGCAGATGACATGTGAAGACCAGTAGATGACACTGTAAAAGTTTAGAAATTCAGAAATGCACAAAATATATTCATAGTATTGCATAATACCAATGTGTTTTACCTCTTAATAACATAAACATACACAACTTATTTTTTAAAGTTAAAATAGGTAAAAAGTTAAAATTTTCAATAAGAGTGCAAAAGCCAGCAGATGTTACACAAAGGCTAGAAGCAAAGAGATATCTTAAAAAGTTGAGTAATTCATGAATGCATAAAATATATGTGCTGTTACATAAAATATTACCTTACAGTATGTATTTTAAAATTTAATAGCGTCAACAAATACAGATTTTTTTCTTATAATTATGTTTGTTGTAAAAGAACTGCAGTTCTATGCAGTAGCCTGGGGATGCCAAGCATGTTTATGGCAATTGCTCATGTTACATATCATGGTGATCTCACAGTGATCTTTGCATCTCAAGTTTCTTCCATCTTAGGTTGTTTAAACACGATAAATTGTTAAAATCATGGGTCTCAAGTATAGCATATGAGCAAATACTTAACCCAAATTTTATATTAATGTACTGTGAACACCCCAAAAGCAAAAAAGAAAGAAAATCAGACTTCTTTTCTGGTAATGAAAGAGGGTGGTATAGTTGTCTAACTCCTTGATGTCCCTGGAAACTTTGTAATGTTATAAATTGGAAAATAATTCCTTATCTGCAATAATAGATGGTGTCACCTCAAATAGAGGTTCTCTATGCCAGTGGTATCAAACTCAAGTAGAAATGGAATCCACTAAACCATAAATAAGGATCTCTGCAGATCTATGTTGACTTAGAAAACCAAATATCAAAATTGTCTCAATGTTATTATGCTTTATTTTTTTTTAGATATTTTCCAATTACATTTTAATCTGGTTCCTGTGCACTCAAGAGTGTTGTGGAATCAGCCTACAGGCATAGGTTTGACATGTTTGTGCTGTACCATTTTAGACATGTCTAAACTATATATATATATATATATATATATATATATATATATGTATATATGTATATATAGAGAGACACATAGGTATATGTATAGAATTTCCAAAAGCAACAAATACCACTGAAAAATCCTAAAAATAAAAATAGATTTTATATACATACATATATATATAATGTATATATGTGTGTGTGTTTAAAATATGTTATCTATCTATGTATCTATCTGATTTAATTGGATTATCCATAATGTTTTGCTTTTTATCCTGTGATCACTTTTCTCTAGGTAAGTCTAGGCTACTACCTCTAAATACCTAATGTGTATGATTCAGAGAAAATAAATTGTAAAATTTTCCCATTTGAAATATCACAAAAAAGGCAAACATTTTGAAGGAAAAAATTGATTCAATTACATCATTCAAGAGGACTTATAATAATTTTTTACTGTTTCTGTGTTTTTGTGGTTTTAAATAGAAAAAAATGTGGCAAAATGGAAAGGGAACTGATGAGAGCACTAGAAATATTAATTTCTAGATTCAGTTCTGTCATTATTTTGCTAGCTAAATGCAAGTGACAATGGACAAGGGATTTTATATGATTCATCCTTAGCTTCCTATCCCTGTAACATGAGGAAGTAGAACTAAATCAATAAGGTTTCTTCCTTATATGTATTTCTATTATTTTGCTACATCAGAGCAAATCTGCCTTGTCTCCTGGTTTTGCTATCCTATATCCAAAGGTCTTTAGAATTAGCCTATAGACCAAATAAATAAAAATAGTATCCAGTCTAAGTGGTTAAGATAGGTATGAAGCTACAGGCTTGTAGGTAAATCCCTCCAGAATTGGTCTTAAGATCCTCAAGGTCAATACTTCTATGTTAAAGTCATATATCCACTCGTCACAGAGTAGATATATAAAGAAAGGAAAAGACCCTTTGAATTTCTTTTGAATTTGAATTTCTAAGACCCCTTAAAATGCTCATTGATGTTTCTATTAATCTTTTTCATTGGGTTCAAGTGGCTTTTTTCATGATCCAAGTCCCAATATGATAAATGTTTACTTTACCTAGATCCAGTAAAAGAAAATGGAACTCTTGTAAAGACTAGAGCTGAAGAGAAAATTTGACTTTCAAATACAAGAATCAAGAGAAGCATGAAAAGGTAAACAGGAAAAAGAAATCATAAGGGAATTACTAAAGTGGACTGTTTTATTTACATTCCTGCATGGAAAGATGCTATTTCTAACTCATGAGACCTTTCTCAGTATTAGCGTAATTGAAGGGAATATACATATATATAGACAAAGGGCATGGGGTAAGTTGAATATAAAGGGATGATATCTAAAAAATAAAATCAAGGGGTGAAGGAGGAATATATTAGGAGAAGGAGAATGAAGACATAGAATTGGGTAAAATTTTTCACATAAAAGTGGTAAGAAAAAGCTGTTATAAAGGAAAGGTAGAGGGGACAGGTGAAAGGGAATGAGTAAATTTTGCTCTTGTCAGATTTTATGGAAGGAGGAAATAACACTCAAGTAGGTATCTTACCCTACAGTAAAGTAGAAGGGAAGGGGATGGGGAGGGGGATGATAGAAGAAAGGGTAGATTGGGGGAGGAAGTTGTCAAAAGCAAACAGTTTTTAAAAGGGACAGTATCAAGGGAGATGCAACTGGGAAATAAGATGCACAGGCAATGGGGTATAGAAATCTATCTTGCCCTACAAGAAAGTAAGGGGAACAGGGATACTGGAGGGGAGAGTGGGGTGATAGAAGGGAGGGCAGACTGGGGAAAGAGGCAATATGAATGCATGCCCTCTTGGCATGTGGGGAGGGTATAGATGGAAGAAAATTTGTAACTCAAAATCTTGTGGAAATAAATGTTGAAAACAAAAAATAAATAAAACACTTTTTAAAAGCTTCTAAAAGAAAGAAAAAAGCAAAAAAAAAAAGAATGTCTGTAGCAGTACGTCTTGTGTAGCAAAGGCCTGGAATCAAATTGGTTCACCATAAGATGGGGAATGGCTAAAAAATTGCATATTGTTAAACATAGTGGAATGACATCATTCCTTAATGATGAAAGGGACAGATTTAGAAAAATCTGGAAAGACTTGTAAGATGCTATAATGTGGGGAGAACCAAAAGAGAAATTTATACAATGAATAAAACATTGCAAATATAAAGCGAAGTTATTTTCTTCCTTAAGTTTTTGCATCTCTTTTTTTCTACTTGGTTGAATTTCTTTCATAATTTTCTTTATTTTCTTGGTTTGCTTTTATTTTTTTCCCTCAATCTCTCTTATTTGTGTTTTGATGTCCTTTTTAAGCTCTTCCATGGACTCTTTTTCAGCTTATGACCATTTGATATTCCTCTTTGAAAAAAAGAGTGGCTTTTTCAACTTCACTATCTTCCTCTGAATATTAACTCAGATCTTCTCTGTTCCCATATTAGCTGTCCACGGTTGGGTTCTTTCTCACTTACTTACTCATTTTTATTTTGTTTAATTTTTAGCAGCTTATAACTATAATCAAGTTCCAGTCCCAAGGTGTGGGGAATAGTGGCCCAGGCCTCGCATTCTTCTTACTGTGATTTTCTGAGCTCCATCAAGGGGGCCCAACCTTAGACAATCCTTTCCACCCTTACACCGTGACAAGGGTCCCCAACAATGCTGTCCAGAAAGTGCTCTTGCTCTCTGCAGTCTTTTCCATGGCTGCAAACTTTAGCATTCCTCTCTTCCTTGGAACCACAACCAGGAATTCCACTCTCCTGTGAGTGTCCACAGTTAGTAGGGTCCTCACCCCTCTGCTACCACACTTATGAAGTATCTGCTGTCTTTTTCTCTCTCACAGTCATACCCTAGGATCATGTCTAGTCAGCACAGCTGGACCTGGAGGTCCATGATAGCAGATGTTTCTTCAATGTTCCCCCTACTTAGCTGTCCAATCCCAATTCCCACACTGTAGCTGATGTGAAAGTTCCTAAGACCAAGGCTGCTTCCTTACCCAGATTCACTTGGGGCTTGTGGCTTGTCTGCTTGGGAGGTGTTGTTGTTCATCTGCTTGGGGGTATTTGTTGTATTAATCTCTGCCCCTGGAGGTCAAATTTTCCTAAAGTGCTCTCAAATTGTCTTAGGAGGACTTCTTTACCCCAAATTTTTGGAGTTTTCTGACGTACTCTACTATCTTCCTAGAATCCTCTACAACATTAATTACTTTAGAATATTGAGGAGTGGGTACCTCTTAATGTCATTTCTCTCAGTGTTCAGTGGCCTCAAATCTCTTTGTAGTATTCATAATGTTGTTAGTTACGTGCCTTGATTGCAACAGTGTACTCAGTCAAGAATGATGGAGAATCCTTCACACATTCAATAGGCTTTTTAAAATTCTTGTCATAAAATACATATTTGTTCAGGTAATGTTATTTGGATGTGGTGGTGAAGAAACTACTGCAACAGCAGATGCTATTGAAACTGATTCAATCAAATATGAATGTGAATATATGGTTGTGCAGGTAATGTTGCCTGCAAAGCAGGTCTAAGTAAATGTCTAGGAGATGAGGTGTTTTAATAATTTTGCTGCAGGCAACAAAATTGCCAGGAAAGCCCCATGATTGGTTAATGGAGTATAAGAAACAGAGCAATCTGGATGAAAAGCACAGAATCTCATAGTTTGAAGAGACTTCATTATCTTCTAGCCCAAACAATATGTGAAAAGCAATCATTTTTACAACATCTCTGAAAAAATAGTTATCTAGCCTTCACTTGAAGACTTTTGGTGATAAAAAATTTATTACATACTGGGCAGACTATTCTACTTTTGAACTGTGGTATTGTGTGGAAGGAGATTGAAGAGGACAAATTATAAGCTAAATGTATGACTATTAGAGCAGTCGTGAGTTTTTATCATATGTATGATTAATTACATGTACATACTATATGTGCATTAAATATAATTATATTACAATTGAATAGAATCTTGGGTTCTCAAAGATATAAATAATAAATACTTGTACATATATATGCTCTATATAATTGTTTATATGGCTTACATGATATTTATATACATATATGTAAATACACAATCTAATATATATCTATATACACACATACATTCTCTCCCTCTGTCTGTGTGTGTATATTCATGCATACTCTCTCTATACACACAGACATGTGCACATATCTATATATATGTGTGTGTGTGTGTGTGTGTGTGTGTGTTCATTTCCAGTGGACATGTGATGCAGATTTAAACAATCAGTCATGTATTTACATGCATATAATATATGAATATATAAACATATATAACATTGTCATATAATATATATGTATATATACATACTCATGTTTAAGTTAAAATACACAAGTATGAAATGAGTACTTCTGTTGCAAACTTTATTGTGTAATATATTAATATATTTATAAGTACACTGGTATTGTAATATAAACATGTATATGTGTAGCTTGTGTTTGCATATACCTACCAAGGGAGAGAGAAAGAGACAGAGGCATAGTAGCAGCAAGGAAGATATGTCTCTCTATACCCTTCAGTGCCAGACAGGGAAACTTCTGGCTCTATTATCAAAAGAAAGTAATATGTGTAAGCAACCTGAAAGTGATTTGAATCTTGGTGAGTTCACTGGAGAAAGCAAGTCATTATCCTTTCAAGCAAATAAGGAAGGAGTTTAGGGAGTTTAGATAATGACACACAAGAAATTTTGTCATCCTCTTCACAAGATAACACCTTTCCAAAGAAAAAGCACTCTCCCTCCCCCATGCCTGTCCCTCCCTCTCCCTCTCCCTCTCTCTCTCCCTCTCTCCCTCCTCCCTCTCCCTCCCTTCCTCCAAGTTCTGTCCAGCTACAACAAGAACACACTCTCTTCAACTTCTCATAAGCCAAAACCTTTTCTCCAATTCGACCTTTCAATATTTCATTTGGCTTTTAAAGAAACAGTAATAGGATCTGTAGCGTAGAACCCGTGGAAAGTCTAATGAAATGCATTCCTTTATTTACCTTACTGATTTATAAAGTCAAATTTAAAAATTTTGCTTACGTAGTATATTGATCATTTAGCTGCTACTTGATTGCTATATTTTGAGAAAGGAAAGAAGGCATATGACAAATAAAAAAGAGGGTGGATAAGCCATAAATTGAATTAGTCTTAGCTAAAGACCTAGAGGTATGACTTCATAACTTTGTGGCAGGTTGCTAAGTTATTGATAATAAGCCATCCTGTCCTTTATCTTGACATTGAAGACCACATGCAGCTACTATTACAGCACTCTTTTGTCACATATATGTGTGTATACATACATACATACACACATGTATAAATGATGACATGAGATACCACTTTGTCTTCCCATCAAATAAAATGCTACAAAATCCAAAGAAAGATTCAAGAAGCAGGGAATAATAATATGGAGTGGCTCAGTTATGAGTGGCTTTTTTTCCCTCTTTCTAGCTCCATTGTCTTATAGATGTAGTCTTCTGAACTCTGAAACACTTCTAAGTACACTGGTAATTGACTCATACAAACTTCTAATTTGAGAGGCATTGTTATTATATAATAGCTGTATTTCATATTCATACATAATATTCATACTATCCAGGTTTCCAGAGAATGTTTACTTTAGTGTCCTTTTATCACAATGTCTCTTTGGGGTGAAATTTGGATTTGGAAGGTCACAATAGGATAATTAAAAAAATAAAGAATTTCACATTGTAATCACTTCCTAGGAATTTGATACAAATTTCTAAGTGACTTTCTATAAAATGCTTAGGAAATATATATTTACATATATGATATATATTAATGTATATATTATATATAATATATATTATATATATACACACATACATATATGTGACTAAATAAATCAATAGGAAACACATGTATATAATATTTGATTAGCATTGCAATAGGAAGTGCCATGGAACAACTTAAAATTGTTCTTCAGAATGTTATGGCATAATGCCAAATACTAAAGCAAATGGCTTCTAATATCCTTTTCTGCAAAGTCAAGATTAGTCATTACCATAAATTCATGTTACACAATCAAAAAATCATGAAAGTATTTTCCCAAAGCTACAGGTACCTGATAAATTATATTGATTCTTCTTGTGGAATGGTTCACCAATAGTTCCAGATATGGCATATTAGTCCCACATTCTCTTTGGTATTTTTCTTGAATCAAATTCAGACTGAACAATCCTTAAGAAGAGGAGGATTTACCTTTTACTCATTGACCAGCTCTATTCAGTAGCAAGTAAAATAGAGAGGGTTTGGTAGGTCTTCTACTTGTTTTATCTTGAGGGAAAACAGCTTTTCTCTTCCTACAGATTTAATGTCAGTAATAAACTAGTCTGGTAGGAGTGAGATCTTAGTTTTATTCCCAGTGTCCCACTGAAGAGCGCTGTAGAGCAAAGCATTTCTCTGTGAGGGGAATAGGCATCTGTTACAAACAGATGGGCTACCTCAAATACAACATAACAGGCAATAGCAAAGCAGAATGCATATTCCCCAATTCTCTAAGTTGATTTAGTTGGGTGTTTGTTCATTTCAGAAAAAAAAAAATTCTTTAAAAAAACTGCTTCTGAGTTATTATCTGCTTTTAATATTTGAAGACTGACCCAAGAGCTCTAGGATCTCACTATTCTGGTGCATAATTGGTCTTTAGGTGCCATATAAGTAGTCTACTGTATTTTAGCTTTCTTTATTAACAGTCTCAGAACTTACAACCTTTAACTCCACTGCTGCTTATCAATTTGCTTTAACCTATCTAAGGACACACTAAATGTATTTCTAGTTCAGGCTTACAGATTATATATGGCTCTAAGAGCTCTGCAGTTTTAGTAGGAAGCCTTATTGTGCCTTAGAGCTAATAGGACCTAGATGGCATGCTTTATCAATTGGAAGCACTTATTAAGCACCTACTCTACATGCTGGACTAAGGGAGGTACTAAAAGGGAAAACAAAGACATAGTATATGTTTTTAAGAACTGGAAAATAATAAATGTTGATAATATGTACACATAAGAGTTAATAGTTTATAATTAAGAGCTAGACTCTCAAGTAGCATTGTGATGGAAATTTAGAGAAAGTAAAGGTTACTGTGGTGTAAGATAATCAGACAAGACTCAATGTGAGATTGAGTTGAGGTGAACATTAAAGAAAATGTTAGGCAATACGGATGAGTGATCAGAGGGTGTGGATATTTAGAATGGAGGAAACATGGTTGTAAAGGTGTTGATAGAGAGTCAGACAGAGACAGAGGCAGATAGAGAAAGCCAGAGATATAGAGACAGAAAGAGACAGAGGAAGACAGAGACAGAGAGACCAATAGACAGACATAGAATAGGGAGAGGGAGGGAGGGAGGGAAGGAAGGAAGGAAAGAGGGGGGGGGAGGGAGGGAGGGAGAGAGAGAGAGAAAGAGAGAGAGAGAGACTCATAGAGACAAAAAGAGAGCAACAGCTAAATAAATTTTGTTCAACATGGTGTTCAGTGTACTTTTGTAGCTATAACCAAATTGTATAGCCTCACAATTTCTTCACTTCCACAATTAAAAAAATAGTGTGTATACAAAACTAATAAATAAGTTACCTAATTCAATTCTTGCAGGCTTGTAAGTTAGCTAGTATGAGTAGCAATGTTCCCACTTTACAGGTGAATTCATTGTATGATTAAGAAAATTTACATGATTTCTCCAGGGTCATATAGCTTACTCATATTAGAACTGGAAATGTTGCTTTGACATTATAACTTCAAATCCAACCATCTTTCTTCTATTCCTGGATAGACCATAGTCCCCCAAAGAATCAAGGGTGGGAATGTGGAGGAGAAGGAAAGGCAGTATTTTAGTCTTAGATGAAGGAAAGCACTGGCTAAAGAATAAAGACAAAGTCTCAGGTACGAGAGGGAACTATAATGATCCAGGTATAGAAGTACAGTGCAAAGTGGAAACAGGAGCAAGGCTAATGATGCTGATCAGATAGAGTAATGAATATATGAGTCCTTAGGTTTCTCCCTCAAAAAAAAGTAGATTCGTCCTGTAGCCTAAGGAAGGGCTAAAGTTCTAGGTGGAGACTCAAGTGTCTCCATCTGTGAAGTCTGGAGAAATTGGAAGCAATGAACCAAGCCAGTCATTATCCTCTTATTCTCTGATTCCCACTAACTCTGTTTTGTGCTTCATAGAATTCAAGAATCAGTCTCAGAGGTGACTCAGTCTAAATCTTATTTGAATGACTCCTTTTCCCACATACCTGAGAAGCTTCTCCTGCCTTCCACTTAAAGATCTATAGTTACTGGACACATTGCTACTTGAGACAGCCATTTCCACCATGAGATAGCTGTGATTGTTAAGTAGTTTTATTAAATCTAACAAAAATCTACTTGTCCACATTCATGAGCTATTAATCCCAGTTATATGTCTATTGAGAGAACATGTTTAACATCTCTTCTATATGATAGTGCTTTAAATACGTGAAGGCAGCTATTGTCACCCCCTCCCTGAACCCCTTGGCTAAATATAGACAATTACCTCCAATGATTTTCATACAACATAATTTCCAATCTTTTCACCATACTGTCACCCCATTTTGTATGTGATAACAGATTGTTATTGCCCATCATAAACTGTAGCATCAAGAACAGAAAGCAATATTTCAGAAGTGGTATATCAAAGGTCTTTATGCTTTGTTTCAGATATGATATTTTTCTTTTTTAATAGTATTTTATAATATTTCCTAATTAAATCTAGCATTTTAATAATCATTCAAACCCACAATGAAACTGGATCAGTAGCAAGAAAATGCTAAGCAAGGTACACTTGAAAATGAAAAATTAAAAAGAAAATCCCCCAAAGTGAAAAGATATTGCCACAAAACAACCTAATTAATACTCAAATAAAAGAAAAGACCCTCAAAATGATCTGAAGAGAGGAGCTTGGAGGAGTAATATAGAAGATAATTACTATAAGCATATTCAGGATGTCCCCAAAATTTTAGTGAAGCCTTAAGTTTTAATAGCTTTAAATTGTATTAAGATTTTTGGGAGATCCTTTAAATGCTATATGCAGAATATATACAATTCCATTAAGCACTTTCTTAATTAAAATTATCATCGATAACTATAGTTGATACATACTGTGATGATTAAAAAGTTTGAGAGACATAGTTTTTGGGTAATTTAATAATTTTTTGAATAAAAGAATGGTTATTTAGCTGCCTCTCTTAGACCAAAAAAACCCTTAATGATGGTGGGGTCACAGTTGATATGCCCTTTGAGGAGGAGGTGTTTGCAAGAGTTGTATAATCAATGCTGATTGATTAATCAAATGGGAGGTAGGCTATCATGGGATATGCAAATTATGTCACTCAAATCTTGGTCTAAGAGACATCGATTTCTATATCATCTATTGTGATAATAGAGAGAATCAGCATTTTCTCAGGACCTGTCAAAGCAAACACAATGAATAGAAATATACCCATTATCCCAAAGTTAGAATTTTTTTTAATGCCTGATCAGATCTTGGCTGGGTAAATATCTAAGGGAAATTGCCCACACTGATTGTTTTCTGGGTGAGGAAGTAGAAAAGGGGAAAACTTTGGTTCTAATGTAATAACTTATTTTTAAATATGAGAGAAATATTCATTTCTCGCATTGTCCCATTTGATTCTAATTGAAAGGTAAAGTCTCCTCGATGAATCACTGACATTACAAACACTTCATCAAGGGTTCTTAACAATGGAGTAATGATATGAGGTGAGAAAGGGAAGAAATTGATCAACACATTGACAAAACAAAAGGGCATAGTCCCATTTACTAAGTAAACTTTAGCGATAAAAGATGCAAAAGGAAAAAGTGAACAGTAAAAAACAAATAAAATTGTCCATTTTAAGGCTCAGAAGTCTCATCTAATATAGCTATCCAGTTCTTGAAATAAAATCTGATGCAGCTCTCTGGTCTGGGTGTAGTCTCAGAAAAATTTCCAGCTGACTGTCTCAAACTCATGTCACTAGTAAACTCCTTCTTTCTCTGTTAAAAGTCTTCAACAGGGGTAGAGCCAAGACGGTGACTGGAAAACAGGGCTTAAGCTCTCCTCCAAATGCCTCCAAACACCTGTAAAAAATGGCTTTGAACAAATTCTAGAGCTACAGAACTCACAGACTGACAGAGGGAAACAAGTCTCCAGCCCAAGACAGCCTCGATGGTCTGGGAAGAGTCTATTGCACTGTGCTGGGAGCAGAGTGAAGCCCAGCATGGGCCATGACAGGACAGATTAGACTGGGAGTTGGGCAGAGCAGGCCTTAAGACCCTGAATCACTGAGCTATGGTAGTTACCAGACATCTCAACCTACAAACACCAAAGACAACTGAGCAGGTCAGTGGGAAAACTACTGGATCTGGGGGAGAGAGGTGTGTGGTCCAGCCCCAGGGGTGGCACAGGTGGTGCAGCAGTGGTGGCAGGATGAGGAAGCTCCTGCAGCTGCTTCCAGAGCTCCAGCATCAGCTGCTTCAGGGGTCCCTGGCCCACCCAGTGGGAAGAATCAAGTGGAGGATCAGAGCAGGAGTACAGGGAAAACTTTGCTGTTTCAGAGGCAGGATTCTCTTGCTTTGCCCTGCTTGGATCTGGGCCACAGTCCTACTTGCCACTTCTTGGGGGAGGAGGAGCACTGGTGTGGCAGAGGCTGTAGTGAAATAGCTCTGAAAACAGCAGCACAATGCCCCTAATGATTGGGACAAAGCACTGTACACTCTAAAGATAGTCATACCCTGACAAAAAGCTCAAGGGTCAAGTAGTTGGCTGGGAACATGACCAGGAAGTGCAAAAGGACTCAGACTCAGACTAAGATTATAGAATCATTTTTGGTGAAAAAGAAGATCAAAACATACAGCTGGAAGAAGTCAACAAAGTCAAAGCACCTGCATCAAAAGCCACCAAGAAAAACATGAATTATTCTCAGGCCATGGAAGAACTCAAAAAGGATGTGGACAACCAAATAAGAAAAATAGAGGACAAATTGGGAAGAGAAATGAGAGTGATGGAAGAAAATCACTTGCTAAAGGACACCCAAAAAATACTGAAGAAAATAACACCTTAAAAAATAGAGTAACTCAAATGGCAAAAGAGCTCCAAAAAGTCAATGAGTAGAAGAATGCCTTACAAGGCAGAATTAGCCAAATGGAAAAGGAGATCCAAAAGACCACTGAAGAAAATACCACCTTAAAAACTAGATTGGAGCAAATAGAAGCTAGTGACTTTATGAGAAATCAAGAAATTATAAAACAGAACAAAAAGAATAAAAAAGGGAAGATAATGTGAAATATCCCATTGGAAAAAGCACTGACAAGGAGAACAGATCCGGCAGAGATAATTTAAAAATTATTGGATAACCTGAAAATCACAATCAAAAAAAGGCCCTAGACATCATCTTTCAAGAAGTTATCAAGGAAAACTGCCATGATATTCTAGAACAAGAGGGTAAAACAGAAATTGAAAGAATCCACCAATCAGGAAGGAAAGAGGGGGCAGAGCCAAGATGGCCAACTGAAAACAGCATCTTACTGAAGATCTCTCACAACTTCTGTCAGATTCCTATAAAAAAGTGAATTTGAGCAGATTTGAGAGAGTTAAAAACTGCGAGCAGTCTGAGTGGGGCAAATTTCTGTAGGCTTGGAGAGTGCTCGGCATGCGGAACTGCTCTGGAGGGCACCAAAACGGAAATGCCCAGCCAGGAAACCCACGTGGGAGACAGGCTGGGAGAAAGATGGGCACCTGAAACTGAAACTGGTGGAGATCCCCAGGACTCCCAACACAGGGTGGCAGGCTGTGGAAGCAATGAGAGGCAGCACAACACCACTGACTGTGAAACATCAACTCCTGAGGCTTGCAGCCCAAAGGTAAACTCAATTTCTTGAACTTCCAGGAGACATAATAGCCAGGTAAATGGCTCAAATCCCTCCCCTACCCATCCAGAGAATTCCATAGGGGAAAAATAAAATGCTGAAATACAGGAGACAGAAGTGAGGCTTCAGTGGCCAAGTAGTGGGAGTACCTGAGTCCCAGAGGGACAGGGCCAGCAGGGGTCAACACTAGGAACCCAGACATACTCTTGCTCCCCCAGGGGAAGTGCCAAACACCAGCTCAAACAACAAAGAGCTGAGACCATTGCTGAAGAGCAACAGTGCTGGAGTACAACCCCAGGGGAAGAGGAGATTTCAGGCAGCCAGACGCCCTCCCCCACACCTCAGGAAACTGAAGGCTATAATTCACAAAGCCAGTAACTAGACTCACAATCCCCAGAATAAGGAAGCCCTGAGCCCCAAAAACAGAAATTTATTGCAAAGCCAGGAAAAGGCTAACCAATATGAAGAACACAAAAAAACCGAAGACCATTGATTCTTTTTATGGAGACAAGTATGATCAAAATACCAATTTGGAAGAGGATAACAATGACGCTATACCCACATCTGATACCTCAAAAAGTAGTGCGAACTGGTCTCAAGCCCAAAAAGCATTACTGGAAGAGCTAAAGGAGGATTTTAAAAACCAAATTTGGGAGGTAGAAGAAGAAATGGAAAAAAAGATGGAAAAAATGGAAAAAAAAATCCACTGATGAAATCAAGTCCCTAAAGAATAAGATTGGTGAAATGGCTATGGAGATTCAGAATCTAAATAGAGAAAATGACACCCTGAGAGGTAAAATCAACCTATTGGAAAAGGACACTCAAAAGCAAAATGAAAAAACTAACTCATTAAAAATTAGAGTTGAGCAAGTGGAAGCTAATGACTCTATGAGGCATCAAGAAGTAGTAAAACAAAATGTAATGAATGAAAAAATAGAAAAGAAATGTGAAATATCTGATTGGGAAAACAACTGACCTGGAAAATAGATCCAGGAGAGACAATTTAAGACTTATTGGTCTACCAGAAATCCACTATGAAAATATCTTCAAAGAAATTGTCAAAGATAACTGCCCAGAGGTTCTTGAACCAGAGAGCAAAATAGTAAATGAAAGAATTCACTGATCACCCCCTGAAAAAGACCCCAAACTGAGAACACCAAGAAACATTATGGCCAAATTTCAGAATTACGAAATCAAGGAGAAAATACTGCAAGCACCCAAAAAGAAATAATTCAAATAACGTGCAACTACAGTCAGGATCACGCAGGATCTTTCAGCTTCTACTTTAAATGACAGGGGAAATTGGAATACAATATTCTGAAAGGTGAAGGAGCATGGACTACAACCAAGGATCAACTACCCAGCAAAATTAAGCATAATTTTTCAGGGAAGGAGATGGACATTCAATGAAATAAGGGAATTCCAGACCTTCCTGATGAAAAGGCCAGAACTCAATGGAAAATTTGATTTCCAAATACAAAACTCAAGAGAAACATAAAAAGATAAACAGGGGGAAACACCACAAACCTTATTAATCAATAAGGGCAAATTATTTGCATCTTTATATAGAATTATATCATCTTATGTGTGTTTTATAAGTGTACATACATATGTCAATCTTGAGAATATTACAGTTATTATGACAACTGAAAGAGATACACATAGACTGTGAATGTCTGTACAAAATAACTGATATAAGGATAAAAAAACATAATTAAGAGATGTAAAGGGAGGGCTTTGAGAAAAGAGGTAAGGAGGTAGTAGAAAAGGGTAAATTACAACAAACAAGGCACAAAAACACATTTTAGTAGAGGGAAAGAAGGGAGGGAGAAGAGCAGTATTTGATCTTTACTGTCATCTGATGTGCTTCAAGAAGGGAATAACATACCCTGATAAGTATAGAAATCTAACTCATCCTAGAGGAAGTAGGAGGGGAAAGGGGGAAAAAAGGGAGGTGGGTGGTCAGAAGGGAGTAGAGAAGTAGCAAGTGGGAAATGGTAAGATAAGGGAGGGGAATACAGAGGGAGGGTGAACTGAGGAAGGCGGCAGTCAAAAGCAAAACTTTGTTGAGGAGTGGAAGGGGAAAGGGAGAAATAAAAGCATAAAAGGGGGAAATAGGATGGAGAAGAAGACACAGAAATCATAACTGTTAATGTGAATGGGATGAACTCTCCCATAAAACAGAAGCAGATAGCAGAATGGATTAAAAACCATAATCCTAAAATATGCTGTTTACAAGAAACACCTTTGAAACAGGGGGATACACACAGGGTAAAGGTAAAAGGCTGGAGTAAATATATTGAGCCTCAGCAAAAGTAAAAAAAGCAGGTGTAGCAATCCTAATCTCAAACAAAGCAAAAGTAAAGAAAGATTTAATTAAAAGAGATAAGGAAGGACACTACATCCTGCTAAAAGGCACAATAAACAATGAAGCAATACAATTGTTTAACATTTATGCACCAAGTGGTATGGCACGCAAATTCTTAGAGGAGAGGTTAAGGGAGTTACAGGAACAAATAGACAGCAAAACTATATTATTGGGAGACCTCAACCTTCCCCTTTCTGAACTTGATAAATCTAACTTCAAAATAAATAAGAAAGAAGTTAAGGAAGTGAACAGAATTTTAGAAAAGGCAAATATGATAGAACTCTGGAGAAAACTAAATGGGGATAAAAAGGAATATACTTTGTTCTCAGCGGTACATGGCACATACTCA
>CM053622.1:254024620-254089868 GCA_028646595.1 Phalanger gymnotis | reverse complement strand
GGGGCGACGGAGGGGAGGGCTGACTGGGGAACAGGGCAACCAGAATGTACGCCATGTTGGAGTGGGGTGGGGAGGAAATGGGGAGAAAATTTGTAATTCAAACGCCTGTGAAAATCAATGCTGAAAAGCAAACATGTCAAAAATAAATTAAAAAAAAAGAACAACAAAACCAGAAATTACATATACAGAGCAAATAATACAAATCAGCAGAGTAGGCTTCTGTCTGTCCATAGCAATACATAAATAGTTACCAGAGAGAGAAGTATCAACTTCTGGGTTTTCAAAACTGGGGGGCTCCTCAATGGCTACCCAGAGTCTCATCTGGTGAAATCACGGGAATGCTCTTTCATTGAGTGAGCCCCAAAGCAAAATGCTAACCTCCAAGTACATATATGCTTCTTCAGGGTCAGCTTTCTTGTGACTTAAGCAGTTCATCAAAGACTCTTGATTCAACCAAAGACTCAATCAAAGGCACTTGATTGCCATAGTCATGAGAAGCACTCCAAAAGAAAAAAAAAACCAAGGAAAAGTCCCACTTTGCTTGCCATTACAATACTTAGCTGTTTGGAATATAGAAAAGACTAAAGTTTTAGGCTAAATAGCTCGAATTATATATCTGCATCTTGTAATAACTTAGATGTGCTCCAGTACTAGCCTATAAGATAAAGACCCAATATTGTGTTCATACTAAGCAACTGGCATGATTATAGAAATTTCCCATAAAAGAAGAATAGGAATATAATTATACAGTAGGGGAATAATACTTCTCTAACTTTATGTCAATTCTAGGCAAAAGTTATGTAGATAGACAATTGCATGGAAACAGGCTTAAAGTCATCCAGGTGACATATTTTTTTTTTCCATTCTATGTCTTATATAGGGAAAATTGAGTCAGGAAAATCCTATCTCAGCCCATACCATTAGTCATTCTCCTAGCCTTTATCCATGAAAAGTCTAACTGCAGTTCATAGATGTAAAACCCCTTAGGGTTGCTGGAATCATGGATAATGGGCTCAGTAGCATTCCTTGATAATTGTACCTGGAGTCAGATTCAGAATAATAACAGTTATCAGTCCTATAAAATCTTAAATAGCAAATTCCAATGATCAGAGCTTCAGGTGGATTCAGCTTTCTAGGATCACATATCCTAGATGACAAGAATTCACTATAATCTCAAATTGGTAAAAGTAAGACATTTATCACAGAAAAATCACAACTTACCTTATTATAACTAGTACTTTTGCTAAATCGATTTTTTATTCCTAATTTCAACATTACACAAATGATTTTACTTTAAGATTCTTAATAACAAACAACAAAAGATTTGCAATGTGCAAATACAATAATCCCAAATTGCATACAGATGTGAGATTATATGAGATGTTGTCTATAATAAAACATCTGGTTATTAAGGATGTTATTATGTCTGTACTGAAAGCCTATTCTTTAAAACAAAAGAGTAAGTAGTACCTTTGTCTAATTATCCTATCATTCTAAAAGAAAGAGATACTTACTTCAGGAATTTAATTGGATACATATGACAAATTCAAGCACTAATTTAACTCTTGCTTAAGCCATTGAATGAAAAGAAATTCAGATCAAAACAGCAAGGTCTTTCCACTTACAACTAACTTCACTAATTTAGAAGCTTTAGTATTAACATAACATCTAATAGATTCAGTATTGTAATGGAAAACTTTCACTGTGTCTACCCTGATAAAAATTTGGTTATAATAACATTGAAACTGATCCTTCAGGCCTACGACGCTATAAGTAACCTACCATATGGAACCAGGTTGACAAATTTCTTGGATGGGAAAATTAAGAAAAGTCCACCTCAGCTTTCTCAAGGTAACCTCTCTGGCTTATTTACAGGGACAGGTACTGGAAGATATTCACTAGCCTTAGATCTCTGATGTTGCTTTCCATTGAGCTACTGACTGCTGACATTTCTCTTAAAGAACCCATTCAAGGATGATCCAAGGACACAGCAAAACAAAGAATGAAACTCCAAGAATATTTAGCTCTGCCCCCCCCCCACAAAAAAGAACTTTTTTTCTGAAACTGTAAACCCTCATTAATTACAATAGGTTTCAACACGATAGTTATCATTCTCATCAAGTTATTGCAATAAATTAGCATACAAATAAGATTTAGTAGGCCTTCTAAAAATCACAAGATCTTTTACTTAAACATATATACGAAAGCTTTTTTTACAAAAGAATTTTTTCTTTAATTAAACATTCCTTCCTAAAAGTATTTCTGTTTCTTAAAAACAGCTTAAAATTTATTCTGATGTTAAAATGAATAATAACTAAACTTTCATGAAGTAAATTAGTTGGAAACCTCCAAATGACAGATATCTCTCTTATTCAACATTAAAGCAAAAATAAATTTTTAAAATTGGAATTTATTAAGACTAAGTTGCTATAAAATGCCTTCGAGTTACATAAATCCCCAAAGTAGCAGAAAACCAACATAAATTCCTAATCACCAAAGATTCCTAAATACCATCTCCCTCTCATCAAAAAATATTTACAATAGAAAGGAGATTTAAGTTTTTATAAGTCCGAAAGAGAACTATACACAATTAAATTTGCTTTATCACAATAACAAAGTTTACCAGGTCTTTAAAAGTTTACTATGTATGTATGTATGTATGTATATATATATACACATATATATATATGTATGTATGTGTGTGTGTATACATTTCTTCCCTTTGTCTTAAATATATCACTACAAATCAAGAAATATAATTACATTTTGGAATGCCACATAAATAGTGAATGTAATAAATAGTTCACTTAAATCCTTAAAAAATCAACACTAGCCAATGACTGCAAACCTAAAATATCCTTAGATGAAGCAGGTTTGAAAATCACATACTCATTTTGTGCAAGGCTGGCACAGGGTTGATAAGACTTTATGACTAGATAGTTCTAAAAATCCTTGTAAGTTAATAAAAGAAATTTTTTTAATCAGATCTTTTCTATGTATAATTACCAGTTTTCCTTTTTAAAACACTGATATAAACACTTGGTTAAAAAAAATGACTCCCAAAATCTTAGTTAATCTCATAATTTTCATATGTTATAGCCAAATAATTTTTATGTGAACTTCTTCTTAAATACAGGCAAAACTTGAAAATTTAATTTCTTAAATTACAGGACTTCAGAATATTACAGTACATCTGAAGCAGGACTCATAGAATGACCTAACAGCTTCCTAACCCATTCATTTTTTAAAAAAAAGTAAAATTATTAATCTAACATCTAGATCATAAGAGAAATTGCTTTTCTCATTCCATAGTTGATACAACTGTTTAACAAATTACATGATATAAGAAAATTTAGAAGCATTAACAATATCATAAAAGATTATATATTTAAAATTTGGAACAAACTCATTTCCAATCTGGTGACCTTAATTTAGTTTAAATGTACTTCCAAATTACCTTACACAGAAAATCATTCATCTCATCACCATCCACATTGTATACTGATCACATCTAAAAACCCACATAAAATTGTCATTTATAAAGATATTCTATCTAATTATAGATATAATTATAGATAATTATAGAGATAATAAAAATACTCAACATTCATTTTGTGTTTTACCCATGTCAAGCACATCACACTCATGTGATCTTCACAACAACACTGGGGGGTGGGTTATATTATCATCTGTTTACAGAACAGTAAACTGAGGTAAATAGAACTTTCTTAGGGCCATATAACTAATAATTTTCTTAATGCCTAATAACAAATATCTTTTATATTAGGTACCAATTTAGCATAATTATCCTGATAGGAAAACACACTCAGGACATATTATTACCTCCAGGACAGATCTTGGCTTAAATTAAATCAAGGAAAAAAGATTATCATCTATAAATTCATATTCTTATAGATATAGATGGATATATACATACAGGGTATCGATTCCCAGGTCCAATATAAACTTTTCCTCTACTTCTTTGAAGAGGTAGGATCCCCTTCTTCTATGTTTGAAACTTACCAGATAAAAAGCTGCCCAGATAAAATACATTCTAGCTCCCCATTCCCATCCTCCTGAGAATTTCAAGGTGCATATAGGAGGAAATACATACAAAGCTTTTTTTTAAAAAGTTTGAAATCACACCTGTTTTCAGATTAGCTTAAATTGTTCTGGGCTAAAATATCCCAAGACTAAATTTACCTGCTGCTTTTGGCTCAGGCAAAGAGACTTAAGGAATTTGATTTAATGCTGGTGGGGTGTGGCCCATTTCTCCACCAGAAACCTCCTGAGCTTTTACAGGGTTACTTAAATAATAATTAAATAACTGAACAGTACAAGGAAGCATTTAATATTTTTTATAATAATCAGAAATCACAACAGCCAATATCTTTATCATATCTAATATTTATGTAGTATTAGATTAAAAAGGCCTTCCTACAGATTTACCTTGAAAAGTGGGTGGGCATGATTAACCAGATAATTATCTAATCTTACTCCTGAACTAAAGCAGATTACAGATTGATTTCTAAAAATATTTTTCTTTGCAATTTCTAATTCTTAATTGAAGTCCAATTACTGTACTTTAGCCACCCAAGCACTGAGGCTAGACCCTGAAATCTTAACCTGTTTCAACAATCTGGTTAACAGCTTCTGTGGGGGTATAAGATCCACCAACAGCCAACACCCAGAAAGCTGCCAACATGCTGCAAAAGCACAGGTTCTTTTGATCTGCTTAACTAAGGAAAGCTACACGAAGGGGTTGACAAGCTTACTTTAATTCAGCATACAAATATCATTCACTTAGTTCTGGGGAAAAAGGCAGCACCCTGAACTTCAGAACAAAATACAAACAAATTACAAACATCAACAGACAGACCTTGTCTGACTCAAATCCTAATACATAGTTACTAGAGTTTAACAAAGTCTCAGCATCCAGGTTACAAGCTGGAAGGCTTCTAGCTACAGCTGCCCAGAGTCTACACATCAGCACCACCAAGAGTGAGAGCCCTAAACAAATTACAAACATTGACAGACAGACCCAATACAATTCATAGTTACCAACATCTAGGTTCAGCCCGGGAGCTCAGAACAAGGGCTGGCCCAGAGTCACACACACCACCACTGCTGTGGGTAAGAGCTCCAAATAAGAGAAGGCCAACCCCTGGTTTTATATCTTTTTCAGGGTCAGGGGTGAGTCACACATGTGACTAACCCACGTGACCAAGAATCCTCACAAAGAGGGGACTTAAATCCACAGGATCTAAAAGCATCTGCTGTCCCAGACATATCATTCAAACTCGTCTAAACTAAGCCCTCCCCTGAGGCAAGAAGGCACCAAGGACACCCACATCTAATCAAGGAAACAAAGGCCAAACTCTCCAAGGGCACTTAGTTGAACTGAGTGCTAAGAGCCCATTTTGCTTACCAACACAACACCCTAACTCAGTTGCTAATAGGATACTGATTATTATTTTTTTTAAACTTTTAACAGTTAAATCTAATACCCAAAAGAATTAAAGAAGAATTCATATTTCTAAAAATATTTCTAATACAATAAATTATCACATTAATTTTTGGTATTATCTGTATACATGTTATAAATCACCTAACTGGTGTAACTTGGCTTAAAACCACACAACTAACAAGTTTTCTGATGTCAGGTGGGACCCATGGGAACAGGAGTTTTCTAATAGGTGTTCTTGCAGGTTTACTCTTGATCTGGCAGACAGAAAGACAGGAATGGGGACATAATGAGAGGTTAAATAAGCTTACTTCATTCTAGTCTTCTCAAGAAGGTTTCTGATAATGGGAGCACCAACTCCTACAACACAAATGTTTATATTATTTATCATTATATAACCCTATCCAAGCATTCTAGAGATGTTTACAAACTGTGAACCCGGGAACTAGAGATTGCTATGGCCATTTATCCTGGGAACTATTATCTACAATCCTGGGAAATATCATCTAAAAAAGAATAACAAAATCTATCTCACTTACAGGTGATATAGTATAATAATATTATAAATAATAAATTTCACTTAAAATGAGACCAGAATAAATTTAATTATACCTGGATCTATTTGCCAAATATTATCATACAGAAAGTTAATTTATAATTTATTTAGTATTATATTTTGCACAAGGGCTATTTATTCCAAGAATTTCATATTATGTGATTCACTTTTTTCCAGCTAATCTACTGCAAAATATTTTAAATCTGGTAGTATACAACGAATTTTGATTATCTCACTTAGCAACTTCATGCTTTTCAAATATCTCCTAATTTTATATAATTGCCTGTGTTGACTTTCAAATCAAGTTATGAAATTTTTCCTTAATTAGTCTTCTAATCACATCCCAGATTATACCTTATTCCACTAGTTTCTAATATTTCCCTTGTCTGTCTTCCTCTCATCTGCTTCTCCAACTTTGGCCACAGTCAGAAAGGGAGAGGAAAGAGACTCTTTTTTTCCAATTTTTAAAAAGCATTCTAAGTTCTACTTACAGGGTAGACAAACTTCCATGGGATTGGTGGGGTGGGCCTGGTTGTTGTCCCCTCACCTCCTCAGTTTTTTTTTCTCTGAACCTCCTTTCCCTCAAAAGAATGAGGGCAATATGCATTTGAAAGCCCCCTCACCAGTACAGGTTTTGGATCTACATATCAAGTTTAAAACGTTCATCTAACTAAAATAACCAATGTCCCATCTCTCATCGAGCCAAAACATTTTTTTCCTATAGTTTCTCTAAGGTCCACTTAGGCTCAACTCTCTGTTAGGATTTTACAAGGCTTCCAGTAAGTATTCCTTTTCAAATGCATTCAAGGCCCTCACTCACCTGCCATATCTAGTGCTGCCTTTTTGTTTTGTCTTCCTTCTAGCACAGGAAAAAATATCTTTTTTGTGGCTATTTAGTTTCATTTTAGAAAAATTTGAATTTTACTTCATTTGCCCATTAAAAAAATCAAAAGTAGGTTTCTCTCATCATCCCTTGCAGGTTACAGCTCTGAGTCCTTAGGTAATAACTGGGCCAGAGTTAGGGATTCTGAAGCCTTAAGGCCACATGTGGCACTCTATATCCTCAAGTACAGCCCTTTGAATCCAAATTTCACAGAACAAATCACATTAAAAAAAGGATTTGTTCTATACAACTTGGACTCAGTCAAAAGGCCATACCCAAGGACCTAGAAGGCCACATGTGGCCTAGAAGCCACAGGTTCCCCACCCTTGAACTAGGCCTTTTACTTTAAGGAAGTGTTCAGAAAGAAAGCCTTTTGTCTGATTCCTCCCCCAAAACTCACTATCACCTTTTTTAAACAGATAGCCTGAGGAAGTCTCGCTCTGCCTTTTCAGTGCCCCCCACCTAGCAAATACAGAATATATCCTAAAGACAGAGAAAAAACACAGACAAAAACATAAAGCATGCTCCCATAATGTTCCAGTAGTGAGCCCTTTTAAATGGAACACTTAAAAGCTCTCTTTGACAGAACAGGACACCTCCTGCCAGAAGTCTAGGGCTCTTTTAACAAAACTCTCCTGCACAAGACTTTGGGCCATGTTTTCTTGACAAGAATGGAATGGTACAGGCCCCTATCCCACAGTGTATCCAAAAGTCCCAGGGGACCTTTCCAAAAATCTTTGCCTACAATAGCAATCAATATGTCTCTTTACCTGTGCCAAGGAGACCACCACTTACTGTTGAGAGTAAAAATTCAGAAAGACTGTGGTGTAGTTCAAATATTTAGAACAGATATATAGATACATATATGCTTACACAGAAATGGTCAAGGGTTAGAATAAGAAGTTTCAGGTTGAGGAAAGTCAAAATCTTAACTTTCTGAGGTCCTCAGAAAAGGCCCTATCTCTAGGGGAAGAAATGTCACCATGAGTACTCAGGCTGTTTCTTGGGATACCCCGAGCCAGACCTTTCTCTTACCCTCTAAAGTTCCTTTATTTGGTTGCCACAACTGTGATGTTTAAAAATTTTTGGGAGACATAGCTTCCAAGTAATTTAATCATTTTATTAATAAGGCCTGCAGGTTATTAATAAAAAGGATGGTCATTTGGCCTTCCCACTTAGACCAAAGACTGATATTTTCTTAATGCAGAATAAACCACATTAGATTTTTTTTGGTTGCTATGTCAAATTATTCCATTGCATGGAATTTACAATAAACTAAAACTAAATTGTCTGCTCAGCTTCTCTATATTAATGTGTTACAGCATTTCATACTTAACTTTTCCAAAACAGAACCCTTCATTGAACCCTCCAAACTTATCATAATTCATATAAATCATCTGTCTATCCTGGAAACCACATTTCTACCAGGTACCATGTTACAAAATGTAGGCTTCATTCTTGATTCTTCACTAGCTTACCATCTCTCCCTATTGTGTTTCTAATTCTTATCAATTCTCATCTTCTTTAATTTCTTTCTTTCACCACTGACCATTCTGTTCTACTCATGTGCAAAAGAACCTAATCCGTAGCCTTATTTCTTCTCACCTGAATTGTCCTAATTGGAATGCACTATGACCTTAAACTCATTAATTAAAGAAAATTAAAACCATTGTCATTTTTTCTTGACCCCAGTCCCACTTCCCTTCTTTGTAATTTCCTTATACTTGTTATTTTGTACCATTCTCTCAGTTGACCATGTTCCAGGTTAAGAAAAAAGTGCATTTAATGAAATCTGGTAAGAATTTATTTGTCTGCTACTGAGTAAATTTTCTCAAAAAGGCTTTTAGACAGAAAAGGACGGGTGGGTGTTTTGGGACATCTTCCTACATATGTATTCAATATGGTAATTACTAGGGAGAGCAATTACAGTGTAGGGAGAATAGCAGTTGAAATACAGAGTTTTATAGAATCCCGGAAAAAAATCACTAGAGTCACTGAAGGAATCAGTAGTAAAACATATGCCCCTTAAATGTTTCTACACAAATTTACAAAGTTTCTGCAACAAGTTTGCAGAACTAGACATCCTGATGCAAAAAGATATATTGTAAAGATTTGAGTTCTAGATAAAATCATCTTTAAGGCAAACACATTCGAACAACACAACCAGCCATTCTAGTGACATTCTCTGCAGTATGGTTTTAATGCTTGAAAGTTCAGCTCAAGAAAGGACATTGATGTCCAGTAACTTACCTTGCCAGGTGATCTTCAGAATCTTCTTAAGACAATTCAAATTCAGTTTCTTGGCATAGTGCTGGTGTACTTTCCGTATTTCACCATCATACAGAAATGATATCAGCACAACAGCTCTGCAGACCTTCAGTTTAGTAGGCATTCTAATATCTCTTTTCTCTCACTTTCCTTCTGAGCCTCCCAAACACTGAGCTAGCTCTGGCAATGTGTACATCAGCTTCATCAACTATGTGTATAAGCCTGTAAAGTATTACTGCCAAGTAAGAGAACTTATCCACAGCATTCATTATTTCTCCATTTGCTGTAACCAAAGTTTCCATGTATTGACAATGTAGTGCTAGCTGGTGGAAAATCCGTGTTTTCTTGGTATTAATTGTTAGACCAAAATTAGCACAAGCAGCTAGGGAATTGATCTATACTTTGTTTCAGCTTAGCCTCAGAGGCTAACAATGAGTGCACAATCATGTGTTAACAAAAATCATGTACCAACTTTTCCTCCACTTGAGTCTTGGCTTGTAGCCTTTGCAAGTTAAAAAATGTATTGTTAGTGCTCATTAATCAGGAATGGGTGTATACACACATGTGTATATATAAGTATACGACGAAAATGTGCCATATGCACATCTGTGCACATATACATATACTTGCACACAATGTCAATAACATATACACAAAATATTTTCTTGACAATATATATTCACTCATTTTCATTTCCTGTAGAAAGTGGCATTTTAACAGAAGCCAGAGATGTCCTCCACTGTAGTAACAGTGGAGGAGAGGGAAAATTGCAGCCATGGGGACAGCCAGAAAAAAAAAATTCCAGAACTAAGAAATGGAGTGTCTTATTTGTGGAAAAGCTAGGAGACCAATGTCACTGGATCAAAGAGTACATGTTGGGAAGAAAAGTGAAAGAGAAGTGGAAAGGCAGCAGGAGGCTAGAAGGGGTTTAGAATGCCAAACCAAGCATTTTGTATTTGCTCCTGGAGGCAATAGGAAGCCACTGAAGTTTGTTGATGATGGGGGAAGAATTTGAGGGTTGCTATTCCAAAGAGAAACAGTTACCATTGACATTAACTCCAAGGCAGGAGGTCCTAAAATAAAGCCATTAAATGGAACTTGGGCAGGGATTTTTGTGGTTCAATCTATGAGCTACAGAGTGAACTGGGTTTAAGGTTTTGTGAAAGGAGAGGAGCCCCATTCAGGCAGTTAGGTCTACTCACAGGTTGTGTTTGTCCTTCATTTTTGAAGAAGACCATGGCATCAGGGAAATGATGACACGACTTGCAGTTGACTTTAATTTGAGTGAAGGAGGGCTGTGCAAGGTCACCAGCCTCACTTTCTTTCTTCCTTCCTTTCTTTCTTTCTTTCTTTCTTTCTTTCTTTCTTTCTTTCTTTCTTTCTTTCTTTCTTTCTTTCTTTCTTTCTTTCTTCCTTCCTTCCTTTCTTTCTTTCTAAATTATTATTTATTTATTTAATATTTTTCATTTTCTGTATTGATTTTCACAAGAATTTGAATTACAAATTTTCTCCCCATTTCTACCTTCCCCCCAACTCCAAGATGGCATATATTCTGATTGTCCCATTCCCCTGTCGGCTCCCTTATGTCACCCCACTCCCCCCCATCCCCTTTTCCCTTACATTCTTGTAGGGCAAGATAGATTTCTATGCCCCATTACCTGTATATCTTATTTCCTAGTTGAAGGCAAAAACTTTTTTGAACATCTGCTTTTAAAACTTTGAGTTCCAAATTCTCCCCCTTCTTCCCTTCCCACTCACCCTCCCTAAGAAGGCAAGCAATTCAACATAGGCCACATGTGTATCATTATGCAAAACCCACACTACTCATGTTGTAAAAGATTAAATATATTTTGCTCCTTCCTATCCTATCCCTCTTTATTCAATTCTCTCCCTCGCCCCTGTCCCTTTTCAAAAGTGTTTGTTTTTGATTACCTCCTCCCCTATCTCTCCTCCCTTCTATCATTCCCCCTTTTTTATCTCCTTCCTCCTTCTTTCCTGGGGGGTAAGATACCCAACTGAGTGTTTATGTTATTCCCTCCTCAGGTCAATTCTGATGAGAGCAAGATTCCCTCATTCCCCCTCGCATGCCCCCTCTTCCCTTCCTACAGAACTGCTTTTTCTTGCCATTTTTATGTGAGATAATTTACCCCATTCTATCTCTCCCTTTGTCCCTCTCTCAATATATTCCTCTCTCATCCCTTAATTTGATTTTAATTTTTTAGATATCATCCCTTCATATTCAACTCACCCTGTGCCCTGTCTATACATATATATATATATATATATATATATAATGTACATATATATATATGTGTGTGTGTGTGTGTGTGTGTGTGTGTGTGTATAATGTATGCATGTATGCATATTTCCTTCAGTTACCCTAATACTGAGGTCTCGTGAATCATACACATCATCTTTCCCTGTAGGAATGTAAACAAAACAGTTCAACTTTAAGTTCCCTCTGATTTTTCTTTCTTGTTTACCTTTTCATGCTTCTATTGATTCTTGTGTTTGAAACTCAAATTTTCTATTTAGTTCTGGTCTTTTCACTGAGAAAGCATGAAAGTCCTTTATTTTATTGAAAATCCATATTTTGCCTTGGAGCATGATATTCAGTTTTGCTGAGTAGATGATTCTTGGTTTAAATCCTAGTTCCATTGACCTCCAGAATATCATGTTCCAAGCCCTTCAATCCCTTAATGTAGAAGCTGCTAGATCTTGTGTAATCCTGATTGTGTTTCCACAATACTCAAATTGTTTCTTTCTGGCTGCTTGCAGTATTTGCTCCTTGATCTGGGAGCTCTGGAATTTTGTGACAATATTCCTAGGAGTTTTCTTTATGGGATCATTTTCAGGAGGTGATTGGTGGATTCTTTCAACTTCTATGTTACCCTCTGGCTCTAGAATATCAGGGCAGTTCTCCTTGATCATTTCTTGAAAGATGATGTCTAGGCTCTTCTTTTGATCATGGCTTTCAGGTAGTCCAATAATTTTTAAATTATCTCTCCTGGATCTATTTTCTACATCAGTGGTTCTTACAATGAGATATTTCACATTGTCCTCCATTTTTTCATTCCTTTGGTTCTGTTTTATAATATCTTGATTTCTCAGGAAGCTTCACTAGCTTCTACTTGCTCCAATCTAATTTTTAAGGTAGAATTTTCTTCAGTGTTCTTTTGGACCTCCTTTTCCATTTGGCTAATTCTGCCTTGCAAGGCATTCTTCTCCTCATTGGCTTTTGGAGCTCTTTTGCCATTTGAATTAGTCTATTTTTTAAGGTGTTGTTTTCTTCAGTATTTTTAGGGTCTCCTTTAGCAAGTCATTGACTTGTTTTTCCATGATTTTTTCCACATCACTCTCATTTCTCTTCCCAATTTTTCCTCTACTTCTCTAACATACTTTTCCAAATCCTTTTTGAGCTCTTCCACAGCCTGAGACCAATTCATGTTTTTCTTGGAGGCTTTTGATGTAGGCTCTTTTACTTTGTTGACTTCTTCTGGTTGTATGTTTTGGTCTTCTTCATTACCAAAGAAAGATTCCAAAGTGTGAGTCTGAATCCGAGTCTGTTTCTGCTGCCTGGCCATGTTCCCAGCCAACTTACTTGACCTTTGAATTTTTCATTGGGGTATGACTGCTTGTAGAGTATAGAGTACTTTTTTCCAAGCTTGAGTGTCTGTACTGTTGTTTTCAGAACTATTTCTATACAGCAAGCTCTGCCTCACTAGCACTCTTCCTCCCCTAAGAACCTCCAACCTGGACAGTGACTCAGATCCAAGCAGGCTCTGCACTGCAACTCTGATCTGCCACTTAATTCCTCCCACCAGGTGTGGCTGGGGCCAGAAACAATTGCAGCTGTAGTTCTATAAGCAGCCTCAGAGCTGCACCACCTCCGCTGTCCCCAGGGCGGTGGCCAAACTGTAAACTTCTTTCACTCTGTCCCGACAGATTTTCCCACTAACCATCTCTGTTCTCTTTGGTGTTTATGGGTTGAGAAGTCTGGTAACTGCCACAGCTCACTGATTCAGGGCACTGGCCCCTGTTCTGCACGGCTCCTGGTCTGGTTGGTCTGGGCACGGCACATGCTGGGCTCCACTCCATTCCACTCCCAGCTCCGTGCGATGGACCTTACCCAGTGACTATCCAGGCTGTTCTGGGCTGGAGCCCTGCTTCCCTCTGCTATTTTATGTGTTCTGAAGTTTTATAATTTGTCCAGAGACATTTTTTATAGGTGTTAGGGGGTCCTGGGGGAGAGCTTTAGACAAGTCCCTGTTCTCCTCACTTTCTCCTCTTTGGACCATTGGACCATCTGGGTCCAATGACTAGACAATAGGTCCCTGACTCATTTGACTCACTTCTTAAAGAGTGCTATTCACTGAATGGGCATTACCTCACCCTAAGTGGGTACCTTAAAAGGCTTTACCCTAAAAGAGCTATGGTCTCCAATTGCATCTGGGGTCATCTCCAGTCATCCTGCTGCTCTCTAAAATAATAGGAAAGGTGGTGGGGAGGGGGAGGAAATTTAGGGAAAAAATAATGTGAGTCTAAGGCATCTACTGAACATCCATTTCAAGATGTCTGAAAGATAATTGGAGATGTGAGATTGTAAGTCAGGAAAGAAATTAGGCCAGGAAATGTAGATTTGAGAGTCATCAGCATAAAAATTGTAATTAAATTTATAGGAGCAGATGAGATTACACAGTGAAGTGGTATATGGAGAGAAGAGGATCTAGGATAGAAACCTAAGGGACATCTACAGTTACAGAACATGACCTAGAGGAAAAAAAAATGGACATATACATACATATAGACATACATACATACATATGTATATAATGTTAATATATTACTATATATAATAGAGAAAAGAGAATATCAAGAAAGATAGGTTGACCAACAGTGTCAAATGCAGCAGAGAGGTCAAAAAGAATAAAAATTGAGAAAACACCATTGGATTTGGTAATTAGGAAATCATTAATAACTTTGGAGAGAACAATTTCAGTTGAATGGCAAGGTCATTTATATATTCATAGATGAAACCATATGATTTTCTCACTGGGTCCTATGGGAAGACTAACGTCTAACTATCAGGCAGAAGTCTCTACAGGATGAACTGATTTTCTAACGATTCTGAGCCTACCATTCTATGTTAATTTCTAGTAAAATGGGTTTTGCTGAGTACAACTGCATATAAATAAATACACAAACAAATAAGAAAATCTTCCGCAACTTTGTCAAGTTTACAAGGTGATTTTATGCATACTATTCAATTTTGTTCTCAATACAGCTTTGCAAGGGAGGTAGTAAAAGTATTATTCCCATTTAAGAGATGAAGAAGCTAAGGTTCTGAAAAGATGGGTGACTTTGTCAAGCTTGTCCTGCTAAGAGTAGGGGAGTTGAGATATAAACCTTTCTTTTGATACTAATTCATCTCCTTCTATCATGCTATGCTAAGCAGACACTATTTCTTTTGTTTTAGTTGTTTCTGTTCAAGTGCCTAACTGAGTATTAGATCTAGCCTGTGTTTGTTACCATAGCTAATATATTTTCATGATAGAATCACAGAATTGGAAGAGATTTTGGATTCCATCTTTTGTACTTTAGTACTCATGGAAATAAGACTGCACTTTTCAATATACTTAACAAGTTGCCATCTAGCTTTTTTTTTCCAAGTCCCCAGAGTGAGGGGAACTACCCAAAGTATTTAATTGTACTTTTGGGTAGTCTAAATTGTGGAATTCTTTGCTATTATCAACTCTAAATTTGTCTTTTTTTAACTTATTTTCATTGCTTCTAATTCTAGTTTTGATCTCTAGGACTACTCAGAGAAAATCTCTTTCCCTCCTCTATGGGATGTCTATTAGGAGAGTTTAAATAGCTATCCTATTTAGCTACAGTGTAGCCCACAAGCACTTGGAAACTTTTCTTCAAGCTAAAGAGTTCCCTTTAATTTAACTAATCCTCATGTAACATGATCTCAAAATACTTCAACATCCGGGTAATATTCTGCAGATATTTCTTTTCTATTTAAGTATTTTGCCAAGAATTGCATACAGTATGACATATCTTTCTGATCATAGCAGAGCAGAGCATAATCTCTCTAATCTTAGGTATTATTCAGATCAAGTGTCTCTTGCTCCATGGATTCCCTAAACTATTATCTCTCTCTCTCTCTCTGTGTCTCTCTCTCTCTCTCTATATATATATATTTATACACACACATACATACATATATATATACATATATATACATACATATATACAACTATGTCTATGTATCTAGACACACATATTTAGACTGATGATAATTTTTTTCCTATCTAAAGCTGTCTATATGAGATGGATAGATAGATAGATGGGCAGATATATAGACAGATAGTCAAGTACATCTAATTCCCACATTGGCATGTAGAAGGGATATATATATATATATTTATACAAATATATATTTATATATATGTATATATGTGTATATATACATATATTTATATATATATGTGTATATATGTGTGTATATATATATGTGTGTATATATGTATATGTATGTATATGTATGTGTATATATATATATATATATATATACAATTTTGGAACCTGAGTCTATTAATCATGTGGGATAGCTGTGTACATTTATTTTCCTGATCTAAGGGAGCACCCAGTAAAATCAGGAAAACTTGAAGGTTTGTAGAAATTGTATCTTGTTCTTGCCCCACTGACCACATCCCACCCCAGCTAGCATAGTGATATAAGTAGCTATTATAAGGCAACAGTAGTTGGAAGCAAGATTGTAAATGGTGGACTCTAGAAGTCACTTATAAACCCTTCAATAAATTTTTGGAGCACAACAGTTATTTACAAACCATCTTGTAAATTAGGGGAGCTTAGGAGCCACTGACAACTGCCAAATAAATTAATTGAGGCCATATCCTGAGACTATGTGTTAAATTAGGGGAAGCTGGATAGGCCCTAATGTGAAGGTTCCTCTAACAGCTCTCAGTCTATAACTGCAGATGAGCAAGCACAGGAAGAACGGCAAGGTACTATGCAAATTAGAGAATGCTAAATGGTGTAGAAAACTTCTAGATTATGTTGATATGTTAATGAACTCATATAAAGGTTGCATGGATAAGAGTTAGACCACCCCCTACCACCAAACCCAATAAAAATAGGACCAGAAACTCCATCCCCCAGTGGACTGCTCCAACTTTTATGGGTTCCTGCTGTATGAACGCTCCCAACGCTAATCTATGGTTATATAAGTGACTCTACTAGCATCCCTCCCTCCCTGTTATCTTCCCCATTCCAGATACATCCCTCCACTACCCTCTCCCCCATCCCACACTGTCTATTTCTATACTCCCTAAGTCATTTAGCTCTTTAATCTCTATGTTGTTTCCTCTGTACCCTATGTACCTTATTGAAGTGTGATCAAAGCATTGTCCTCCATCATAGTCTTTCATGGCCAGTATCCAAAGAACTGGGAATACTTGCTGGAATTTAAAGGAAAGCTTTTGTGGTTCCTTCCCTCATTTCATAAATTGAGAGCACCAGAATTGAGATTAAATTCTGTCCCACAGCAACCTCTACAGGGAACAAGCATGGCACAATGAATTCACTGACAGAATGCAAGAGTGGGTAGGTGTGCTTTGTGTCACCTTCTAGGAGGAATTTTCCCATTACTTGGGTAATAATAATTCTATAAATTAAGAATTCAAAAATCTATTAGGTTTAAAAGAAAAAGACATTGAAATCTAAAGAGGAAAGCCTTTAGATAGAAAATAGCAATTCTACATCCAAGAAACTATCTGAGTCAGAGTTTTGAATAGCTCAATCATATAGGGATAAATAAAGGAAATAATGAACTGGCCTCCTGTGGAAAGCCTGCATTCATACTTTTGCCCTCAGATTCTCAGATAAGATACCCAGAGAAATAAGTGAAGTTGAACAGACTGAATTGAAACTGATCATCCTTAAGCAAGGTAGAGGGGCTCATTGTGGGAAGGGCCATTCGAATTGGAAAACAAACATCAAATTGTAGAAGCTAAACTTTCCCGTTTCCTTTCTGGAGGCTATGAAGAAATTAAGGGATGTGTCTTCAGTGAAATCTAAGTAAAGGGTCATCACCCTAGCAAAAAGAACTCCATAGTACTGTAGATGGAAAGTATGATACATGTCCATGGTGATACTCCAATATCAGAAGATGTTCCCCTCCCACCTCCCACGGTCCCACCCTCATGCTATCCAATTGCTGAAGGTAGCAAAACAAACAAAACAATCACACAAAGAAAAAAATGTCCTTCAAAGAGTGATCCCAAGGAGTCCAGGAGAGTGAATGGAAACATGGAGTCCAACAAAGAGCAAATGCAACTGAACTGCCCAACCAATTGCTACATTGTACTCTGCTAAGAGCCAGCCAGCTGAAGTTAAGAGCACTTTAACATCACCAATGCACTCCCCCATACCCTCAACAAAAAAGGGCGGATCCTCTTGAGAAAGGAATGACATTGAGTCTTTACAATTCTAGGATTGTTGGTTGCCTTGGCCACATCTATTTCTTAAATATGTGACTCCCTACAACTGTATTTTAAGTTCATTCTCACTCTTACCCCTGTGGACTTTCAAAATAGTTGTGGCATAGTATGTTCCTGTTTTTGGGGGGGTAATGCTTTATAAATGTGGTATAGTTATTGCTTCCACATCACAAGGGTTAGGGGTATGATACTAGGGACGTGGAAAATCTGCATAAAAAAGTTTTGGTCCTATCTTCATACTAGAAAAGTCTGAATTATTATGGTATTAAAAGATAAAATAAGTTGATATTCTACAATACTACACATATATTTTATGCATTTCCAATTTTTTTCTGTCATCAGTTGTCCTTCATTTTCTCTATAGCTTCTGCAAATCTTCCAAAAATTCCCATTTAATTTCTTGTGCTGACTCATGATATATTGAAACCATAAAAGGGAAAGTCATGATATGGAAGAGAGAACTGTACTTACCATGACATTGAAGTAAATGTTTTTGCTAAAGAAGCTACTGGTTTAAGGTTAAGGGGATGTACCTTTGTGGGGACTCAAGAGTTATTGTAAGGATGACCATCCACAAAGATGCCCAAAGAATATTAAAAACAATAGCAGCCAATCTACAGGGCACTGAACCTATAAGGCACTGAACCTATGAGTGTGAATGGGAATGGATATTGAGTGATCCCAAGTAATGTGTTAACTATATACTTTACATTTACTCATCTGTGTATTTGATGGTTCACCTCAATAGAATATAAGTACTTTGAGGGCAAATTTATTTTGTCTTTGTACCTCCAGTACCTAGCACATTGTCCAGCACATATTAGGTGCTCAATAAATGTGTCAAATAAATTCAATAATGCAGTCTAAGGTTAGCTTTTTGGTGCCTACAATACAAGGTTGACTCAGAAAAATTGCAGATCAAAATAAGCCCTATATGATGTAAATTTATAGTTTGCACCTAAATCTCAGTGGTACTTTTCATTGTCATATGAGCAGTCAGAGGTCATTTTCAAGAGCGTATGAAGTGCTCTATGAAATTGAACCAAAAAAAGGATCTTCATGTTATAAACTAAGCAATGCACTGAATGCTTTCTTCCAAGCTTTGATTTTAATGCTAGGCAGGAGCCTTAAGCCCTTTTTAATGGCTGAGTTGTAGCTCATTGAAAACAGGGATGAAAATAATGATTCTCATCATTTCTTTAAGTACAGCTGACTTCGGATGCTCCACAGTGACTATTTTTGTTTATGGTTAATAAGGTCAATGTAAAGTTTTTGTCATTAAAGCGGATAAAGTGCAATGACAGATAATTGATTTGCCCTTGCCTGGACCTGTCCACTTTTCAGGAGACTTGGGTGGTTTCTCTGTAGCTCTGGGTGTTGTGATCTTCACCCTCCTCCTGCTGCAGGCAAGTGAGAGAGTTCAAGTATCACTTTGCTCAGTTAATCTTTGCCTTATGCCTTGTCTTGTTTGGCTATTAAGGATTCTATTCATTTTTCAAGTACACCCAAAATAAAGTGGCAGAGAAGGTACCTGAAAATACAAAAGAAAAGGGGGGTGGCGGTGAGACACATACATACGCAACATAAAAATGTTATCTCCACAGTTCAGCATTTTAATTACAGCAGGAAGAAAGCAGGGGCTTAGCTTAATTCCTGAGGAGTCCACAGAGAATGTCTCTGAGTTGCAGCAATTTCAGTGGCACCAGAACATTATTTGCCAGGCAGGCAACAGCCTCAGTACAGCCAGAAACAGCTCCCAAATGTGACCAGTGAGGCAAGTTAGATCTTAAATAACAATCGTGCCCTGCTGTAGGAAAGCCTCCCAAATGTGACCAGCGGGGCACATTAGATCTTAAATAACAACCATGCCTCTCCATTTAGAAAATAAATCAGTGTTTAAAAGAAACCTGTCCATGCAGTATGGTGTGATTAAAATTAAGTGGAATTAAGTGCAGTGAAATTGGATGGATTTTTTTTTTCTCCTTTTGGCAGTTCATACAAAATCGCAATACCTAGTCAGCCAGGTGAAATATATTTTCAGGAGACATCAGGCATGCAAGAAATGTTCTGGCTACTGGCTACCCTTAGGGGTTCAGCGTCTGCCCTGCTCTCTCAGTAGTGATTTGCAATGTGATTTCTCTGCAGTTTGGTTATATTGAGTAAGAGACACATTTGCATATAGCTATTGATTGTTTGTTGCTCATATCTGGCCGAATGCTGAAATTTTCCAGGCACTTCACTGTTTAAGTTCTTTGCATCTATATTGTGCATGTAATGATCATAACAATACCTTCAATTTGTATGGCCCATTTCTTCTGATGAGCTCAAACAACTTAATCTGTGATCAGCCCTATTCTTCCCTGCACAAACAAGTAGGTGAGCCATTTTAAGGGCATGAAAGACATCCTTATGTGTTCTCATGCCAATGAAGGGTAATTGTGCCATTCCCCACACCCCCCTCCACCACATCCTTGAGTTGCATGCCCTTGTTGCCAAAGTACTATGCATAATGCCTACCTGGTCTGAGAGACCCATAAAGGAAACTTGTGAAAAAGCCAGAGGATGGTAGAGGCAGCTCAGGGAGCACTTGTAATCACAATGCAACTGTGCCAACTTATCCATCTGGCAGCTCTACTTCCAGCCAGCTCAGAGGCATAGTAGGCTTCCCTTACCCGGTTAGAGTCATAGGCCTGTTCGAAGAAAAGAAGCCTAAGTCAGAATGGTAGTCATTAGAAGTCCCATTACTCCTATCTCCTATGTTCCCTGAATGAAGTACAGCTGATATTTGCCTGGGCGTTAGTGACCTAAGAGGACCCACTGTGGGTGATTTTTTTTCTTTTCTTCATATTGGCATCTGAAATGCTGGGGGTGAAAATTTCATGACTATCTTCCAACTACAACACTTACCATACTGCCGTGTGCATAATGGGAGATAAATACACTCCTCTCTCCCTCTCCCCATCTTATTGATTTCAGATAAACATGGTATCTTTGAGGATCTACACTCCCCTTGATTCAGTCACAAACATTTCTTCAGAAAGGAATTTAATTTCCTTGCCAAATTCATAGTTTTTATGTTAGGTGCAAAGCAATAAATTCTATATGCAAACTATCGAATTTAAATGGGATAATTGCCACCACAGGTGATATATCAATCCATCAATCAATCAACATTTGTTAAGTATCTACTATATGCCAGGCACTGTTCTAAGCACTGGGTATACAAAATTGGCAAAAGACAGTCTCTGACCTAAAGGAACCCACAATCTAATGGGGAAAACAACAAACAAATAAATTTGCACAAACAAGCTATATACAGGATAAATTGGAGATAATCAACAGAGGTAAAGCACTATAATTTATAGGTGTTGGGAAAAGTTTCTTGAAGGCGAGATATACATTAATGAGTATTCTTGGCAGCCATTTATAAGGTGGAAATTGATAAAAGCCTGAAAGTCTCACCTCTTTTAAAGTCTCTCCCAAGCTGTGAACTCCAAATCTTAAATTCTCAGCATAAACTGACAAGAATTAGCTCACCAATATGCATTTTTGGGGGAAAAAGGGAGATATTTGGAAGTAGTTCAGTTTTGGTATGAGAAGTGGCAATGTCTGGTGCATGTGGTTTAACTATGGATCTAAGTAGAAGACCACAATAGGGCTTCTGGAAAGGTAGGACTCAACCTAATTTTTTTTTAAAAAAATGCCCATGGTGATTAGTAAATAAAGATGCAACCTCAATTAGATTGGGATTCAACTGAAGGTAATTACCAAAGCTGATAATATCACATTTTGGTCTATAATAGCCATAATCAGTACCATTTGTTATTGGTGGCCCTTGGATCCATCGCACATTTCTTGAATTAGATTCTCACAGACTCAAATTCATCCCATTTCCTTTTTCTCTAAATATTGATTCTCAAACATTATATATATATACATATATATACATACATGTATATGTAATATACATGTATATACACACACGCACACATATATATTCTCTGTGAAGCCTTCACACTTTATTCTCTCACTACCTCACACACTTTTAATATGGATGCCACTGTTTGTTGATGACATTGTTGTGACTACATCAAAAATCAGCAGTATTTAAGAGCCCCTAAGTAAGATCATAAGCAACATATTTTAGCATACCTATCTATGAAGGAAAACAAAGTAGATAAAGAATGCCTATCGCTTAGATCATATGTAGGGCCACATTTTAGTTACACTTGGTCTAGATGATACATAGTTATAGGGACAGTACATACAGTTTGCCCTAGAAATACATTTTTTTTTTAAAATATACTGTAGATAGAAAATAGCCCGAAGTCATTAGGAGAAAGAATAATAGCAATACATACTTCATAGTTAGAAGGCACTTCAATAGCTGTTCAGTTCATTTGATACCCCCAAAAGAATCCCACCATAACTTTACAAACAAATTATTATCCAGACTCTGTTTTAAAGACATCTAAAGGGAAGTAACTCATCATGATCCAAGACAATCTCCATTCCAATATTGGACAACTAATTATACTGACCTTTTATTTCCTTGACATTATGCTACTTGAAAAAGCAGCCTGGTCACGCTCACTACACTCTTGCCTTGCCGTATTTTCTGACATTTTTCTATATTTCTTCACCATCGGCCTTCCTATCTTGGAGAATGTTCCTCCTTGAGGGCCAATTCAATCACAGATTAATTACTAAATCTCTAATTCAGGCTACTATTTCTGAAGATGACTCAATCATATGCAATTCAATCATAGGTGGATTCTCCAATGACACAGTTGAATTTCCATTTTCATCCCAACTCCTGCTTTCTAGTACACCTTTATATACTACCTTTCCCTAATTGAATGTGAGAATCTTGAATATAAGGACTATCTTTTTGGTTTGTGTCTATATCCCTAACATTTCGTGCAATGCCTGCTACATAGTAACATCTAAGAAATTGTATATCTATCTGTCATCTAGCTAGTTAGCTAGCTAGCTATAAATCAATAAACCTAAATTTGATTAAAATTAAGGGAAGCAAACTAATAGATACTAGCCTTTGGGATATTGATCAGTATTTTTGATGATCACATAATTCTCCTTGAATTGAAAATCTACCTTTTTTTTTTTACCAGTATTCACCCAGCCTCTGACGTGTAATGACTGTGTGATCTTCTGAGACATCATTTAACATCTCAATCTACACTAGTCAAGGGAATACCATCATCTCTCTATACCAACTGCCACAAAGGTGTGCTCCTTCCTTTCCAGTCTCTATTCTTCTTCCAGGAATGCCTTACAGCTGTGAACTGTGGAATTATGTATTCTTTGAGGAAGTGAAATTGGTTGTCACTCAATGGTCAAATGTAACCCAAGTGGTTGGTCTAAATAGATTACAGCATGTTAATAAAAATTACTTGTAAGTAAAGTCATTGGTAAATAAACTAAGAAGAGTTATACAAGATGAAAAAAGGATAGATGGATTTTAATTCACACCATGGGAAAGAGTTCTCATATCTATGAGATTTCTTAGCCACTCAATTATTGAAACATTGTCCATTGTAAAGAAACATTATTCCCTGAATTACTGTGACTCTGCATTGCCAGTGAGAAGTCAGTCTCAATATATACTAGGATCACCTTACATGCACTTTCTCTAATTTTGTAGATTGAAATGATAGTTGTAAGATTGGGAATATCCTCCCAAATATAGTTTTGACCTTTCTATCAAAAAGGAATCTTTGATAGGAGAGCTGCAATTTTTTTTTGGAACAAGACAAATTGACTGGTAGAGCAAAATATTCTCATAAACATTGGATGTTATTTAAACAAAGCATTAAATGAGGTAACAAATGGTATCCTTGTGAATAAGACTGAATTGTGGGCTAGACTGTGATATAGTGAGGGGGATTCAGAACTTTTGGAATGACAATACAGCTAGTAAACTACTGACGATTAGTTGGCTGATACTATTCTAGAAGGAGGTCTGAATTAGAGTGCTAGAGATCTTTTTTTTATTTGTGCCTGTTTTGACCAATACTTATGCTAATTACTTGGATGACAAAATAGTGTCAGCATCTGATTCACAGATAGCTAAAAAATGGACTCAGATAACACATATTATCACAAAATTGGGTTTCCAAAAATTAACAGCCTACATTAGGCCAAACCTGATCAAATGGAATTTCATAAGGATAATTCTAAAGACCTATACTTGCATTTGATCAAGAAAACAAACATTTGTTAAATGTCTACTGTGTGCTTAGTCTTAGGAATACAAAGACAACAATAAAATAGTCACTGTCTTCAATAAGCTTATCAAAAAATTCTATTATATGCATATATTATATATATAAAAACGTTTGTGTATATATATGTGTGTGTATATGTATTTATACACACACATAGAATATAGATGAAATGAATACAATGATAATTTCAGGTGGCAATGAACTAGTAACTTAGAAAGGTCTCGTAGGAGTTAGACTTTGAGGTGACCTTTGAAAGAAGCTAAAGATCTTAAGAGGAAGAAGTGGAGAAGAGGAAGTGCTCCTGACAAAGGTGGTGCCTGTACAAATGACTCAAAGACAGAAGATAAATTATATGAGAAGAAAAGCAAGAAGGTCAGTTTGGACCTGAAAATCAACTGTGCAATTACAAGATTGGAGAGATGCAGCGATATAAATATTTATGTGAATAGGTTCTGTCATTTTAGTGGATTTCAATTTGAATACGAATTAACTATGTGGCAGAGTTTCTACAAAAGAGAATATGATCCTCAGTTACAGCAAGGAGTGATAGGAGGCTCAAATGAGATACTGGATTCAAAGAAATTTGCAAACTTTAAAGTGTTATATAAATGCTAGTCATAATCATCATCATTATCGACATCTTCATCACTATTATGAGACTCCTGTCACCAGATCTCCAAGTCCAGTGATAATTTATTTCTCAGAGTCTTCTATTTTACTCGTGATGGAAGGTTTGTAGAGTAATACAAGGTGTGCATGTAAATATTTATTAGCTAGATAGGAGGTAGTTGTAGCCATACTCATTTAAGTTTAATGTGTATTATTAATACTTTCTTAAGCTTAGACAAACAACATAACAAATTAAGTATTGATTTTTAGCATTAATAATTTCTGAGATTACAACTCATTCCTGTACACCTCTGGCTTCAATGATAGAAGTCTAGAATTCAGAAGGACACTAGATGGATGGAATAATTCAAATATATTTAGTTATGGTTAAAATTAAGAATTTTTTGCTTAGCTTTGGACATCATATTTTAGGAAGGGCATTGGAAAGTTAGGATATGTCCAAAGGAGGGAAATCAGTATGATGAGGGCACTCAAAATAGTGCCATAAAATAATGGAAAGAAATGAAGATGTGTACATACAAGTCAGAAAAGAAGGCTTAGAGGCAACAGGCTTGTGTGTCTTCAATTATATCTGAAAATCGGTCATATAGAAAGTAATCAGCCTTACTTTACTTGAATGCAGAAATCAGAAGTAGTAATAATAACTGTCAATTGCAAAGAGACAGACTTCAGCTCAATATGAAGAAAAACCTTCTAATAACTAATTTTTAAAATGGGATGGACTGCTTCAAGAGACTGATTTCACTGTAACTTGAAATCCTTAAGGGTGTGTGATTACTTACAAATGGCATTTCAGTGAAAATACTGCTCCCATATGGGTTTGACTAGGTGAATGCTTAGGTCCCTTGTAATTCTTCCAATTTTGTTAGATTATTATGGTATGAGATGATCTGTCACTTAATTTTATCCTTAGTCAAAATTGTTAATAATGTTTTTAAATGAAAAAAAAACTTGAGACAATTATCTGAATACTTAATATCCCATGTTTTGGGAGGAGGGGTAGGATTTGAAAGGATTTTCTTTAGTAAGTTCATGTAGCCTCAGACACTTACTACCTATGTGACACTGGGCCAGTCACTCAACCTCTGCCTGCCTCAGTTTCCTCAACTTTAAGCTGAGGATTACCTATCTTCCAGTGTTGTTGTGAGGATAATCTACATAAAACTCTTTGCGAACTTTAACATGTTTTATAAATGCTAACATTTATTATAATAATTGCAATGGAAATATAATGAGGAGGTAGATGTATGTTAACCATTGAAGACTGAGTTCACTCAGATTTTGGAGAAGAGTATGAGAGAGGATATAACAGCAATAACACCAGCACACAGCTGCTAGCACAGATTCTTTGATCTGCTTTTCTAAGGAAAGCAACTTTAAGGGGTTTACAATCTCACTTTAATTAAACATACATATATCATTAGTCTAGTTCGGGGGAAAAAAAGGCAGTGCCCTGAACTTCAGAGAAAGTATAAACCAAAATTACAAGCAGAGAATTAAGACAAATCAACAGGCAGACTTCTAACTATCATAGCAATACATGTGTATTGTTGAACCTGAAAGTTGATTGAAAGAAACAACAGGCTAGGTGATAGAAAAATTCATATTACTCATACATTTATTTATTAATTCCCTTTAAATTTAGCAGATACATGCATGCGTGGGGGCTAGACTAAGTCTGACTCCCCGAACAAAGAAATGAGTAAGCTTAAATTCCTTTTTTGTCCCAACACAGCAGCCTGCATTACATCACTTTTATGACCCCCACATACATTAATTATGATAGAGACAAGGATTTTCCTTAATGGAATAGATGGTAAATGCAATAAGTCAGATAGTTGACAAAGTGTCAATTGAAATTACAACCCGGGTTCTCTGTGTTTAATTTGCCATTAGCATTCCATAACATAGTATAACCCCATAAAACATTAAGATAAGGAAAAGTCAAATAATTCAAGATAGTGTCTGGGGTTAAGGTTTTCACCCTTAATGGCCATGGACAGAGGAAAGGAATGCTCCATCTGGGTTTGTCAACATAAGATAGAGACATCTCTGAGCTCACTCAGAGAACAAAGAAGCTGTTAGGTCCAGACTTTCTTCTGGTTAATTAGTTCAGGCTCTGAGTCTTACTGAAATTACAAAAATGATATAAAATTGTATAAAATATTCCACAATATTTACCGGGGAGAGAAGTACCAACATCTGGGTTTTCAAAACTGGAGGGCTGCTTTACAGCTACCCAGAGTCTCCTCTGGTCAAATCACAGGACACTCTTCTAGTGAGTGAGCCTCAAGCAAAATGCTAACCTCAGAATATACGTACCCTTTTTTGAGGGCCCGAGGGCTTTGTACCTCTCAAGGGCTTCACACCTCTCCTGACCTAATTAGCAAAAAAGGTATGTGCCTTCCTATAAACAAAAGCAAGACTCATTCAAAGGCACTTGATTGCCTTAGTCCTGAGAAGCACTCCAAAAGAAAAAAAAAAGTAAAAAGTTCCCCTTTGCTTGCCCTTACAGAGGAAGGCGATTAAATTTTATAGAGCCTTCTTTCAGTGTCCAACCTTTTTTGCAGGAGGTGATGTTGAGGCTTGTGAAAATCTAGAGACTCACCATACAACAGCAAGGTGAATTTAAAAGGAAGTGAAGAACATGATGGTGTGTGGGAGGAATATAGAGGGAGTAATTCTAGACAGGTAGCTAGGGATTGCAAAAGGAGGTGAATTTTGTCCAGCAACAGTGTTTGGACAACTGAAGAGGTCAGCTCTGGGGCTGAGCAGGCCACCCTGGAATGATTCAAGTTCAAGGAGACCATATTCAGGCAGGATGGATTGCGCTGTTGATGGGCCAATGGCAAAGAGCACAACTAGCAAAGTTGTTGCTGTGTCTGAGAGACTATATCTGAAAGAAATAGCTCTCTCTGGGAATTCCTTGTGTCAAAAACATTGGCCACAAGTGGAAAAATTTGTTTGTTTTTGTTCCAGATATTTTACCAGCCTTCATGTAGTCATATTGATCCATCAAATCCCCTATTTAGGTGATTATGTAAGCTTGGGGATGGTGGTTGTTTAAGGGGCAGGTGGGAAGTGTTGGCAAGAGGTCATCTGATCTGATTTCAAGGGAGACGAAGGTTCAAACACTCACCCCTAAATCCATGAGTCATCTGACTTTGGGCAAGTCATTTAAGCTATCTGCATCTCAATTTCTTTATTTGTGAATTGGAGACAATACTTGCTGTACTTAGCCCAAAGGGATATTGTGAGGAACATATTTTGCAAAACTTAAAGTACTGTATCAATGGGAGTTATTTTCATCAAAGTAGTTACATCGAACACAGTAATGATTCACATCAGCTTAATGCCTTCCTTTTTCCATGCAAGCCGCAAAACTGAAATCCAAACTCTTTAAATTTGGGATATTTAGCAATATTTGCTTTTGCTATGTTTTGTATCTACCAAATGAAATTTTAAAGCAAAAATCAGTCCATCAGTTATCAAGTCTTTACAATTTATGGTCATTCAAGTGTATTATTTAAAGAATGATTTTAACTACTGTGTTCCCAGAAAATATTAGAAAATAATAAGCTATGTTCAGCTAATGCAAAGGCTCAACAACAGGTGAAGGTGGTATATGGTCGAGAAGTCAAATATATACATAGGTGGATAGAGAACAAGTGAAATTGCATTGTGTTCTCTACAACTGGATGAAGCAGACCTTCAATAAAAAACTCTGGAGAAAACATGCCTATCACATGCCAACAGCAGGCAAACTTGGCCTATTGTAATGAAAAAAAAACTAGCTTTTATAAAAAGACTATGATTTCCATGAATCACCTGCAAAGGTCATGCATACTTTCCATGGTTCTATTTCATGGAAAATGAGTATCTGCAATCTCAGAGTGAGTATAAAAACAATACTTTTGAAAGGCAATGCAGCTAAGACCTCACTGGACAAAAATTTTTAAAAAAATACTTTCTTTCACCATATGAATTAGGAATCCAACTCTGACTAATAACCCAAAATGAAAGCAGATGTCTGCCCTCAAGTAGATCATATTTAATCTAAAGACTTCTTTCATTACTTTTTCAAAGTGACTAGACTAATTATTCTGCTTTTCAATTCTTCATAGAAGACAGATACAGGCAGAAATCAAGTTGAAAATCAAAAGTGCTATAATGTTTCAATCATTATAACTTAATTAGTACTTTCCATTCACAGATGCCAGTTCTGTCCTTTGGATCAATTCAATTTATCTCAATCCAATTTAACATGCATTTATTAAGTGCTTACTGATTACATGGTAGTATTAGAAACTGAGAATTCAAAGACAAGTATGTCACAATTCTTGACCACAGGGAGCTGGCAGCCTACTAGGGGAAATAATATGGACGCACATAAGAAAAATTCAAAATGCATGCAAAACATTTTGGTGGTGATGGTAGATGGGATGGGGAGTGGAGGGGTTAACCACTTTGGAGAACAAGGAAGCCCTCTTACAGAAGTTAGTACAAGAGCTGTTTCCTAAGAGCAATGTAGGAATCTAGTGAGCAAAAGTGAGAGACAGAACACTAAAGTCAAAGGATAAAGGAACCTGTGCAGAAAGCCAGAGGTGAGAGATGGATCCCTAGCTATGGGCACTTGCACAAGGACCAGTTTGGCTGAGAAGTAAAATGTGTGATAGAAGTAATGTGAAGTCCTTGGACTCTAGAGTAATGAGATAGGGTCAGATCATTTAGAGCTTTAGAGGTTTAATTTGGGAGTTTGTATTTAAGGCTGGAGATGATAAAAGGCTATTGAAGCTTCTTCAACAGGGGAATAATATAGTCAGTCCTATATTTTAGAGATATCAAAAGAGTCTAAAGCTAATCCCTCTTCTACATAATAGTCTTTCTACTTTGGAAGACAACCACAATGCATTATTTTTCCCTATTCTCTTTTTCAAGTTTGTAACTTGATTTCTATTATGACCCACTTTCTCTATCCCTTACATCCTGGGCTTTGCTTTATTTTCTAAATTATCATAAACAAATTGTTTAGTAATCTGTTCCTAGATAGATTTTGTAAAGACCAAACTTCCAAACTATTGTGGTTTCTCACAATATTTGTGTTAACAACAACTAGAACTTCAATGTTTATGAAAGTTAAATCCAGAATAATAGTTTTGCTTATTGTTTCCCATATCATCTGAAATATTAAATTTTCAGTAGGTCACATGAATCATATATCAGATTTAATACCTTTTTGCAAAATAAAATATCCTGTAGATGGCTAGTTAGTGATTCCTTATCAACAGGGCAAAAGGAGGGAGTGGAAGCCAATATGAATTACAAGGGTCCAGTAGTACAGAAAGAGTTCATGGACCTCAACTAGGATTCATATATTTTTGGTTTTGTTTGCATTTTTTCTTTCTCAGTAAGTGTCATTGTTTGTCCATTATTTTGATACCCATTGTAAAAGGAATTTAATTACTAAAAATAATTTACATGTTTATTTAAGGTTACATAGGCTTCTACATATGTCTTTTCATTAAATCTTCACAGATTCCTGAGAGGTAGGTGATATTTTTATCTCCATTTTACAAATGAGAAGACTGAGGCTGAAGATGAATTTTTCTTCTACCCCACCCCCAAGCTAATACAGATATTAAGTATCCGAGAGACAATTTTATCTTAGCTTTTTCTGACTCTAAATTCAAAACACTATCCTTTATGCCATGTAGCTGCTCCAATTTCAAGTAAAATTATCACATGAAAAGTTCTTTCAGCACCCAATATATACTCTAATAAAGTAAATGTTAAGTACCAAAATAAAATATATTTGATTAAAGCAATATGTATATTCATACAATATATGTATAGACAGAGATAGAGATAGAACTGAGGATAGAGACACATTGAGATGTAAGAAGAGAAAATTTGATTCCCAAATCTACAATCTCATTTGCTATGAATGGAGAATTTAAAGGTATTTTCAACAGTATAAAAAGTTCCCTTCTCTTTTTGAAGGTGTATCAGACTTTTCTTATCTTATTATATACAGCTCCAATATTTATGAATATAAATTGTTTTTAAAATGCAGATTTTTACACATAAAACTGCAATTTGAGAAATTGAGGTGTAATTTCATTTTACTATGGCAAAATATATATTGCTAAAATGTTAATTGTTCTGTAATTACAAAAGGAATATGTTACAGGGTATTATTCATAATGCTTTCCTAATACAGATTACTAAGCTAGTATAAGCAATAGATTGTAGTTATACTCTGCATATATTTTAAAGGAAAAAACAGTTAAATATTTTAATTGAATTTTCTCTTAATTTTCAACTATTACATGTCAAAGTTTTAGAAAAATGGAAATTTAACATTCTAATAAAAGCAATAACCTGCAGGATTTTTCAAGTAAATAAATTCTAATATAGTGCATTAAAAGAGTGTTACAAAGGAGATAGTTTGGTTGTATAGTGGATAGGTCATTAGACTGGAAGTCAAGAGCTGAGTTCAAATTTGAATTCAGACACTTGCTAGCTATGGAAACCTAGGCAAGTCACTTAAACTTTTTTTGCCTTGATTTTCTCAAACAGAATCATAATATCATTTACCTTAGAGGGTTTTTTTTTTGAGGATTAAATGAGATAATATTTGGAAAGTGTTTATGACAGTACCTGAAAAATAGTAAGTGTTATATAAATTCTTATTTCCTTCTCTATTTTTTAAAATGTTATATGCCAGGTCAAACTTTATATGTATTTACTACACCATGAATTGTAATACATGGCTTTTAGCTAAAGTTTTTTATATGTTCACCAATTTTAAAATGTGTATGTAACAATAATGCTCCTTGCCACTACTGTGGCTGTGTAAGGCCAATAACACCAGCGCATAGGAAGGCTACTAACACAGGTTCTTTGATTTGCTTTTCTAAGGAAAGCAACTTTACAAGGTTAACAATATCATTTTAATTAAAGATACATTTATCATTCACTTAGTCCAGGGGAAAAAGTCAGCACTGAATTTCAGAGCAAATACAAACAGAAATTATAAGCAGAAATTATAAATAGTGCAAAATAACATAAATCAACAGATAGGCTTCTATCTGTCTGACCATAGCAATATGTCCACAGAGAGAAAAGCACAAATATCTGGGTTTTCAAAGCTGAGGGAGCTCCAACAGCTACCCAAGTCTCATCTGGCCAAATCACCAACACTCCCAATGATTGTGCCCTCCAAAATCAAAATCCCAATCCAGAAGCATATACATCCTGTTTAGTGCCCTGGAGCTTAGTACCTACTTAGCAAACAGGTGTGGGAAAGATCTTTAATCACTAGCACCACATCATATATATTGTTTCCAATCAATGACTCTTGATTCAAACAAAGGCAAAAGTCATCAAAGGCACTTGATTGCCTTAAGTGCTGAGAAGCATTCCAAAACAAAAAAAAACAACAAAAAAGTTCCACCCTACTTGTCATTACAATATATTTGCTCATTAGGTATAAATGTTTCTTTTCTTATTCTATGCTTCATTTCTATAGCAGATAAAACACATATACCATATAAGTATTTATATACATACATGTGCATATTTATATATGTGTGTACATATATGTATACATAGATTTTGCACATTAAAAAACATAACTTTTTGCAATATCTGAAAAGTCTCTCTCATCCCTTTCCATTCTTTCTCCTCTCGTCTTCCTCTTTTCTTTCCTTCATCTCTCTTGCTCTTTCTTCCCTCTCTTTTCTTATCTTTCTTCATTCTTTCCTTGTACTAATTGAGAGCCATTTTCTTTTTTCCCCCCTCCCACAGCAAAGGTCTCAGTAGCGCTGCTCACAATTACACTGTGATGATTTTGTACTTGTTCAGTAATCTATGTATTAGAAAAACACTATTCATGTTACTAGTACAGCCAAACATATCTCCAAAAAGTGACCATTTCTCTCACTTTTTATGCTAACACAAATGGTATCCAATAAGCAATGAGTTGTTGATAGTCTCTGTGTAACTTACAGTCCTAGTGGTTTAGGTTATTAAGAATGGGGGTGGGAAGAGTAGTAGATCCACGAAAGAGGGAATGTCTATGTCAGGTAAGTGAGAATGAGCAGAAATGCCCAACTATTGGTGCAGGAATGATACAGTTGTGTGGGAACTCAAAAGCTATTTAATTCAAGACCATCATTTCAGAGGTAAGAAAACTGAGCCATGAAGATGGTAATGTGGCATAATTGATAAATACTTGTACTTGGGTTCAGGAAGACCTAAATTTGATTCTTAAATAGTATCTACGTGGCCTTGGGAAAATCATTTCACTTCTCTTAGGCTTGGTTTCTTAATTTATAAGCGAGAGATATCAACAATAATTGCCTCAAAGGGTGGTTGTGAGGATCAAATGAAATAATTTTTATCAAGTGCTTTGAATACCTCAAAGTGCTATAGAAATGTTGGCTATATTGATTATTATTCTACACTTAAGACAATATGACCCTTACCAATTTGTATAATTATAGAATATTAAAACTTAAACAACTCATTAGAAATCACCTTTTCTAATCCCCTCCTTTTGTAGAAGAGGAAACTTGGGCCCACAGAGTTTAAATAACTAACCAAAGGTCACTGATATTTGCACATGACCAGAACTCAGGATTTCTCATTGGAAGCCCAATATTCTTTCCATTAGGCTGTGGCTTCTCAATATAAAATTTTACTTCCTTTACCCTTCTATTAAATCTGTTTCTTTTTAATATTATAGTGAGTTAAGATTACACAACACATTGCTATTTCAACATTTAAGGTCATTAATATTATGGTCAATTAGAAAAACTCAAACTCCTCTAGGGTATTTTTTCTCTCCTGTATTTGTGTCACGAGTTTCCTCTTGCCCCTACTTCTAGGCTGGATGTATTAAAATCTACTTTTCACTCAGGCTTTGCCAGTATACTTAGGGGTCATCCCTACACTTCATAGTTTGTCTCAATGCCACCATTGGCTAAATTCACCAATGGTGTTTCTTCAATTTGGGGGGGTCCAAGAAACCTGTTCCATTGAATTACTTAACATATTGGCTTTTAGAAATGATTATTTGCTTCAAAAATATTTCAAGAACAAAGATAAAAATATTTCCACCTAATATCGTGGAGGTATGATTCCTCCTATAGCAGTTAGGACTCTGGGCAGGAGACAAGGATAATTTCGGTCTTACATAGCATTACTTCAAGTCTGGAGTCACTCCATCCCTGGATGTCTCTTGAAAGCTTGTCTTCCCTGGTAGGCTGGCAGGAACATGCTACCTAGACTCCTGGGCTCCAACATCTCTTTGGCTTAAGCTCCAAGCAGGGAGATTGTACTCCCCAAAAATAGAATATAAAAAAGGCAAACAAAATAGGCCAAAACCTCAGACCCTTTCCTTTTGGCCAAATGGCCTGGGGAGTTTAAGGGAGGGATGGAGAGAGAAAAAAAGTATAGCAGACAGAGTCAATCAAAGACAGCATCAGAAAAAGGCAGACAGATTGTCCCATTCAGGTAGTTGGGAAGACACAGACTGCAGGTAGTTCTGGAAGTAATGGAAAGAGGCTGCTTCCAAACACTTGTGGTTTGCAAACACCAGTCCTTTTCAAGAAGCAGGTCCATTGCATTTCCTGCAAGTCTCCATCACTGATGATCTGGACATATGCCAAACCAGATACATTTTCTTAATTTGTTTAAAATTTTATATTTGTACCCTCTCTCTCTCCCTTAAACTTCAAATTGCAACCCTCCTAATCAATTCAGCAATTTTCTGCCACATCTCTACACTTCTCTGTCTTTGAAAGACCACTTCATGTTTCAATTTCCCCTTTCTCAGATTTTGCCAACACATGCCTACTTATTTCTTTGTGTGTGTGCATTTAGCTTTTTATGCCCCATAGATGTTAGAGTCTTAGATATAACAGACATCATTAAAAAAAAAGAAATTTCAAGCAGACCTCAGCGGCAAATGAGCCAGATATTAGAAAGGAGCCCAGGGGAAAAAAACATAGTTGCCAAACTAAGTCACATGTAAGTCAACAAAGTTTCTAAACAGAACCAGATTTCACTAGTTTCTGAAATGTGGTGAGAAAAAAAAAAGATAGCAAAATTACTTGCAAAAATTTAATGAATGAAGCAGAATTTTATGGAAGAAATTATGTATTACATACTGATACAAAATATGATGTTATTGCAGGTAAGTGTTTATGAGTAGAAATAAATTTAGAGTTGTTCTGCTACATATCTATATACCTATGACATTTCATCAGTGTAAGCTCTGCATTTATTTATTATTGATCTTCAATGGCACTGCTAAGAAAAGCAGGTATCATTAGATAGTAGTACAATAATAAATAAGAAGTAGTTGTTTAAGGAAAAATAAAATATTGAAATGTCACCTTTTATATTAAATTATATTGCAAGATCTATATTTATCAGCAATGTTTGATTAATAGAATCTTTCTCATGCTGCTTTTTGTGTATTGATGATATTGTTTAATCATTTTTGCAATATAAATATAACAAAACACTACAAAATCAGTGTGAAAATGTAAGGTTGAAAAATAGACTAACTGACAGTTCAAATGTTTATGGGTAAAATTTTCACCATCTTTTCCTTAATTCTTTGGCTTAAAAACAGAAATATTGGGGCAGCTAGGTGGCACAGTAAGTAGAGCACCAGCCCTGGAGTCAAGAGGACCTGAGTTCAAATCCAGCCTCAGAAACCTGAGACACTTACTAACTGTGTGACCTCAGGAAAACCACTTAACCCCAAATTCCCTGCCTTCATCCCTCCAAAAAATATTACCAAAAAATTAGAAATATTTTAGTTCGTCAGATAGCAGAAACAAGGTCATCATCATGAGTCATCACTGAGGATATTTTCCATTGAAAGATCTGAACCAATGTATTTCAGGTTGTATACAACATTAAATAAAGAACAGTTACTAAATAGTCAAAATGAATAGTTTATTTTCAGAATAACTGGTAATGTCAAGGTAGAAGCTTCTATTCTTTCTTACCTCTTATTCAATGAATGAATTTTTTATCATTACATCAAGAGATCCATGATCTAATCATTGTTAGTATTTCCTTCAGTAATTTAGATCACAACCAGCAAATTCTTCTCCATCCTCTGTGACTCATTTCTACATACTCCCACAAATTAGTCACAAATCATCCACTCAACTGCTCTAAACGCTAATGATTTTCCCATCATTTTATTTATGCTACCCAACAGACAAAATTACCAAGAATATCTACATTCATCTCATACAGAACTATTTGGCATGTAGACATAGCTTATATGTACATATTTTGACTTTGTTTTTTGGAATAGTTTTAGAGAAGGCTTGACAGCACCATGACCATGTATAAAGGATGTTTTAGCATGCAAGATCGCAATGTTGAGTAGCTATCAAGAAGAAGCAATGCAATTAAAATCTACCTTAGGTTGCTAAATAATATTACAGGGCAAATGGATATTATTATAAAAATAATTTTCTTGGTAATATAAGAAAACATAGGTTACCTGATTTCCAAGGGGATCATATTTTTCTGCAATTATATTTAGTTCTGTGGAAGAATAATTAGATATGAAATAATTCACATAATTTTGTACATTTTTAGACATACAATAAATATTTGTTGGATGAAAGTATGTTGGAGAATTTTTCTTCCTATTGTTAAATATTACAATCTGTTTTTGATGATGATATCAGTGCAGAACAACAATGATGGATCAAATGCTACATGTACAAGTTCAAACATCTGAATACCTCCTTGTATATGGCCTTGTATTAAATACAACACAGGTTAGAGAGAACATATTGCTCAGAATTTTCAGAAAGTTATTTTAACAGAGCAAACTAAACACATATGGGCATTTTCTCCCACCCTCTCCCACTTTATCCCACCTTTCCATTTTCCCATTTTATTAGGAAAATTTGTTGGTGTTATTAAGATTAAATAGGCATCATATCACACACACACACACACACACACACACACATACACACACACATACCTCATCACCCTTATTGAAAAGGCAAGGGTTTTTTTTTTAGGAAAACTGTCCAAGAAACATAGGTAACTAGGATTAGAGGCTTTAAAAAACAAATGGTAAATTCTGATCCTCATGTAATTTTAGGTTAAAATTACCGGTGTCTAATGGAAACATTTTTAAAAATAAAAAAAAAACACAGTACTTTTCTTGAGCTAGATTTCTTAACCATATCCAAATTTCAGACTATTGAGCAACTTGGTTTTGGCTGGTGACTTAAAATTTTATTATCCTTTCTATTTAAATATTTTCCAAAAAATATTAAAATAACAAACAAGAAGCAAGTGCACACAGCTATGTGTGTGTGTATACATGTGTGTATATGTGTGTGTATATACATACACATAATATCCAATTAATGTATACTTGCACATTAAATATGTATACGTACATATATATAGAAAGAGAGAAATACATATATACATACATATACATGTGTATACATATACACATAGATATACGGAGAAATAATGTGAACTTGCATGTTATATATAGTATATGTGCATGTATTTATATATACATATATGTATATATATTTACATATGTATATATATATTTGTAGACAGAGACAGATAGAGAAAGAGTGAAAAAGAGAGACAGAGAAACAGAGGCAAAGATAGTGAGACAGAGTACTTAAAGTTTTTCAAAGCAGTTTACATGTTTTATCAACCCTTAGGACAGTGCCTGGCATAAAATGGGCACTTAATAAATGCTGTCAAATGACTGAATGTCAACATGTCTTCACAATATCTCCATGAAGTGAGTTCTATTATTATCTTCACTTTATAGATAAGGAAACTAGCTGAGAGAGGTTAAAGACATGGCTAAGTGTCTGAGGCATGATTTGAAAAATTCTTCCTGACTCCAAGTGCATTACTATCCACTATGCCACTTTGCAGCTGTGGTGGGAGTGAGGGTGGAGGTAAGTGTTTGTCTATATCCACCAAACTAAATAATTTAAATCCTAACTACAAAGATGAAAGTAGGATAATTGTAGTATCTAAGTATCTCCGCCCCTCCAAAATGGAATGGAAATAGTAATTAAAGCCCTTAGCCTCTGAAAGCAATAATCTGATGCATATAGTATAAGGAATTGTAAATGCAAAAGTTAAAAAAAATGAGCTAAGGTGGGTGAGAAAAAGACACGAGCAACAACAACCATAACAAAAGTGTTGAAGCTATATTGAGAAAGAATAACATGAAAGAAGGAATAGAGTCCCTGCTGAGGAGAGTTGTGAAGATAAAGGTAATAGATAATGAAGTGAAGTCAATTAAGTACTACTTAGTTAAGAGCTACTTAATTTTTATTTAGTTATTGTTTTCAAAATTAAAGATAATGTAATTTCTTCTGTCTAGAAGACAGTTGATGCTGAAAGTGAATTAAGGATACAAGAAAGCAGTCATCTAGCTGTTGTTGATAAGTTACAGTAATAAGGCCCTGATGAAGGTAATATTATCAAGGCAGTACCTTCAGTGATCATTGAAAGATTAAGGAGAATGAAAAAGTCAACTTGGCACTGGAGAGGGATATATATTTTCTCAATCTGAAACAAAAATCTATATGTTTTCTCCAAGTAAAGAAAGGCATGAGGGATTGGGCAAATAGCAGGCCTCTGAGTTTGAATTAAATGAATCAAAAAGATTGTGGAATGTATTTTTAGAAAAATGGAATTGTATTATGGGTCAGTGAACAAGTACAAATTCTTATTGTATTTACCTTCTGTGTGATGGATACATACTGCTTTTTGGGAGCTTTTGATACTATGCTTGTGGTTGTGTTTCTTGGGACATGATTCCCCTTGGTTCTTAGCCTCGACCCCTTTTGTGATAAAGTATGCATGTGTCAAATTCTCCCATTTCCTATTTTTTTAATCTTTTTCTGAGCAATATACTTAAAATTTATCTTAGGAGAAATAAATCATATGGTAAGGCTTAGGGCAGATTTACTGGAACTCATGTTCAAACATCAAGTGTATAAACAACTGTTTACTACGATGAATGATGTTATGTCCATTGCTTCAACAGACATACACACATAGATAATACATATACAGCATACATATGTACACTGTATCTATGTGTGTATATCTATAGAAATCTAGCAATAACAGACCACTTTCCTGCTGATTTTCATCTGACCCGGGATATCCTTCAGTGGATCCTAATAGCTTTGTGTTTGTAAGTCTTTTTCATGTAGTCATTTCTATCACCTAATAATTGGAACTTAAACACTACTTGGATATTTGACAGACTAAGATATAACTAAGAATAAGATTGCTCAGATATGTACTGATAAATGTTTACCAACTAGCTTTTCAAACATTAAAGACACACTCTTAAGTTTAATCTTATTTATTGATATTTTATTTATTACTTTCTTAATTCTAGGCAATAAAGAAAACAATAAACCAAGTCCTGGTTTGTGACATTTGCTGGTTTCTGAGGTTTAAAAGCTTGCAACAAAAATTTCACAATCAGCTTTTTCAATCTTGTACAAGCAGGTTATGGAACACTGTTGGGGTTAATGAACATTTAAATAATGAAAGAGTGATTACAAAAGAATATGCATAGCTTTATGCAGAGGAGGATATGCCTGCCTCAAATTACTTCCTTTTTTGACAGGGTTTATTAATCGATGGAGGAAAATGTGATAGTTTACATAAAATTTCTGAAATCACTTCATAAACTACTTCAAGAAATCTTAGTGGTAAAGATGGTGAGATTGAAATAGATTATAGTAAAATGAGGATACAGAATTGCTTAGAATCTAGACTCAGAATAGTTGCTTGATGAATTTTGTGAACTTGAAAGGTATTCCCTAGAAGAAGGAGTTTTGTATTTCTGAGATCAATTTTTAATTTTCTTTGTTTCTTTTAGTTCTTTGGTCAAATAATTCATGCCAAAGAGCTAGTCTCTTTCTTAAAAAAGAAAAAAAAACCTTCTCCATATTTAGTTATGCTGGTCCTAGGAAAGTAGAAATGAACTTTTCTTGGAGTAATATAGGAATATCAGTCAACCTAGAAAAGGCTATCTAGGAAACAGCCTTTGAGGTGGATCTTAGACTCAATGCTGTTCAATGTTTTTATCAATGTATTCAATAGAGGGTGTAGCTAAGATGGTAGTAGAGAAAAGGAAGGAGCTTGCCAGAGCTCTCCCAAGTTCCCCTTCAAATAACTTTAAACTCTGCCTCAAAACAAATTCTATAGTGATAGAACTGGAAAAATGATGGAGGGAAACAATTTTCTAGCCCAAGATACCTTTGAAAGACTACAGGAACGATTTGTCTCACTTAGGTAAAAGGAGAGTACAGCCCAGCACCAGCAGTGTTGGGAGGAACCCAGCCCCAGCACAGATCATCATAGGAAGATGATACTTGTAACTCTTAAGAACTGTATCATTATTAGGGTAGTTAGAATGAGTACACATAGACAGAGGGTGGAAGTATAAGTTGACTTTGATAGGATCACATAAAAATTATTGGGTAAAAGAGAAGGTTAATGGGAGAAAAGGGAAGGGAGAGGTAGAATGTGGTAAATTGTCTCATGTTAGAAAGATAAAGGAGGGGCCAAACATTGCTTGAACTTTACTTTCACCAAATTCGCCTAAAAGAGGGAATATTTCAACATTTCTACATACTATCAATAAAGTCCAGCAGAGATAGAAAGAGAAATTTCTTTTAAAATAACTGTAGATAATATAGAATACTTGTGAGTCTACCTGCCAAGACAAACCTAGGAACCATATGAATAAAGTTACAGAACATTTTTCACCCAAATAACTTCAGATCTAAACAATTGGAAAAAATATTAATTGTTCGTGGGTAGGCTAAGCCAGTACAATAAAAATGACAATTCTACCTAAATTAATTTGCTTATTGAATGTCCTTTCAATCAAACTGCCACAAATTATTTTGTAGAGATAAGAAAAATCATCACAAAAATTATCCAGAAGATGAACCTAGAAGAACAAAAGTTCAAGAATATTGAGAGAATTAATGAAAACAAATGTGAAGCAAGGTGACCTAGCAGATTTCAAACTGTGTTATAAAGTGATAATCATCAAAATTATCTGGTATTGACTAAGAAATGGAGTGGTAGATGAGTGGAATAGATTAAGTACATAAGGCTCAGCAGTAAATGACCAAAGTAATCTAGTGTTTGATGAGCCCCAAAAGTCTGGAAAACTGGAAAATAGTAAAGCAAAAAGTAGGTATAGACCAAATTCTTATAGTATGAACCAAGATAAGATCAAGATGGGTAAATGATTTAAACATAAAAGGTGATACCTTAAGCAAATTAAGAGAGTGAAGAATAGTTTACCTGTCAAATTTATGGAGAAGGGAATGATTGTAAAATGGAATATATTGATTATATTAAATTAAATAGGTTTTACATAAACAAAACTAATGCAACCAAGATTAAAAAGAAAGCCAAAAACTGGGAAACAGTTTTTACAGCAAGTGCCTCTGATAAAGACCTCATTTCTCAAATATATAAATAAATGATTGAAATTTTTAAGAATACAAGTTATTCCCCAATTGATAAATGGTCAAAGGATATGAATAGTTAGCTGTCAGACAAAGATAACAAAGCTGTCTATAGTCATATGAAAAAATGCTCTGAGTCACTACTGATAAGAGAATTTCAAATTAAAACAACTCAGGTACCACCTCACACATATTAGATTGGCTAATATAACAGAAAAGGAAAATAATACATGGTGGAAAGGATTTGGGAAAACTGGGACACAAATGCACTGTTAGTGGAATTGTGAACTGATCCAAACATTCTGGAGAGCAATTTGGAGCTATGTCCAAAAAGCAACCAAACTGTGCATACCCTTTGATACAGCAATAACATTATTAGGTGTGTATTCCAAAGAGATTTTTAAAAATGAGAAATTACCTCTTTATATACACACACCTATGTGTATATATGTATATGTATATATGTATACATATATACATATATCAGTTCTTTTCATTGTGACAAAGAATTGGAAATTGTGCCAATGCCTATCAACAAAGGAATAGTTGGACAAGTTGTAGTATACGACAGTAATGGAATATTACTATTCTATAAAAATGATTAGCAGGAGGATTTCAGGGGGAAAAAGCCAAAAAAACACCCTGGAAAGACTTATATGAACTGATGCAAAGTGTAGTAAGCAGAACTAAGAGAACATTGTACACAATAACAGCAATACTGCATAATGAGCAACTGTGAATGGCTTAGCTATTCTCAGCAATACAATGAAAAATGCTATCCACTGCCAGAGAAACAACTGATAGAGTCTGAATGTAGATTGAAGCTCATTATTTCTCACTTTTGGTATTTTTCCCTGTTTTTCTTCTTCTTCTTCTGGCCTATATCCCCTTTCACAATGTAACTAATATGGTAAAATGTTTTGCCCGACTTAACATGTATGACCTATATCAAATTGCTTATTGTCTCAGGAAAGGGGGAGGAGACAGAGGGAGAAAAAAAAATGGAACTCATTTTTAAATGTATGTTTAAATTATCTTTATATGTAACTGAGAAAAGTAAAATATTCTTTTAAAAGCAATATATTTAAAATAAAACAACAGAAGTATAAAAATGAATTGAATAAAGGAATAGATGACATGATTATTAAATTTGAGAATGACACCATGCTGGGAAAAATTGCAAGTATATGGGACAATGGAGTCAAAATAGTTCTTGTTAGAATAGAAAACATTGAGTCAAATAAATTAAAATGATATTTAATAAGTAAGGTCTTTATAACAGCTTAAAAAAAACTTTCAAGTAAAACCAAAAAGTGTGATCAACATTAATTTTTTTTCCTGAAAAGAGATCTATGTATTTTGTCATATTAAATGTTCTATATGAGATTATATATGGATAGGGACTAGACACATTATTTCATTGCTATATGGAATTCTCGGATAAGAAATCTCCTTCTACAAATATAGCTTGTCATGCTATAGTCATAGAGAGTTGCCCAGATTACTAACAAGTAAATTGACTTGACCAGAGTCACAAATTGACTTTACTTTTTACTGGTTCCAAGGGGAGCTTTCCATCCACTATATTGTGTTGTTTCTCCAGTAGCCTAAACATTGGCTTAATGTAGATATGGCTTCTTTTAAGAGAGGCACTAAGACTACGCATGTGATATTCCCATTGCACTGTGTCCTGGTCACACTACATCTGGAGTTTGAGATTTTGTTGTTACTATTGTTGCTATTCTGGCACAAAATATAAATCATATCCCTATTCTCCTCCCCAACTTCCCTATTAAAATTGATGATACTATGATTATACCAGTCACAAACACTCACAAACTTTGGATCATCCTCAACTCTTCACTTGCCTTCAACCCACCTAATTTGTTGCCAAGTCTCATTTGGTTTGGTTTTGTTTTTATACCTTCACAATGTTTGTTGTATATGACCTCTTCTCTCCACTCACACAACCAGAGGGTCTTGTAGGCCCTCAACATATCACACTGAATGTGGCAATATTTTTTGATTGTTTATCCTGACTCAGTTCTCTCCACTGCTCCATTCCATACCCCCATTCATCTAAAAAACCGGTCTTCCTAATACATAGTTTGAACATGTCACTCCTTTACTCAATGCAGACCAGTGGCTCCCTCTCAGTTCCAGAATAAAATAAAAAAATTCTTGGTTTGGCTTTTGAAGTCCTTCACAACCTGTTCTTTTTGGCTTTTCCAGAATACTTATATTAAACACCTCTCCATGTATCCTGTAATATACCAACATTGGTGTTCTTGCTGTTCTTGACATTTAGTACTCCATATCCCAGCTCTATGTCCTTGCACTGGTTGTCCTCCATGCCTGGAATGCTTTCTCTCCTTACCTTTTCTCTCTGGCTTCTTTATGATGTATGTTAAATCTCACCTTTTGCAGGAGACCTTCCCAGTCTATCTCATTATAGTGCCTTTCCTCTGATATTATCTTCCGTTTATGTTGGATATGGCTTGTATAATTGTAAAGCACTTAGCAAAGTGCCTTGTACACAGTAAGCACTCTAATACCTATACATACATACAAACATTATGTATACACACAAGCATATGTAGATACACACACACATATATTTATGTGTATGTGTGAATATGTATGTGTATATTTATATATACATGTGTATATAAGTGCTCACTCATACGTGCAAGTATATATTAATTATTACTATTAATTTTCCTAGTAATTTTTCATGTTTTATTCTCTTTTAAAATGAGAGCTCCTTGAGGGTAAGAACTATGTTTTTGCCTTTCTGTGTAACTACAGAATTTATCAGTGTCTCACATATAGTAAGCATTTTATAAATGCTTATTCACTGACTTATTGACAGTTTGACAATGACAATAATAAGAAGTAGATGGGGATGAGGGATGGGATCTGATACGGTGAAGGCTTCAGAAGCATGGCATATGGGGAACAGTTGAACAGACTGGGAATGTACAGCCTTGAGAAGAGAATTTACACTATCATAGATTCATAGATTTGGAGCTCAAAGGAACCTTAAAGATCATTCAATCTAACTCTCATAATTAATTAACAATTAAACTAAGATCTAGAGAGATAAGGTGATTTGCCTAAGATCACAGGGGTAATGAATTACAGAACTGGTGTTTTATCCCATTGTATCTAACTAAATTAATAATTTTCCTCGCTATCCAGAGATTTGTTCTGCTTGAACCTTGATGGTAGACCTAAGAGCACATGTGTGTATCTCCAATAATAGCACCTGAGCGGTAGAAGTAAAGGAGTCACACTTTAGTGTCTCACTTTACTGAAAAAGATAGGGTAAATTTCCCAAGTGGTACAAAACAATGGAAATCACTTTCAATAATTATCTCAAAACTCTCAGGACATTACATATACCATTATTTGCTAAGTAATTCTACAAACACACACATATATCTATATCTATATCTGTATATCTATATATCTATATATTAATATAACACACAGTGCCCTGATTTCATCACAGAAAATACAAAGATATATATCTCTATATATGGATATATATAGATATATATATATAGTGCCAATTTTGTTCTAAATCATGCTCCGATTTAATGGGAATTTATACACAAAATAACTGACTAGAAATGAAATCATCAGTGGAGATGGGGTTGGGGGGAGGTAAAGCATTTATAGGGCAACTACTATGTGCCAACATCTTACCAGTTGTTTTAGTTATACATGACTCTTCATGAACCCATTTGGGTTTTTCTTGTAAAAGATACTTGAATGATTTACCATTTCCTTTTCCAGGTAACTTTATAGATGAAGAAACTGAGGTAAGCAGAGTTAAGTGATTTGTGCAGAGTCTTATAGCTAGAAAATGTCTAAGGCCAGATTTGAACTTAGGAAGATGAGTCTTCCATACTCTAGACCCAGTGCTCTATCCATTGCACACCTTAGCTGCCTACTGTGTGCCAGACACTGTGCTAAATGATTTTTAAAAATAAATGTATGTAAAATCTCATTTGATCATCACAACAACACTGTGCAGTAGGCTCTGTTATTTTACAACTCAGGAAATGGATGCAGTGTTTAAGTGACTTGCACAGGGTCACACATGTAGTGTCTGTGACTAGATTTGAGCTGAGATCTTCATGACCTCATTCCCATGAGTCACCAGATGCCTCTAAAGATAGGAATCTATGTGATAAATCTCAGTAAAAAGAGCTGAGGGCATGTAAAAGGGAGTTTGCAGTGGGATTTGTGAAAATGATATGGATATGAGAGCTATGGTGGCAATAAGTTTGACAGGACTTGGCCACTGAAAGGTGCTATGAACATAAGGATCAGGCAGTATCAAAGATCAACATTTTAAATAAGTGACAAGTAGGGCTGCCTAGGAGGACAGTGGGTTTAATAATACAATTTCAAATATATTGTTGTGTTTTAATATTTGTTATGTAGTTTGCTCAAAAACCCTTTCAGGAACTTTTTTTATGAATTTTATGAATACTAGTACTCATTTGCCAGGATACCATAACCTACCAATTTCAGGCATGTTATCATATGAACAGTGGTGAGATTTAAATAAATTAACAACTGGTTCTCTGGTTCTGCTGCTGACATGGAGGGTTCAAGCTCCACCTCTCCGCTCCCACTAACTACTGGTTCATGGAACTCAACTTAAAATTAGGTACTGCTTCTACCAAACTGGTATAAACTGGCTGAATCCCAAAACTGCATATGAAGAGAGATATTCCTAAATTTGATCCCCAGAAACTACCAAAGGAGTTAGTTCACTTGGCTTGAGGACTCACCCAGATCTTTCAGTTTGCCAGAATGAAGGTTGAGTGAGTCAATCCTCGCTTTAGATATCTACTTCTGAGCACCAGATCTCACACAGAGTTTCATCCTAACCCAACCAGTGAGGAGACATGATGGCCTAGCCAATAGGGTTATCTTTGTTTTCTGTCATGACATTATGGAAGAACTTATTACTTGCCATTCTATATGCCCCACCTTTCAAATCTAACTAAAAATGAACATGATGATAATATCACTATTGGAAAAGCATGATAATTTACCACTATGGGATCTAAACAGAAAATCATCAAGACCAAATCACCTTTCCCTGGCCATCATTTCTATGTATATTCTTTCCACTTAGTAGATAATGTTATTTCCTTGAGTGCAGGTACTATCTTTTCTTTTATATTTCTCCTGTGACATATAATAAATGCTAAATAAAAATTTGTTGAATGATTTGTTATCGAAGCCTATTTTACAAGTGAAGAAAATTAGGTTCAGATAGGTTAAGTGATATGCTCAAGATTAAAAAAAAATTACTAATGTCTGTGTGAGCCAGGATTTGAGCTCAATTCTCTACTGGCTCACAATCAAATTCCATTTTCATTATACTATTATCAGGGAGACAGAGAGACAGAGACAAGAGGGAGGGAGGGAGACAGACAGACATAGACCACAGAGACAGAAAGAGAGACAGAGAGAGAGACACAGAGACATAGGCAGAGACAGAGACAGACAGACAGAGAGTCACAGAAAGAGGGAGGGAGGGAGGAAGGGAGAGGGAGAGGGAGAGAGAGGGAGTTGCAGAAAATAAAGACAAATGGTGACAAAGACAGAAAAAGAATATTATGAAGGAATGGGAGATAGAAAGCTGTCAATGTGATTTTCCTAAAAAGAATTCAACAAACTGCTGTGGTTTTCTATTACTTCCAAGATCAAATACAAAGCCCTTTGTTTGGAATTTAAAGATTTTAAATTCTTCACATCTACCACCATTCTCTCTTTCCAGTCTTCTCATGTTTTATTCCTCTATTCTTTCCATTCCTCCCACATAACCCTACAGCTCCCAATACCTTTACTTTACACTGGCTGTGTCTCCAGGTCTGGAATGCTTTTATTCCTCACCTCTTCCTTTTTTTCTGGCTTTCATATCCCTCAGGAAGAGATAGTAAGATCTCCAATCTCACATCTCCAACTACTTTTTGAAACATCTCAAACTGGAGTCGAGGAGATATCTTAAACTCAATGTATCCAAACAGAATTCATTATCTTTCCCCCTAAATTCTACCCCACTTTCTACCTTTCCTATTGCTATAGAGGATAACATCTTTTCCTAGTCCCTCAGGCTCACAACCTAGGGGTCATCCTGAATTCCTTACTCTGTCTCACTATTTTGAAGCCCCATGCGCCATCCCAACTATTGTCAGTGCTTTCAATTTCTCTTTTGCAACATCTCTGGAATATGCCCCCTTCTATCCTCTCACACTGCCACCACTCTAGTTTAGGTCATCACCTCATGGCTGGATTATTACAATCAACTAATGGTAGGCTATTGATGAAGATGCCTGCCCTAATTTCTTCCCATTCCAATACCTTATTCAGTTGCCAAAGTGATTTTCCTAAAACACAGGTGCAATCATGTCACTTCTCTATTCAATAAACCCCGGTGGCTTTCTATTGCCTCCAGAGCAAATACAAAAAATACTCATTTTTGCATTCAAAGCCTTTTATAACCTAATGCCCTCCTTGCATTCTAGTAGTCTCATGTCTTACTCTTCAACACATGCTCTTTGATCCAGTGATGCTAGCCTCTTGACAGTTCTGTAAACAAGACACAAAATCTCCCAGTCCAGGAATTCTCTCTGGCTTTTCATTATGGCTGAAATGGACTTCTTTCTAACTACCGACTTCCTTGGCTTCCTATCATTTCCAAGTAAATTCTCACCTTCTAGAGAAGACCTTCTCCAACCTCTCAAGTCTAATATCTTCTCTCTCTTAATTATTTCCTATTTATTCTGTATAGAGTTTGCTTTCTATAGTTTTTTGGGGGCATCTTATCTCCCTCATTAGATTATATGATCCTTGAGGACAGAGATTCTCTTGCTTTTGCTTTTTTGGGGGGGAGGGTAGGTGGTTTGGGGGGGAGAGGAATCCCAGCACTTAGCATAGTGCTTGGCACAGAGCAGGTGGTTAAAATACTTTCTTGTGATGCTTACCTCAGATTTAGTCTTCTGATCTTTCCTTGTCTTCATCACTGTTATTTCCTTATTTCTAAGATTTCATTCAACTTACCATGTATATGCAACAATATTGAACAATAATGAAACATATTGATAGATTGACAAGTACAGATTATATTTATAGTTTTGCCACGTTTAGTTTGAATGCACAACAATCTGTTGCCAAGATTTTCCAGTTTTACCTTTGTAATTTCTCTCACATACACCCTTTTCTCTTTCCCAGAATAGGAGCCATCCTGGTAGAAGCCCTCAGAATTACCTTAGTTTAGCTTTATCTAATTATTTTGAACTATTTTATGTCTATTGATGGCCTTAGTCTCTTTTCTTAAAAGTGACCTTTTTCATATCCTCAGGATGTACAACTCTTAAGCATCTACAAACTAGATGAAGAAACTGAATCTGAGAAGGGTTAAATGATATGTCCAGAAGCAGATAGCCAGTAGGTGTCTGAGGCAGTATTTCCATACAGGTCTTCCTGATTCAAGTTCAACTTTTATTCATTTTAATGGAGTGAAGAGTGGGAGGAGAGAAAATAGGTGTGCTTATTAAAATAAAAACTATTCTGAAAAGTCCACATTAAATGGCAACAAAGCTCTGATTAAATGAAATTGACAATATCACTATTTTATGGTTAAGAAAATCTTAATTTGTTTTAACAAAATGATACAACAAAATGCAGTTCTTTTATTTTGCTTCTTTGGGGAAAGTATGCCTTGTAAGTTTATGTTTGTTAGCTGTATTAGAAAAAAAATATTAATGAAAATACAATAATCTTTTTTAAAAAGGAAGACTAACAAATACAGAAACCAAGGAAAAAAACAAATAATGAAAGAAAGTACTTAGATAAAGAGGAATGAATAAAAAAGAAAAATAAGCCAACCATGGGCTTAAAAAATAACAATTTGGAAGAAAAGGCCTGAAACATTTTTTCCTGGGGAAAACTAAACAAAGAGAAGGTGCAAAAAGGGGGAGATGAAAGAGAGAAAATGGAAAAGAATTTGTAACATACTCTAATAAAGTCAATGTTAAAAAATGAAGTGAAAATAACTCCTTTATTCTCTCAGGAAGAAGAGAAGGTAGGGAGAATGGGTGAGGCAGCAAAAGAAGATTTTGAAATAGGAGGAAATCTTTATTCAGTCGTAAAAAGAGGGTCCATTGAAGAAAATTCCCATGGGGAGGGAAAATTATACTGTATCAGGAAATGAGAACCTTGAAAGGGTATGATCTCAAAGGATTCAGCACATGTAGAGACTCTTCCCTCTGAGAGTTGTACCTCCATGGACAGCATCCTGACTCAGAAAAAGTGGCATCAGATCCTGGGGGACGGAGGCAACTAATATGAAGACATTAGAAGGGTATGGACCCAGAGAGTAGCTTTCATGGAAAATAAGGAAAAATGTTTCTTGGGGAAAGCAGGAGATAATAATGATCCACACAATCTGGTACAATGGAAAATTTCTGTCATGGAGCAATACTTCTACTATCTCTCTGGCCAAAAAGTATTGATACTTCTAAAAGTGAAATAGCAAACAGAGCATAATGGTCAAAGTCTACAAAGCAACAAAATAGGCATCTTTTAGGGGAGGGAACTCAAAGTAGTACCTAAGAATCTTTAATTCCATGAAGTATAGAGAAACTAAATAGAGGCTAAATGAATGTGACAGATTCTTCATGTAAAAAGTTTAAAATTTCAGTCAGTTAATAAATAGTAATAATAAATAATTATATATGTAATTATATATTATGTATATTAATATATAATAACTAAGTGCCTACTATATGCTGTCATTGTTCTAAGCACTAAAGATATAAAGAGCAAAGGACTACCCCTGATGTCTAAGATCTCAAAGTATACAGTAATGAAGGGGACAATATACAACTATGTAGAAACACACTATTTACAAGAAAAAATGGAGATAATCAACAGAGGAAGGACACTGGGATTGAAGGAATTAGGATAGGATTCTTGTAGAAGGTGCTATTTTAGTTTGGATTTCAGGGAAGCCAGGGAACCCAGGAGGAGGAAATGAGGAAGAAGAATATTCGAAGCATGGGGGCATCTGGTGAAAATGCCCAGAGTCAGATCCTAGAGAATCAAGTAAAAAACTACTTGAAATAATAAACAACTTTAGCAAACTTGCAGGATATAAAATAAACCCACATAAATCCTCAGCATTCCTATACATCACTAACAAAGCCCAGCAGCAAGAGATACAAAGAGAAATTTCATTTAAAGCTACTGTAGACACTATAAAATATTTGGGAGTCTTCCTGCCAAGAAAAACATGGGGACTATATGAATATAATGATGAAACACTTTTAACACAAATAAAGTCAGATCTAAATAAATGGAAATATATCAGTTGCTCATGGTTAGGCTGAGCTAATGTAATAAAAATGACAATTTTACCCAAATTAATTTATTTATTCAGTGCCATACCAATTGAACTATCAAAAAATTATTTTGCAGAGCTGTATACAATAATAACAAAATTTATCTGGCAGAACAAGAAGTCTAGAATATCTAGGGAATTAATGAAAAGAAATGCTAGTGAAGGTGGCCTAGCCATACCAGACATTAAATTGTACTATAAAGCAGCAGTCATCAAAACTATTTGGTACTGGCTAAGAAACAGAGGTGTGGGTCAGTGGAATAAGTTAGGTACACAAGACATAGTATTCAATGACTATAGTAATCTACTCTTTGATAAACCCAAAGAATCCAGCTTCTGGGCTAAGAATTCACCTGTTCACAAAAACTGCTGGGAAAATTGGAAAATCGTAGGGCAGAAACTGGGCATAGACCAATATCTTACACCATATACCAAAATAAAGTGAAAATGGGTTGTTTTAACAATCTGGCTAGCAGGTGCTGTTGGGGTGTAAGATCCACCCAGAAAGCCGCCAGCACGCTGCAAAAGCACAGATTCTTTTGATCTGTTTTAATAAGGAAAACAAGGTTAAAGGAGTTGACAAGCTTACTTTAATTCACCATACAAATATCATTCACTTAGTTCAGGGGAAGAGACCAGCACACTGAACTTCAGAGCAAATTACAAACAAATTACAAACATCAACAGACAGACCAAATACAGATTCATAGTTACCAACATCTAGGTTTAGCCCGGGAGCTCAGAACAAGGGCTGGCCCAGAGTTATGTGTGCCACCACTGCTGTGGGTAAGAGCTCCAGAGAGGAGAAGGCCAACCCCTGGTTTTATATCTTTTTCAGGGTCAGGGGTGAGTCACACATGCGACTCACGCATGTGACCTAGAATTGTCACAAAGAGGTGACTTAAATCCACGTGGTCTAAAAGCCTCTGCTGTCCCAGACATGTCACTCAAGCTCATGTCTAAACTAAGCCCTCTCCTGAGGCAAGGAGACACCAAAGACACCCAAATCTAATCAAGGAAACAAAGGTCAAACTCCCCAAGGGCACTTAGTTGAACTGAGTGCTTAAGAGCCCATTTTGCTTACCAATACATGGGTTCATGATTTAGGAACAAAGGTTGATACTATAAGTTATTTGGGGGAGGAAGGAATAATTTACCTATAAGATTTATGAGAAATGAAAGAAATCATGACCCAATAAGAGATAGAGAGCATTACAAAATGCAAAATGGATAATTTTGATTATGTTAAATTGAAAAGTTTTTTGTATAAACAAAGCCAATGCAACAAAGATTAGGAAGGAAGCAGAAAATTGGGAGAAAATCTTTACAACTAGTGTCTCCGATAAAGGCCTCATCTCTAAAATACGCAGGGAACTGAGCCAAATTTATAGGAATACAAGTCATTCCCCAATTGAGAAATGGTCAAAGGACGTGAACAGGCAGTTTTCAGAGGAAGAAATTAAAGATATCTATAGGCATATGAAAAAATGCTCTCAATCACTATTTATTAGAGAAACGCAAATCAAAACAACTCTTAGGTACCATATCTCTCCTGTCAGATTGGCTAAAATGGCAAAACAGGCAAATCATAAATGCTGGAGAGGACATGAGAAAATTGGAACATTGTTACATTGTTGGTGGAGTTGTGAACTGATCCAGCTATTCTGGAGAGCAATGGAACTATGCCCAAAGGGCTATAAAAATGTTCATACCCTTTGACCCAGCAATACCAGTTCTAGGGCTATATCCCAAAGAGATTACAAAAGTGAGAAAAGAACCTGTATGTACAAAAAATATTTATAGTGGCTCTTTTTGTAGCAGCAAAGAATTGGAGATCAAGGGGATGCCCATCAATTGGGGAATGGCTGAACAAGTTGTGGCATATGAAGTTAATGGAATACTATTGTGCGATAAGATATGGGGATGATATGAACTTCATAATAACCTGGAAAAGCCTACACGATATAATGCTGAGTGAGCAGAGCAGAACATTATACACAACCACAGATAGATGGATTCTGTAATGGCTAACCCTGATAGACTTTGCTCTTCTCAGCAATACAAGGATCAAAGACAACTTCAAAGGACTCATGATGGAGAGAGCTATCTACATCCAGAGAAAGAACTATGGAGTCTGAATGCAGATTGAAGCAAACTAGTTGCTCTCCTTTTTTTTCCTCTTTTGTTTTTAGGGGTTTTTTTGGTTTTGTTTATTCTTTCTCATGATTCATTCCATCTGTCATAATTCTTCATTACAGCTTGACTATTGTGTAAATAGGTTTAACGTGAAGTTATATGTAGAAGATATATCAGATTCCACGCCGTCTTGGGGAGGCAGGGGGCAGGGAAGAAAATCTGGAACTCAAAATCATGCAGAACTGAGTGGTGTAAACTAAAAAATAAAAAAAAATCTCAATTAAAAAAAAAGAAAATGCCCAGAGTCATGAGATGAAATATCCTATGTGAGGAACAGCAATGAGGCCAGTGTCAATAAACTGAAGAGTATTTGTGTGTGGAGAATATAAGGATTAGAAATACTGGAAAGGTGGGGCTGGAACAGGTTATGAAGAGTTTTAAACAAACATGGGGTAATAGGGAGGTTTATTGAGTTTACTGAATGAGTGTGTGTCTGTGTGTCTAGGGCTTGGGGGTGCAGTTAACATGGTCAGATCTAAATTTTAGGAAGATTGTTTGGATAACTGAGTGGAGGATGGACTGGAGTTGGAAGAGATTTGTGGCAGGCAGAACTGACAAACACACTAGTTGAAGCATAAGATTAACCTTTCTGTGATTCAGTTTCTTTGTCTATTTTGTGAATGCCTAAGAGCGGTATGTCCTAAGGATATGAAAAAGGCTATTCTTAAGAAAGGAGATTAAGGCCATCAATAGACATATGAAAAAAAGTTCCAAAATTAATTGGAGAAAGCTAAGTAAGGTAATTTTGAGGTTCTACTTCATACCCAAAAGATGGGCAAACATAACACAAAAAAAGAAAATGATAAAAGGTTGAGGGGCTGTGGGAAAACAGGCATATTAATATATCACTGGCAATACTCCTTTTGGAAAGCAGTTTGGGTTTATACACACAAAATTGCTAAGCAACATGTGCTCTTTGCCCCAACTATGCCACTGTTAGGCCTGGGTCTTATTGTTATACAATTGAATCGGATCATTTGCAGAATTTATTTTCAGCATGGAAGTTGTTAAATTTCATCTTTATATATCTTGGAGTTTGTAGCATATCGACTTGAAAATACTCTCAATCATTATCTTTCCAGTAGATCTGTGGGTTCTTTTGGTTGACATTTTTAGTTTTTACTGTGTCTTGCAGAGTGATGGTTTTTTTTTTATTTGTCACATCTGTCTGAGAGAACTATGATCCTTAATTTGTCTTCAAGCATTTCATTTGAGATAAAAATGTTTTGCTTATATAAAGATCATATTTTTTTAACTGATTTTCTTCCTGGTGAGGACTTTGGTAATTGAAGTCTTTGTCCCCCTAATCTTATGATCCCTTGTCACTTTTTTTTCCCACTTCTTCATGGTGGCTACCCTGAATACTGCATCTTAAAGGTCTCCAATCCTTGTGTCATGCTTTGGGATTCATTTTAATAAGCCTAAGTCTCTTTCCCCAGTGACTACTGAGGGGATAGAACTGGCCTCAGCTGCATACCAGAGTCCCTTTCCTACAGAATTGATGGCCTCTACTCCTTTCCACACAAGAAATTATTCTCTACCAGTTCTTCTTCCTTATTTCTCTGGGTAAATACTGTCCCAACTCATCTGAAGAGGATGGAGGATAAGTTTTTGGATCTCATTTGTTTCCACGGAACAATTGAGTGAGAAATGGTGCAGTGAGGCGTACTATCAGAAAGTTCCTCAGTTTATCATGAACTGTTTATTAAGGCCTTACTATGTGGCAAGCATGTTCCAAACACTTGGAATACAAACACAAGTAAAAAGAATGTAACCTGTAGAGGAATGAAGATATGTCTAGTCCAGAGGGAGAGTGAACTAATAGAGTAAAGAGGTTTGTGGGACATTATAGAGAAAGTCTAGGACAGTCAGAAATAGAGTCTGAAGACTGCAGAAGTAGCAAAGAAATTTCTCAGGGACATCTCCAAATGCAGGAATGAAGGGAGTTCTGAATGAATTTAATCTATTAATTTCAAACTTTTGTTGAAATCATTTCCATGCCATTTTAGCTTTGTAGGAAGATTAAAGTCCAGCAAATACTACTGGGTGGCAAAGAGAGAAATCATTTAAAAATACTGGGAATTTGCCTATAAGGAAATTGTAAAATAGGTCACCAAACAAAAGGAGATAGACTTTGCAATCTGTCTTATACTGATTCTTGAAAATAGTCTAAAAGATGATAGTCCTCTGTTTCAGAAGAGTGGAGCAACAGAAAGGAGTTTAGAAAACTTGCCAAATTTATAGTCCTCAACCACTACACCACCCTCACTGAACTTGAATTTAATTTGCATATTGTAAATTTATTGATATATTTAAATGTGTTTCAACAGATATGTAGGTAAGTAGATGAAAGATAGAAACTGGAGCGATGATGGAGACAGGAAATTAAGAGACTCTTACATGAATGATTATTTAATCCTAAGTACAAAAGTGTGCTCAAAGGAACAATGTAAATAATTTGGGTCTTACCAACTATTGGGGATTATATATACCGCTATGCTCCTTCTCCATTTAGCATATATAATTGGGAATTATCACATACATTAAAAGACTTTTCCAAAGGTCGTTTGATACTTAGTGATAAGATTCAACTATCTATAAAATGTTTTTTAATCTAATTGCTTATTAAAAGTAACCCCACAAAAGCTTTTATCCTTAAGTTGATTTTTTTTTATCATCCACAAACTGATATATCTAATACTGTGGTGTTACTTGTAGATAGCTAATTTGCAAGACAACAAAAATAAATTTTAAAAGAATTAGCAATTATTTCATTGTGCTAAATGGAGTTTATCATTAATATCAATGAATGCTAAGGAGAATGGAAACCCTATCAAGATTGACTAATAAAGAAACAAGGAAACTATGGCTGCCATCCTGAATAATTAAGCTATGAAGGGCTGGTGCCAAATTAAAAACTGTATGAATACATACTGCTGTAACAAAAATGCAGCTTGCAGCTGCTGTGGAGGTACATGGCCAATAACACCAGCACACAGGAGAGATGCTAGCACAGGTCTTTGATCTGCTTTTCTAAAGAAAGTAACTTTAATTTTACATTTACATTCTCACTTTAATTAAATATACATATATCATCCATTTACTTCAGGGGAAAAAGTCAGCACCCTGAACTTCATAGAAAACACAAACAGAAATTGCAAGCAGAAATTATATAAACAGAGCAAATAACACAAATCAGCAGACAGGGCTTCTAACTTTCTGTCCATAGCAATACATATGTAGTTACCAGAGAGAGAAGCACCAACACCTTTGTTTTCAAAGCTGGGGGGCTCATTAATGGCTACCCACAGTCACATCTGGCCAAATCACAGCAACACTCTTCCAATGAGTGAGCCCCCAAGCAAAATGCTAACCTCAGAATATATATATATATATACTGTTTTGAATCAAAGACTCTCATAAAACAAAGGTAAGACTCAATCAAAGGCACTTTATGGCTTTAGTGCTGAGAAGTCCTCCAAAAGAAAAAAACAGCAAAAAGTTCTACTTTGCTTGCCATTATATTCCACCCTTCCCTGATCCTTGGCATTATAATCTAAATGGCCATGGATCCTGGAACAAATAGAGGCACTATACTTTGCAATCCCACCACATAATAACTTATTAGTAAGGTGGCGACGTAGTCTTAAATAAAACATATCATTCAGTATATCTTATAGCTTTTTTCAGAATACCCACATAGCACGTATCATTTTTCAGTCAACTAAACTATAACCTTCATAGCAACACCCTTAAGCAAAACACCATTCAGTAGCATTTCCCAAAACACTTGTTTGCACAAGTAGGGGTTCCCAGGCCAGGTTCTTCCTTAACACAACATATCATCCTTAAAAGATAGCACAAAATATAAATACCATCCACCTGTAGGTCACAGCAAGTTACATACATAGTTACCAGAGAGAGAAACACCAACATCTGATTTTTCTAAGCTGGGGTTCTCCTTAAGAGCTACCCAGAATCTCATCTGGCCTAATCACAAGAACACTCTTCCGATGAGTGAGCTCCCAAGCGAAATGCTTACCTCAGAATATATATACTGTTTTGAATCAATGACTATTGATTCAATCAAAGAGTCTTGATTCAAACAAAAGCAAGACTCAACCAAAGGCACTTTATTGCCTTAGTGCTGAGAAGTACTCTAAAAGAAAAAAAAGACAGAAAGACTTCAGCTGGCTTTAACCTTGGCACACACCAGCCAGCTCCAGCTTAGTACCAGCTATGCTGAAGCATTATATAGCTTCTAGTTGACAGAACCAGCAGCCACAGCACACAAAGCCAGTGACCAGGCCCCAACCTCCCAGACAAGAAGCTTGGGATAGAGCTTCTTATGCCCCAGAAGCAGAGATCCACTTTAAAAGCCAGGACAAGGGCAATCACAATAAACAAGAAGCAAACTAGGAAACAAAGATCATAGAATCTTACTATAGGAACAGGAAAGATTAAAATATGAACTCAGCAGAGGACAGTATTTACACTGTACCCACATCTGAAACCTCAAAGGGGAATATGAACTGGTCTCAGGGCCAAAAGCATTCTTGGAATAGCTCAAGAAGGATTTTGAAAGCCAAATTAGAGAAGTAGAAGAAAAATTGACCAAGTCTTTTAAAAATACAATGGACAAAATGGAAAAAAAATCACTGAAGACAACTAATCCTTAAAAAGTAAAATTGGCCAAATGAATAAGGAGGTACAAAAATTAGCTGAAGAAAACAATTAGTAAAAACATTAGAATTGGGCAAGTAGAACCCAATGGTGCTAGAAAGCTTCAAGAATCAGTCAAACAAAATCTAAATAATGACAAAAGAGAAGAAAACATTAAAAAAATGCATTGGAAAAACAACTGACCTGGAAATAAATCCCAGAGGGATAATCTAAGAATTATTTGGATTACTGAAAAGTCATGATGAAAAAAAAAAGAGCCAGGACAGTATTTTCCAAGAAATCATCAAGGAAAATTTCTCTGTTGTCCTAGAACCAGAGGGTAAAATAGTCATCAAAAGAATCCACCAGTCAACTACCGAAAGAGAGCCCAAATTGAAAATGCAAAGGAATATTGTGTTGAAATTCCAGAATTTATCATGTCAAGGAGAAAACACTGCAAGCAGCTAGAAAGAAACAATTCAAATATCAGAGAACTACAGTCAGGAGCGCAAAGGACCTTGCAACTTCAACATTAAAAGATGAGAGCGATTGGAATATGATATTCCATAAGGCAAAGGAACTTGGAGTACACTCAAGCCTGAAGAGAGACCTTAAAAAACAAACAGGGGAAAAAAAGAAAAAAAAAACCTTGCTATTCAATAAGGGCAAACTGTTTACATCCCTTTATGGGAGGATTATATTTGTTAATCCTGAGAATGGTGTATTTATTATGGCATTTAAAAGGGATCCACATAGATGGAAAGTGTGGGTATAAATTAACTGATGTGATGACTAAAAATCCCTAATTAAGGGGTGCAAAGGGATTGTAATGGGAAAAAGAGGGAAGGAAGAGGAGGTATAAAATGGTAAATTACATCACATGAAGAGGTCCAAAATGTATTATAGTAGAGGGAAAGAAGGGAGGGAGGTGAACATGGTTTGAGTTTTATTTTCATTGGATTTGGTTCAAGGATGGAATTACATACTCAATGAAATATATAAATCTAACTTGCCTTACACTCAGTAGCAATCCTGATCTCAGACAAAGCAAAAGCAAAAATATATCTAATCAAAAGAGATAAGGAAAGAAACTATACCCTGCTAAAAAGCAACTGAGACAATGAAGCCATCAATGACTTCCGTAGCAGAAAATCTCCAGGGACAGATGGATTCACAAGTGAATTCTGTCTAACATTTAAAAATAATTAATTCCAATACTATATAGACTATTTGGGAAAATTGGCAAAGAACGAGTCCTACCAAATTTTTTTTTGACACAAATAAGGTAGAGATACCTAAACCAGGAAACACCAAAACAGAGAAAGAAAATTATAGACCAATTTTCCTAATGATATAGATGCAAATATTTTAAATAAAATATTAGAGAAAAGATTACAGTAACTTATCATGAGAATAACACACTTTGATCAGGTAGGATCAGGAATGCAGGGCTGGTTCAACATTAGGAAAACTATTAGCATAATTGATCATATCAACAACAAAACTAACAGAAATCATATTATTATCTCAATAGTTGCATAAAAAGTTTTTCACAAAATACAACACTCATTCCTATTGAAAACACTGGAGAATATAGGAATGAATGGAGCCTTCCTTAAAATGGTAAATAGAATCTACCTAAAACCATCACCAAGTATTATATGAAATGGGAATATGCTAGATGCATTCCCAATAAGATCAGGAGTGAAACAAGGATGTCTATTATCATCCCTGTTATTCAAGTTGGTACCAAAATGCCAGTTTTAGCAGTAAGAGAAGAAAAAAGAAATTGAATGAATTAGAATAGGCAAAGAAGAAACTAAATTATCACTCTTTGCAGATGATATGATGATTTACTTAGAGAATCCTGGAGAATCAAGTAAAAAACTACTTGAAATGATAAATAACTTTAGCAAAGTTGCAGGATATAAAATAAACCCTCATAAATTATCTGCATTTCTATATATTAATAACAAAGCCCAAGAGCAAGATATAGGGAAATTCCATTTAAAGCTACTCTAGACATTGTAAAATATCTGGGAGTCTAGCTGCCAAAACAAACCCAAGGACTGTAGGAACACAATTACAAAACACTTTTCATACAAATAAAGTCAGGCCTAAATAATTGGAAAAATATCAGTTGCCTTTGGGGAGGCTAAACTAATATAATAAAAAAATGATAATTCTACCTAAATTAATTTACTTATTCAGTGCCATGCCAATTAAACTACCAAAATTATTTTATAGAGCTAGAAAAAATAATATCAAAATTCATCTGGAAGAACAAAAAGTCCAGAATATCAAGGAAATTAATGAAAAGAAATGCTAAGGAAGGTGGTCTAGCCATACTAGATCTTATATTGTATTATAAATCAGTTATTATCAAAACTGCTTGATACTGGCTGAGAAATAGAGGGGTAGACCAGTGGCATAGGTTAGGTACACAAGACACAGTAGTAAATGATTCTAGTAATCTACTGTTTGATAAAGCCATAGATCCCAGGTTCTGGGATAAGAACTCAACAAAAAAAAAAACATCTGGGAAAACTGGAAAATAGTATGGAAGAATCTGGGCATAGACCAACATCTGACACCATATATGAAAATAAAGTTCAAATGGGTATACAATCTAGATATAAAGGCTGATATTATAAACAAATTAGGGGAGCAAGGAATAGTTTATCTGTCAGATTTATGGAGAATAGAGGAATTTATGACCAAACAAGAAATAGAGAATATTATGAAATGCAAAATGGATAATTTTGATTATATTAAATTGAAAAGTTTTTGCACAAACAAACCTAATGCAACCAAGATTAGCAGGGAAGCAGAAAACTGGCAAAGAAATTTTATAACTAGTGTCTCCAATAGAGACCTCATTCATGAAATGTATAGAGAACTGAGTGAAATTTTCAATAACATAAGTCATTCCCCAATTGATAAATGGTTAAAGGACACAAACAAGAAATTTTCAGAGGAAGGGATTAAAGTTATCTCTATTAATATGAAAAAATGCTCTAAAACACTATTGATAAGAGAGATGCAAATCAAAAAAAACATGCTCTGAGGTACCACATTACACTTGTCATTTTGGCTAAAATGACAAAAAAGGAAAATTATAAATGTTGGATAAGATGTGGGAAAGTTGGAACACTAATTCTTGGTTAGTGGAGCTGTGAGCTGATATAACCATTCTGAAGATCAATTAGGAAGTATGTCCAAAAGACTATAAAAATGTGCATATCCTTTGACTCAGCAGTACTGCTTCTAGGGCTATATCCCAAAGAGATCATTAAAATGGGGAAAGGCTCCACATGTACAAAAATATTATAGCAGCTCTTTTTGTGGTGGCCAAGAATTGGAAATTGAGGGGATGCACATCAATTGAGAAATGGCTAAACAAGTTGTGGTATATGAATATAATGGAATACTATCGTGCTATAAGAAATGATGAACAGGTAGACATCAGAAAAACCTAGAAAGACTTATATGAGCTGATGCTGAATGAAGTGAGCAGAACCAGGTGAACATTTTACACAGTAAGAACCACAGTGTGCATTGACTGAGTTTGATAGACTTAGCCCTTCTCAGAAATGCAAGGACCTAAAATAATTCTAAAAGGCTCATAATGGAATATACCATCCACATGCAGAGCAAGAACTGTGGAGTCAGAATGCAGAGTGAAGCAGACTCTTTTGTCTTTTGTTTTGTTTTGTTTTTCATGGTTTCTACCATTCATTATAATTCTTCCATGCAACATGACTAATGTGAAAATGTGTTTAGTAGGAATGTATGTGTAGAGCCCATATCAGATTGGATGCTATCTTGGGGAGGGGAGAAGAAAATTTAAAACTTATGGAAGTGAATATTGAAAACCGAAAATAAATATACTAAAAAAGAAATAATTATTTCTACAAGGAAAGTACGGAACATGGAGGAGAGTCATTTCTTAGCTCCTGGATAATAGCAAAACTTTGCAGGGGGAATGAGAACTTACTAGTCTCTGGAAAAACTCAAAGACAAGAGAAACAAAATAGCACACTATAATTGGAAAATTGAGTGGAAGCATAACTGATACTGATGAAAGGAAGGACATAGAGGATGATTTATTAAATTTTAAATTAAACATTTGGAACTGATAATTAAAAGCCTTAAGAATGGACCCTCTACCACATTTTCTTGATCTGTGTCCTAAATAAATTAGTTATGTGTAACAATCACAGTAAAATCCTACGAGCTGACTGGACCTTGACCTCTTCTTTGTCAAGGCTAAATGCACTAAGTCAGAAACATCTATTAAATGCTTAATGTGCCCAGAATACTGACATGGTCAAGGGAAAGTACATTTTGATAAGACACATTTTCTGCCCTTAAGGAGCTTAGGCTTCAATAAGGCAAAGTATACCTGCTCTGATAGTTAATATGAATGATTGTACATGACGATTCCATGAGAATGGAACAAATCAAAATGCTTTATAGGCTCTAAGAGGCTCAGGAAATCATTATTGATGAGGGAATTAGAAAGAATCATGGTGGTGATTAAGTTAGCTTCCAAGGATAGGTAGGAATTAAAGAAGAGTGATGACATGCGAGACATAGGGTATAGTGGGAAGGGGAAAGGAAGGGAAAAGCATTTATATAGAGCCCACTATGTGCCAGACACCATGTTAAGTGCTTTTGTTTACAGATATTATCTCATTTGATCCTCACAATAATCTTGATAGGTAGATATCATCATCATCATCATCATCATCATCATCATCATCATCATCATTATCATCATTTTATAATAGACTGCTTAAGGAAAAATAAGTTAAGTTACTTGCCCAGGATTATACAGTATGAGTAAAAAAATGCTAAAAGTAAATAGTGAGTTCGTGAGACAAATATTATTAAGGTTTTCTTTTGTCATATATTGTGTAAAGAGATGAAATACAAGACAATGCTATACAGTTGTAATGGCAACCACACTGGCATACCCAGGATGGCTGCTAGTGCAGGTTCTTAGACCTGCTTTACTAAGGAAACCAACTTAAAAGAGGAAAATGATCTTCTTTAATTACATAGAAAAAATAGAAAGAGAAATAAAGACCAATAGATAGGGCTCTAGTGCTTGAATCAAAGCTTTACATCCACCACAGAATCTAGAGAGCCTTTACCTCTGAGGAGTTGGGTAGATTTGAACATACAGCCACTTAGAGTCTTGATCAGGGAATCACAACATCTTTCTGATAAGCAAGCCCCCAAAGCAAAATCTCACCTCGCAGAATATATACTCTTTAGGGTCAGTCCCTAATTAGAAATTGACAAAAGCTTTGTAAGCCTTCCTATAAGCAAGCAAGCTTCCCTTAATGGGCTCAAGATGAGGCCTATTGAAGGGCACAGAAGATCTTGGAAGATCCTATTCCCTATTAACCTTATAATGGTAGAAAGGTACTAAATTGTGGAGGTCTTTGATAAGTAAAGGGATAAGAATGCTGCTTCCAAACTGAAAATGCTGTGTTTCTATCTTTTTGTCTCCATGGTCTAGTGCAGTGTCTTTTACAGAATTGTGACTCAATAAATGCTTGCTGAATGCATGAGTGAATGGCATTAACCACTAGGCGTACGGATACCAAAAATCTGCCCTATTCTAGGGTACATCAATAAACTCAAAGGTGCATTATCGGATATTTTACATTTTCTAGGAAAACTTCAAGTTACTCTACATATGTTGGGCACTGGGAATAATATTAGCTTTAGGGAGCTCACAGTTTCAACATTAAACTTTGCTGCATCTCTTTTGATGTTTGAGATTTCTTTTGGTTACTTGTAAATTTGGATACACATACAAATTCTTGAACTTTCTTGTTTAATATATCATGCCCTTACAAAGCTAGGTTTTTGGTAGCTTCTGGATTAAAAAAGGAGGTGACACATAAAAATCAACACAGGAATGGAAGTGGGGGCAATGGTATTGATTCCAAATTTTAAAAGCTGTGCAGTGAGCAAATGGCACACATTTCCCATTAGTAAGTAATTGCGAATATTTAGAAATTATCTTTTCAATTTACGCAAATTATTTTTCAAAGATGAATATGTTGCTAGGACATAAATATTTACCAAGTTTTTTGGGTATCACTGCTTAATAAACGAAATTCTTAGGGTATTTTTTTAATTGTCTTGTTTTGGAGAGCCAAGACAGTGGCTAGAAAGCAGGGACTTGCGTGAGCTCTTTACCAGATCCCTCCAAAAACCTATCAAAATGGCTGTGAACAAATTCTAGAACTGCAGAACTCACAAAATAGCAGAGGGAAACAGGGCTCCAGCCCAGGAAAGCATGGATGGTCACTGGGTAAGTTTTATTGGGCATGGAGTTGGGAGCAGAGGGGAGCAGAGCCCAGCATGGGTGGCAGCAGGACCAACCAGACAAAGAGCTAGGTGGAACAGGCCCTCGCGTACTGAATCAGTGAGCTGTGTCAATTACCAGGTTTCTCAACCCACAAACACCAAAGACAACAGAGAAGGTTAGTGGGAAAAGCTGCTGGAGACAGAGTATAAAAAGGAGTTCACGGTCTGGTCACCGTCCCAGGGGCAGTGGAGGTGAGGCAGCTACAGAAATACAGTTGCAGTTGCCTCAGGCCCCAGGCCCACCTGGCAGATCAGAGCAGGAGTGAAGAGCCTGCTGAAGATCTAAGTCCAGGCCAGGTTGGGGATTCTTGGGGAAGGAGGAGTGCTGGTATGGCAGAGCTGTCACATCTCCCCAGGCTTGGAATATAGAATTCTTTAGTCTACAAGCAGTTATACCCCGTGGAAAAACTCAAGGGTCAAGTAAGTTGGCTGGGAACATGGCCAGGCAGGGAAAATGCACCCAGATTCAGTCTCAGAGTTTGGAATCTTTCTTTGGTGACAAAGAAGACCAAAACATACAGCAAGAACAAAGTCAAAGAGCCTACAACAAAAGCCTCCAAGAAAAACATGAAGTGGTCTCAGGCCACTGAAGAGCTCAAAAAGGATTTGGAAAAGCAAGTTAGAGAAGTAGAGGAAAAATTGGAAAGAGAAATGAGAAGGATGCAAGAAAACCATGAGAAACAACTCAATGACTTGCTAAAGGAGACCCAAAAATATACTGAAAAATATACTGAAGAAAATAGCACCTTAAAAAATAGACTAACTCAAATGGCAAAAGAACTCCAAAAAGCCAATGAGGAGAAGAATGCCTTGAAAGGCAGAATTAGCCAAATGGAAAAGGAGGTCCAAAAGACCACTGAAGAAAATACTACCTTAAAAATAAGATTGGAGCAAGTGGAAGCTAGTAACTTGAAGAGAAATCAAGATATTATCAAACAGAACCAAAGGAACGAAACAATGGAAGACTATGTGAAATATCTCCTTGGAAATACAACTGACCTGGAAAATAGATCCAGGAGAAAGAATTTAAAATTATTGGACTACATGAAAGCCATGTTCAAAAAAGGAGCCTAGATATCATCTTTCAAGAAATTATCAAGGAGAGCTGCCCTGATATTCTAGAAACACAGGGCAAAATAGAAATTGAAAGAATCCACCAATCACCTCCTCAAAGAGATCCCAAAAAGAAATCTCCTAGGAATATTGTCACCAAATTCCAGAGCTCCCAGGTCAAGGACAAAATACTGCAAGCAGCCGGAAAGAAACAATTTGAGTATTGTGGAAACACAATCAGAGTAACCTAAGATCTAGCAGCTTCTACATTAAGAGATCGAAGGGCTTGTAATATGATATTCTGGAGGTCAATGGAGCTAGGATTAAAACCAAGAGTCACCTACCCAGTCAAACTGAGTATCACGCTCCAAGACAAAATATGGATTT
>CM053622.1:253997500-254024120 GCA_028646595.1 Phalanger gymnotis | reverse complement strand
GGAGGACAGATTGGAGGAAGGATTAGTCAGAAGCAAACACTTTTGAAAAGGGACAGGGTCAAAGAAGAAAATTCAATAAATGGGGGACAGGAGAGGATGGAGGGGAATATAGTCTTTCACAACATGACTATTATGGAAATGTTTTGCATAATGATATATGTATAACCTATATAGAATTGCTTGCCTTCTCAAGGAGGGTGGATGGGGAGGGAAGAAGGGAGGGAATTTGGAACTCCAAATTCTAAAGACAAATGTTAAAAAGTATTTTTACATGCAACTAGGAAATAATATATACAGGTAAAGAGGTATAGAAATCTATCTTGCCCCATAGAAAGTAAGGGGGAAGGGGATAAGGGTGGGGGGAGTGGGGTGATAGAAGGGAGAGTAGACTGGGGAATGGGGCAATCAGAATACATGCCATCTTGGGGTGGAGGGGAAAGGAGAGATGGAGAGGAAATTTGTAATTCAAAATCTTGTGGAAATGAATGTTGAAAACTAAAAACTAATTAATTAATCTTAAAAAAGATAAGGGAAAAAAGGTTAGTTGACATGTTGATATGCATTGGAAACAAGATTTGAACCCATGTCAGCCTAACTTAGAAGCTAACTGTCTTCCAACTATGTGACTCTCCTTCTTTCTATAAGGAGGGTGTCTCAGCTTTAAAATTTCTTTTTGTACTGACAGGAAACCATTGTGAATTGTGAGATAATGTGGTAGAAAGAACACAAAACTGAACTCAGAAGACATGGGTGGAATTCTGGGTCCACAATTTAATAGCTTTGTGAACTTAAGGAACCTAATTAACCTCTGAGTTTCAGTAGCCCTGTCCTAAAAATGTTGGAATAATCCTTTGCTACTTATCTCATAATGTTATTGTTCATGTGATAAAATATGAAAAATACTTAAAATATAAAAGCACCACAAAAATGTCAACTTTCATTAATGCTAGTCTTGGCAGCAAGCACTTGATATTGACCACTTTTTTATGAAAAACTACCGTATATGTGGACTAATAATTTCAGTTTATTCATGGAGCTATTCAGTTTTAATCCCTATCCAACAAAAGGAAATTACCAAGTTCTTCCTCTGCTCCTTCACATAATTTCAAAATAATGTGTTTGGATGGAAGTCAGTGTCTTCCCTGGAGAGTATCCAATCATTTCAGGACATTTGTAAGTAAGTTGTCATTAAGTTCATGATTGTTTACATTCACCTCAAGAAGTTGGAAATGGAATCCAAACCTGCTGTCTTTTTACTTGTCTTGAGTAAATCTTGTCGTAGGTTACTGGCTGGCAGCAGATAAACATATCTTCTTTGTCAAGAGGAATTTGCCATTTTAAAATGGCACAATATGAAGCATCATTATAAAATGAAGCATTCAAGTTTTGATGATCCGTTTCCTCTCCATTGACAACTGAGAAAGGCTAAAGTTGTGCAGCTGTCAACTTCCAACCCTGCATATGCTTTACCTTTATAGAAACAGGAGTCATTACTGCAAACTTGCTCGCAAATAAACCATTTATCAGTGACAGGATTAGAAGGCAAACACAGGGAAAAGCTACTGGAACTTTCTTTGGGGGAAAAAGTACATTTATTTATTTATTTTTAAATACATACAACAGATATAGATGATTCATGGGGGTTCAGAATTCCCAGCTGATTGGCTTAACTTGCTGCAGATGTAAGAGATTTCTTGTTATAAGAAAAGTTCATTTCTTCCTGCAAACAGTCAGAAAAATTAATGAGGCACACTTTAATTAAACAATGTCAGTTCAGCTGAGAGGGTACTCAATTTTTGACTATGTTATGAAACAACTGTACTTAATTAAATGTTGGTTGCAAAAATAGGCTGCTGAATGAAAGTAAACTTCCTTCCAATATCAGATTTGTTTAAATGGTAAATTACTTGGAGGCCCTCTACATTCCACCGCTCTTTTTCTTCATAATATTGTGCAGATTGGGTGAAAAGTGGTATAAAAGACTTTTTTATTGATAAAAGACCAAAGAAACTGTAAGGAAGTACATTTGTAATGAAGATAGAGTATCAAAAATAGTGGTCAGCCTGAGCTCCACATTGTTGAACTAAATAGAGTAAAAGAATAAAAAGGTCTCCAGGACACAGGCCAGATTCTTTATGAAATATTTCTGGGCAAGAATCATACATGATGAACTACTGTCAAGAAGTTACAACCCACATCTACAGAAGGATTTTTCCCTACCTTCCACTGTTTGAAGGTAACTTCTGCATTGCTTTGGGTAGTTCCTAGAAAGTCCCTTAATTTTTTTTCAGATTTGTGAAATAGACCTAGTCAATCATTTAATAAGGGCCCATATGTGCCAAGCTCTATGTTAAATATTAAACATTCAAAGACAACAATGAAATAGCCCCTACTGTATACATACGATGCCAAAAGTATCAAGCCTATTAACCTGTAGTTCACTTCCTAATGTGAAGGAAACATCTACACAAATAAATAATACAAAATACAAACTGTCAAACTAATATAAGAGGGGAGGCATTAACACACTAACAACTGGGGCAGGGGACATGATCAGGAAAGACTTTATGTAAGATATGTTGAGCTTTGAAGAAACCTAAAGAATCCTAAATGTAGAAATGTATACTACTGGTATCAGAGATACCTTGTATGAATGTATGGAAGTAGGAAATAGAATGCCATTTGTAGGGACCAGAAAGTAAGCCAGGTTTCCTGGAAAGCATAGTACGTGAAGGAAGGGGAAAAAGACAGGGGAGGAAAGCATCTATTAAGCACCTATTATTTGTCAGGTGCTGTGCTAAGCACTTTATAAATATTATCTCATTTGGAGATAAGTGCTATTATTATTTCCATTATATAGTTGAGGAAACTGAGGAAAACAGAATTAACTTGCTCACAATTATATGTCTAAGAATTGCTGGTGCTAGATTTGAACTCCTGTCTTGTTGAGGGCAGGCCTAGAGCTCTACCTGCTCAGTTACCTAGCCGATAGGGAGTAATATGCAATAAGTCAAGGAAAACAGTAATAGAACTAAATGGGGAACAGTTTGAAATGTCTATCAGAGCAGTCTATATATTGTCCTAGAAGGAATAGGGAGGCAGTAAAGGTTTCCGGGGGTTGACAGCTCAAGATCTATGCTTTCGGAAGAACAATTTGATAGCTCTTTGAAGAAAAGAATAGTAAAAGGAAAGATTAGGAGCAAGGACCAATCAGGAAAGAATTTTAGTACTCTAGGTAATAAGCATAAAAGGTCTCAAAGGGACACTGACCATGTGAGTCTACGTTGAAATTACCATCATTCATATGAGTATTTGTGTGTACATTTTAAAGACTGACAGTGGTGTTTCATTTTTTAAATAATATGTTATATTTCCAAGTTACATGTAAAGACAATTTTAATATCCATTTTTTAAAAAATGAGTTCCAACATTTGTTCTCCCTTTTCTTCTCTCTTCCCTCCCTAAGATGGTAATCAATTTAATATAGGTTACATATGTGCAGTAATGAAAAAACATACATCCATGTTGGTCATGTTGTGAAAGAAGAAACAGACCAAAAGAAAAAAATGAAAAAGAAATAAAATGTAAAACAGTATGCAGTGATCTTCATTCAGACTCCATTAGTTCTTTCTCTGGATATAGATAGCATTTTTCATCTTGAGTCCTTTGGAATTGTTTTGCATCATTGTTTTGCTGAGAAAAGCTAAGTCATTTGCAATTGGTCACTGTAGAATATTGCTGTTACTATATACACTATTCTTCTAGTTCTACTCATTTCATTTTGCATCAGTTTATGTAAGTCTTCCCAGGTTTTTATAAAGCCATCCTCCTCAGCCTTTCTTATAGAACAAGAGTATTCCATTAATATCATAAAACACAAATTGTTTAGTCATTCCCCAGTTGATGACCACACTGTCAATTTCCAATTTTTCATAGAAGTGTTTCATGAGGATCATTACTGGAGGTTGGGTGGTTGGTGATGGGAAAACTAATTTTAAATTGCTATAGCCATCTATCATTAGAAAAATGTGTTGTGAAGATGGTTGAGAGAAGCCAGAAAATTGTCAGAGCTCTCCACATTTTCCCTCACAAATAATGTTAAATCAAGCCTCTGAAAGAATTCTGGAGCAATAGAATCTACAAAAAGATGCTGTGAAACACTTTTTTCAGCCCAACATAACTTAGAAGGACTTTAGGAAAGGTCTGTCTTAGTTGGGTAAAAGGAGAGTGCAGCCCAGAGTGGGTGTTGTCTTGGGAAGCCAGTAGGAAGTTCTTAGCCACAGCACAGATCAGCAGCTGAGGCCCTGTGGTTCTGGCTCAGCAGGCTAATGGCATACCAGGACATCTGTGAGGCCTCCAGCCCCAGCACAGCAGGCAAACTAATAGTCCCAGGGTCCAGGGCACAAAAGGCTCAACCAGGCTGTACCACCCTGGCACAGTAGACAAATGATCATCCCCAGAGGACCCAGCACAGAAATCCAATGAATGGACCCCTGGTGCCCCCAATGTGAGAAGTTTTGGAGAGTGCCCCCTGTACCCCAGGATCAGAGTTCAGCTTTTAAAAATAAGCAAAAATCAAACAAACAAAAAAAGCCAAGATCAAGCCATAGAAAGCTACTATGATGACAGGGAAGATCAAAACATAAACTCAGAAGAGGACAACAATGTCAAAATGCCTATATGTGAAGCCCCAGAGGGGAATATGAATTGGTCTCAAGCTGAAAAAGTGCTCTTAGAAGACCTCAAAAAGGATTTTAAAGATCAAGTAAGAGAGGTAGAAGAAAAAATCGGAAAAGAAATGAGAGTTATGCAATACAACTATGAAAAAGGCAACAGCTTGGAAAAGGAAGCACAAAAATTGACTAAAGAAAACAACTCCTTAAAAAATAGAATTGGACAAATGGAGAAAAAATCTATGGAAAAAAAACAACTTCTTTAAAAGTAGATTTGGCCAAGTGGAAAAGGAGGTACAAAAGCTCACTGAAGAATGTAATTCAATAAAAATTAGAATTGGGCAAATAGAAGCTAATGACTATGAGACATCAAAAATCAGTCAAACGAAATTTTTAAAAAATGAAAAAAATAGAAGAAAATGTAAACTATCTTACTGGAAAAAATAACTGAGCTGTACAATAGATCCAGGAGAGAATATTTAAAAATTACTGGACTACCTGAAAGCTAAGATAAACAAAAACAGCCCAAACAATTATTTTCCAATAAATTATTAAGAAAACTGCCCTGATCTCCTAGAACCAGAAGGTAAAAGAGTCATTGAAATAATCCATCCAATTACTTCCTGAAAGAGATCCCAAAGTGAAAACTCCAAGAAATATTATAGCCAAATTCCAGAAATATAAGGTCAAGGAGAAAATACTGAAGACAACCGGAAAGTAACAATTTAAATATCAAGGATCCAATCAGGATTACATAAAATTTAGCATATTTTTTCATTAAAGAATTTAAGGGGGACAACTAGGTGGTAGAGTGGACAGAGAAATGGCCCTGGATTCAGGAGGGCCTGAGTTCAAATCTCGCCTCAGACACTTGACACTTAATACCTGTGTGACCCTGAGCAAGTCACTTCATACTGATTGCCTCACCAAAAAAAAAAAAAAATCAAGGTTTTGGAATACAATATTCCATAAGGCAACAAAGTTTGTATTACAACCAAGAATCAACTACTCAGTAAACCTGAGCATAATCTTTCAAGGGAAAAGATGGACACTCAATAAAATAGGGGACTTTCAAATTTTCCTGATGAAAGAGAACTGAACAGAAAATTCAGTCTTCAAATACAAGACTCAATAGAAGCATAAAAATGTAAATAGGAAAGAAAAAAAAACTAAACAAAACATGGGATTCAATACATTTAAACTATTTACATCCCTCCATGGGAAGAGCTATATCTCTATTAGCAGTTAGAAGGAGTATAATTTATCCAGAGGGTGTGGGTATAAGTTGACTTTAACGTAATGATAAAAAATTAGTGGGAAAAAGGATTATAATGGGAGAAGAGGAAAGGAGGAGGTGGAATGTGGTAAATCATATCATATGAAGAGACATGAAAGACTAATTACAATAGAAACAACGAAGAGAGAGGGTGAGCATTGTTTGAAACTGCTGTAGGATTTGGCTCAAAGAGGGAATAACATACATATTCAAGATGTTGAACTAATAAATAAAAATAAAAATTGGTTTTATTAAAAAAATAAAATAGATAAGCCTTTGGTTAATTTTATTAAAAAAGAACAAACCGAAATCACCGGTGTCAAAAATCAAAAGGGTGAATTCACCACCAATGAAGAGGAAATTAAAGAAACAATTAGGAAGTATTTTGCCCAACTGTATACCCATAAATCTGACAACCTAAGTGAAATGGATGAATATTTACAAAACAATGTATAAATTTCCCAGATTAACAGAAAAGGAAATAAAATACTTAAATACCCCATCATAGAAAAAGAAGTTGAACGAGCCATCAATGAAATCCCTAAGAAAAAATCTCCAGGGTCAGATAGATTTACAAATGAATTCTACCAAACATTTAATGAACAATTAATCCCAATGCTATATAAACTATTTGGAAAAATAGGTGAAGAAGGACTTTTACCAAACCTTTTTATGACATGAATATGGTACTGATACCTAAACTAGGAAGATCCAAAAAAAAGAAAGAAAAGTATCAACCAATTTCCCTAATGAATAATGATGCCAAGTTTTTAAATAAAATATTAGCAAAGAGATTACAGCAAGTTTTCATGAAGATAATATACTATGACAAGGTGGGATTTATACTAGGAATATAGAGCTGCTTCAATATAGGGAAAACTATCAGCATAATTGCCATATCAATAACAAAACCAACAGAAATCATATATTTTTCTCGATAAATGCAAAAAAAAAGATTTTGACAAAAATGCAGTATCCATTTCTATTAAAAACACTACAGAGCATAGAAATAAATAGAAATTTCCTTACAATGATAAGAAGTGTCTATCTAAAACCATCAGAAAGTATTATTTGTAACGGGGATGAGCTAGAAGGCTTCCCAATAAGATTGGGGTGAAATAAAGATGCCTATCATCATCACTATTCAATATTGTGCTAGAAATTTTAGTTTTAGAAATAAAAGGAGGGGAAAAATGAAGGAATTTGACTATGCAATGAGGAAACAAAGCTGTCACCCTTTGCAAATTGTCTGATGATATACTTAGGGATTTCTAGAAAAATCAATTTAAAAACTACTTGAAATAACTAACAAATTTAGCAAAGTTGCAGTATGCAAGATAAACGTACATACGTCATCAGCTTTTCAATATATCAACAGAGCTCAGCAAGAAGAAATAGAGAAATTCCATTTAAAATAACTGTAGACAATATAAAATATTTGGGAGTCTACTTGCCAAGACAAATCTGGGAATGGACACAATTACAAAACACATTTTACACAAATAAAATCATATCTAAGCAACTGGAAAATATCAATTGTTCATGAGAAGGCTGAGCTAACACTAAAAAATGACAATACTACCTAAATTAATGTACTTATTCAATGCCATACCAAAATACCAAACATATTTTTCATTAATTAATTTATTTTTAATTTTCAACATTCATTTCCACAAGATTCTGAGTTGCAATTTTTCTCCCAATCTCTGCCTTCCCCTTCACCCCAAGATGGCATGTATTCTCATTGCTCCTTCCCCAGTCTGCCCTCCCGTCTATAACCCCATCCCCCTGCTTATCCCCTTTCCCCTTACTTTCTTTTAGGGCCAAATTCTTTCTCTTCTCCCTTCCTCACCCACTCTCCTTGATAAGGCAAGCAATTCAATAGTTATACATGTATCATTATGCAAAACACTTCCATAAGAGTCATGTTGTGAAAGACTAATTATATTACCCTCCATCTTTTCCCATTCCCCATTTATTCAATTTTCTCCTTTGACCCTGTTCCTTTTCAAAAGTGTTTGTTTTTAACTACCTTTTCCCCCAATCTGCCTTCCCTTCTATCATCTCCCACCCTTCCCCTTGCCCCTTAATTTCCTGTAGGGTAACTGAGTGTGTGTGCTATTCCCTCCTTAAGCCAAATCTGATAAGAGTAAGGTTCACTCATTCCCTATCATCTACCCCCTCTTCCTTTCCATTATAACAACTTTTTTCTTACCTCTTTTTTTGCGAAATAATTTACCCCATTCTATCTCTCCCTTCCACCTTCTCCCAATATATTCCTCTCTCACCCTTTAATTTTATTTTTTCAGATATGATCCTTTCATATTCATGTGACTCTGTGCCCTCTGTCTATCTACATACCTATATAGATATGTTGCTGGAGATAGATATAGATATATATCTTTTTCAACTGCCCTAATACTGCAAAAGGTCTCATGAGTTACAAATATCATCATTCCATGTAGGAATGTAAACAGTTCAAGTTTAGTAAGTTCCTTATGATTTCTCTTTCCTGTTTACCTTTTCATGATTCTCTTGATTCTTGTATTTGAAAGTCAAATTTTCTATTCCACTCTGGTCTTTTCATCAAGAATGCTTGAAAGTCCTCCATCTGACTGAAAATCCATATTTTGCCTGAAGTAAGATACTCAGTTTTACTGGGTAAGTGATTCTTGGTTTTAATCATAGCAACAATATGGGAATGGCTGAACAAATTCTGCTATATGACTATAATGGAATAATATTTTGCTATCAGAAATGATGAGCAGACTGATTTCAGAAAACCCTAGAAAGACTTCAATGAGTGAAGTGAACAGAACCAGGAGTAACAGTAACATTGTGCAATGATTAACTATGATCAACTTAGCTCTTCTCAATAATACAATTATCCAAAGAATTCATGGTAGAAATGCTAAGAATATTTAAAGAAAGAACTATGGAGTCTGAATACAGATCAAAGCATACTATTTTCACTTTTAGCGGGCAGGGTGGGGGGTGTGGTTTTTACCATTTATTCTGTTTCTTCTTTCACAACTTGACTAATGAGGAAATGTGTTGACATGATTTCACATGTGTAAGAAATAACACTTTGCTTGTTGTCTTGGGGAGGGGAGATGGGAAAGAGGGAGGGAGAAAAAATTTGAAATTCAAAATCTTATAAAATGAATGTTGAAAACTATATTTATATATAATTAAAAATACTATATACCAAGAAGAAAAAAAAATGTGTTCAAAGACACATATGGGATGCATTTATAAGAGTATTCATTGATTTCTGAATTAAACTTAGATGAAAAGACATTTGGCACTTGATAATTATTTTAAGGCTTGTAGTTTAAAACAAACAACATATAATCACCATCTGGGAAAGCATGAAAAAATAAAATGGAAACCATAGAATATTGAAATAGGAAGAAATCTTAAAGATATCTAGCCCAACCAGCTCATTTCATAGATGAGACCCAAAGAGGTTAAAAAACATTCACAAGGTCATAGAACAAATGATTTGAAAAGGCAAGATTGGCAACTGAATATCTCAATGCTTGATACACATATCTTTCCACTCTATATTCCTGTCTTTCATGAGAAGGTCTGAGTTCACGTTACTAGGAAGAAAGCTCCACTGAATAGGCCCTTACCAAATAGATTTAGTCTAGAAATAAAATTTCTTTGAAGCAATAACAGAAATGAAATATCCTATATTCAAATAATTCTTAGTAATGTTTGACTACAGTGGAATTATTTTTTTTATTTTTATAATTGTCTGAGGAAGTGTGTTAAAGAAGTGAAACATCTTTTGCAATATAAACATGAGGTTTTAAAATAGAAATCCCATAGAAGGATCTTCTAATAGTGAGCATGTCTAATTGGATCAGACTTGGAATGTGATACAGGCTACGTCCATTCTGCCTTTAATTTTTTCTCAGAATATATGCCTAATGGAAACAATGGCTAAGAAAACAAACTGCAAAGTAGGCAGTGTAATGGCTGAGATCTGGTATGACACCTAGCAGCTTCAGGGCTCCAGTATTAAATATTGTTTCATAGAAAAGTGATCCACGAATTTCATCAATCGACAGGTCAAGTAACTTATTCATTCATCCATTAAGATTGGTTCCATAAGTAAGTTAGCTACTTTGGATGGAAAATTAACACTTAGGCTCAGAGACATGATTTGTCATGTAGGAATATAGACTTAGAACTGGAGAGGACAAGATCTTAAATCATCTTTTTCAACCTTCTTATTTCAAAGATGAGGAAATTGTGGTGATTTGACATTCCCATGTTCACATAGGTAGAAAGTAGCTGAGCTTTAATAAAACAAACAAAAATAGGTCTGCTGACTCTAAATCAACCATTGTGAAAACTCTGAAAGATAACCTTACAGCTTCAGAGAATAAATTAATTTTATTTGCCATGGTTTTGTTTGGAAGAATCACATCATGATGTCTAAATTGTTAAAACAAATTTTCTTTTCTCAATCTTCATCTTTCTTGACTTCTCTAAAGCCCCCTGTCTATGATCCTCTATACTCTCTAATCACTCTATCCCAATTCTCCTGGCTATCTAACTATTCCTCACTTTTCTTTACTTGATCTTCTTCCAGACCATGGCCGTTAACTATGGATGCCCTCCAAAGATGTCTTGGGCTCTACCTTCTTCTTTCTCTTTACTATATCACTTGGTGATCTCATCATTCCTCAAGGATTCAGTTTTCTTCTTTTTGCTAATGATTGTCACATCTACTCTACTTACTAATCTCTCTTTCAATCTCCGGATTCACATGTCCAACTGAGTGTTAGACATCTTGAACTAGATATCTCACAGACACCTTGAACTCAACTGTCCAAAAAAGAACTCTGCACCTTTACCCTAAAACTCTCCTCTCCTCCAAAATTTCCCATTACTGTGCATAGCTCATAACCTACTGGTACTACTGTTCTTTTCACTCTACCATATCCCTATATCCAATCTGTTGACAAGTCCTGTCTATACATATATATATATATATACATATATATATATATATATATTTCCATAGTCTGCTGGTTGTTCTTCCTGTCATAAGTCTCTTCCACTGCAGTATATCTTCCAATACAATGTCAAGTGATTTTCAGAAAGCACAGGTCTGACCACATAACCTCTATATTCAGTGAACCATGTTGATTCTGTAATTACTTCTAGAATAAAATATAAATTTGAAGTCCTCTATAAACTGCCCTCATCCCAACTTACCAATCTTTTCCTACCTCATGCTAGCATATCATATACTCAAAATCCAGTGACACTAGCCTTTTTGCTGTGCCATCACCCACAAATGCACCACTTCCATGTTTAAGAACACTAGTATTCCCTACTCTGATCATAATCTGTTGTCATTCCATCTCTTCTTCCATCTTCTGACCTCAAACTCTGTTGTTTGTCTTTTTCCTAACCCTCAATTCATTAACTCAGTTCTTTTACAGGGCTTCACTCCATGAACTGGACACATCCTCTTCCTTTCCCTATTTTGACTACTTGTTGAATCAGTTTAATTCTCTAATACCCTATTCTTTAGAGTCCCTCACCACATTTTCTTACAACCCAGCTTATCCCAACAAGGCTTGAGCTCTGGATTACTCTAGTATCTGGCACCTTCACTCTTACTCATGTGCTGCTGAGTGAAGCTGGAGAAAAGTCAAAAAACTGTGCTCATTGAATCTGCTATCAATTTAAGATAAATAATTTCAATGGGGCTTCGAGGAGCAAGAAATCCTTTCACATCTCACTAAGTGACACACTTTTCTGTTCACTGCAGTGACTTTTCCAATCCTTTTTATCCCTCTTCAAACCTCCTACAGCTTTCTTTACCCCAATCTTTTCACCTGAGAACTTTGCTCCATATTTTACTGAAAAAGGGAGGGAAAGGACATTTGCAAGAGCATATTCTTTTCCCCTCCTCCTCATCTCACATAACTCAGGCACCTTCCATCCTTATTTCACATGAAGAGTTTATCCTTCTCCTTGCCAAGTCAAGTGACCTTGTTCCGTCTATCTTCTCTAACAGTTTGCCCTACCCTCTCACCTTTCTGCAAACTGGTTTACTACTGCCTACAAAAATGCTCATTTCTAACTCATCCTCAAAAAAATTCTCAGTTGACCCAATCATTATCATTATGGTTATTTCATTTCATTTCATTTCTCTTCCTCCTCCTCCTTCTCTTCTTCTTTTTCATCTTCTTCTTCTTCCTCTTCTTCTGCTTCTGCTTCTTCTTCTTCTTGTAACTGAACTCTTTGACATGGCCATCTACAATCAGTGTCTCCACCTCTTTTCCTCTCATTCTTATCTTCTTGCAGTCTGATTCACTATCTCCTTATTCAATTAGAATTGTTTTTCTCCAAAAGTATTAATAACTTCTTCAATATCAAATCTAATAGCCTTTTCTCAACCTCATTTTCTTGACCAATATTTAGTCTTCTTTTACACTATACTTCATCCTCTCCTCTTTGACACTCTCTTTTTCCTAGGTTTTTAGGACAATACTTTCCTGCAGTTCCTCCTACTTATCTGACCATTTCTTCTTGGTCTCCCTTGTTGGATCTTCATCTAGGTCATGACAGCTAACTATGCGTGTCCAACAGACTTGTCCTGTGACCTCTTCACTTATCCCTCCATACTAATTCATTTATTGTTCTCATCAGCTCTTATGTATTCATTTAGCATCTTTATGCTGATAATCTCAAATCTACTTGCATGGATCCAATTTCTCTGACCTCCAGTCTCTCATCTCCAACTATCTAGTTATATCTCAAATGGAAAACACCACAAGCAACTTTTATTCAATATTTTCACTCATTATTTTTCCCACCAAACCAACTCTTCTTCATATTTTTTTTCTATTACTGTTAAGGGAGCCATCATCTTCTTACACCCAAGGACACCCAGGAATAATACCTAGGTATCATCTTCAACTCTTCACTTTCACAGCCAAATCCAAGTTCTGCCAGTTTCCTCTTTGTAACACCTCACATATGTACCATTTTTACTCTTCTGACACTAATCATCATAAAGAGGGCAATAGCCTACTGATTGGTCTTCCTGTCTAAAACCTCTTCCCACTGCAGTCCATCCTCCATTCATCTATCTAAGTGATCTTCCTAAAATTCAGGTATGACCATGTCACTCTCTCTCCTTGGAAGTTCCAGTAGTTATCTTTCACTCTATGATCAAGTGTTGAAAGCCCTACATGCTTGTACTCTGTGATCAAGTTACATTAGCCTCCTTGTTTTCCCTTGTATAAGAAATTCCATCTCCCAACTCTATATTTTTACTGGATATTTCCCTTGTCTGAGCTTCTATCACTCCTCATCCCAGCTTCCCTAGATTCATTCAAATCTCAGATAATATCATCTATAACATTCCATATCCCTTTATACTGATGTTCTCTGTTTATTGATTATTTCTAATTGTAAGATCTGGAATTCCCCTGCCTGGGGAAGCCTATACCTCCCCTATAACCAGGGGTGGGTTTGACACCAAAGGAAGAGGCCAAAAGGCTCCAGATTGATAATAGAATTTAATCAATCATTTTAAATACAAACAGGAGCAATCTGGGGCAGCTGCCAGGCAATTCAGGGATCCCTTCCAAGAGTTTATATAATCAGTGGTCTGGGGCAATCGCCAGACCAAGGTGGATCCCCACAAAGATTCCAGGAAAGCCCAGTGGTAATTATTGAAAACAGACAAAGGGAGGAAGAGCAATAGAGCACATTGCTAGTGACTGGTGGATATATTAGGGTTTCTGTGTAATAATGAGCTCATTTCTGAGCTTGGGTGTTATGCCAATGTTATTGAGTAAATGCCCAAACACAGAGTTTGTGTACTGATCACAAATTGGTCACTGTGTCCCTTTTATGGATGTTACTGGAGACATTATCTGAGTTATGATTCAGTGTCTAAATTACTTTTAATGAGTCACCATGTCCAGGCTTCCACCTTTCATAGAGTTTAAGGTAATGGCTTTTCACTCCTTTCTGTATATTATAACTTTTCACCAATCAGGACCCCACACTGACTTATCCTGTATATTTGCCAAGAAAACCCCAAAAGGGTCATGAAGAGTTGGACACAAGTAAAAAACAAACAAAAAAACTGAACAAAATATGCAAATTGATATGCTAGATATTAAGAAAACAACTTCTCTCTCTGCCAACCATCATTAAAAAAAGGTTCCTTTCCTCATGGAAAATACATTCTACCCTGAAGGAGCACCATATAAGTACAAGACAAGTTGAAGATAATGAGTAATATTAGCTAAAGTATCAATCAAGTCTTTTTACCTAACACTATCCTTGACCTGCTGGTTCGGTCACCACTACCTAGTCCCACTGCCAGCATCTCATTTATCTGGGCTCACGGATCTCTTTTTCTGACCTCCTATGTTGTCTTGGGTTGGAAGAATGTTTCATTCTGACCTTTTGTGGCTTTGCCACCTCCTAAGTTGATTTGAGGTATTATTTTCTAGTTGTGCAGATGGGAATGTTGAGAGAACTCAGCTGAGTACTTTCTTGACTCTGCTATCTTGACTTTGCCTCCAGAAGTCTTTAGACATGTTAAGTTTAAGACATTTATGAGACATCCAGTTTAAGATGTCTAGAGGGTAGATGGAGATATGAGACAGGAGATCAATAAAGAGTCTAGGTTTGGATAGGTAGATTGTTGAACCATCAGTATTGAGATAATTTAATTCATGGAAGTTGATGATGATCCATAAGTGAATAAAAATACACAGAGAATGTCCAGGACAAAACCTTGGGGTTTTCTATATTTAGCAAATGCTACTTGGATGAAGATTTAGAAAAGGAGATGGAGGAGAAATGGGAGAAAGGAGAAGTGAACCAAGAGAGAGCAATGCCAAAATAACCTAAACAAGGGAGTGTCAAGAAAAAGAGTATCATCGACAGCAGCAAAGGCTAAAGGAAGAAGGAAGGAAGAAAGAGGACTGACAAAAGACCCTTAGATTTAGAACTTAATAAATCATTAATAATTTTATTCAGAATGGTTCCAGTTGAATGATGAGATCATATGCCAAGATACAAAGAGCTAAGAGAGTAAGAAGAAAGAAGAGACCGCACTTATGGCAGATAATTTTCTCAAAGGGCTTAGCCATGAAAAAGAGGAAAAATATGAGGCAAAATCTTTTGGGAATATTCATATGTATTGACATTGTTTTAAGAATGAGGAAGATACAGTCTTGCTTATAGGCAGCCATTCAACAACAACAAAAAAAAACCCTGAAGATTAGTGAAAAGGTAGTGATGACAGAGGTGATCATTTGCTGGAGAAAAAAAAAGTGTGGAATGGAATCACCTGTGCATGCAGAAGAGTTTGCTTTGACAATGAGAAAGGCCATCTCTTTATGCAAGGAGATAAAAGCGGTAGTGACAGACAATAGCTGAGTGATATGACATGAAGAACAAGGGAGAAGAGGGAGCTCTCTTTAAATGGTCTCAATTTTTCTTTTTAGTGAACTAAGAGGCAAGTTTCTCAGATGAGGCAAATAAAGAATGGAGAATTTTGAGAGGTTTGAATTGGGATGAAAGGGAATAGAAAAACTCTTGGGGGAAGAGTGAGCATTAGTAGATTAAGGAGGTATAAAATAAATGCTTTTCCATGGTGTGGCTCTATTTCATATTATATAACATGAATTCCTAGTGGACCCAATCAACACAGTTCCATGCTTTTCTCATTCATCATTTAGTTGTACTGAAGAATGAGTGAGGGCACCTAAGTGACACAGTGGATAGATAGAATGCTGAGCTTGGAGTCAGGATGAGTCATCAATTTTACACTCTCTTCTTCTCTTGAACCCTTTGCTCCCTCATCTTATGAAAGATCTTCCTCTCCCAAACCTTAGCCTTGTATTAGTCCCACAATTTTCCACCTTAACTTGCCCTTAAGTTCAGTCATTTTTAGTCATGTCTGACTTTTTTGTGACCCATTGGGGTTTTCTAGCAAAGATAGTGGGGATGTTTTGCCATTTCTTTCTCCAACTCATTTTACAATGTGGAAACTGAGGCAAGCAAAGTTAGGTGACTTACCCAGGTCACACAGAGTAAGATTTAGAGAGAGTGAAACTATTTGGAACATCACAATTCCTGAGGTGAATCAACAGCAATGCTTCTGAAAAGCTTGAAATGAAGAACATCTGGTTAACATTCTGATTCTGAGATTTACTAGCCATGTACCTATGGACAAATTATTTATATTTTAGGAGATTAAATGTTCTTATCTTTAAAAATCACATAAGAATGTCTTTTATACCTACTTTACAGATATATTGAGTTTCTCAATTAACATATGTAAAAATATTTTGCAAGCTTTAAACTGCTACATAAATATTAGCTGTTACTATTGTTAAAGTTTGTTTTCTTTCTGAAGTAGCTTATGAATGATCTCCCTATAAAGTTAGTATTTCATACCCATTTGTTTGATCCATGAGCTACTGTCAGCTAGCCTATCAAGTTTCAAGTCTCAATTCTTTTATGGTTCACATTAGCTATTTTCTGAATTCCTCTGCCACCTATAGTCTTTTTCAATAGAGGATCCTAACGGTAATGTTATGGTACTTAATTAAGTGGCACAATGGATTGAGTAATGGGCTAGAGTCAGGTAGACCTGAATTCAAATTTGGCCTCATATACTTACTAGCTGCATGACTCTAGGCAAGTGCTCTATTTGTCTCAGTTCTCACATCTGTAGAATAATCTGAAGAAGGAAATGGCAAAACACCCCAGGATCTTTGCCAAGAAAACCCTAAATGGGGTCTCAAAGAGTCAGGCATGGCCACACACCACCACCACCACCAAAACATCAAGAACATTAACATGATGTATAATCCTCATGATTATGATGATCCTAATAATATTTTTATATTTCTTATAATTAATTTAATGGATATATGATTTCATCAATGTCATCATCCTTCGTCTCCCCTCTCACACTTTTTGTCTAATAGGACTCCCTCTTTGAATTTTGATGTTGATCAGACTTAAAGGGGACACATGTATCATCATCACATATTTGAATGTCAGCAGTTTGTTCTTTTTAGTCCTTTATGATTGTTCATTAATGTTTATCTTTTTATACTTCTCTTCACATTTGTGTTTAAGTTCAAAGTTTCTGCAGACCTCTGATCTTTTTTATCAGGAATGCTTGGAAGTCCTTTATTTCCTTGAAAAAATCATTTTCCAACAATTAGATTATATGTATTTGTTGAGTAAATTATTCTTCACTAAAAGTCGAAGTCTTTTACTATGTGGAATATTATATTCCAAGTTTTCTGTTGCTTTATAATGGTGGCTGCTAAATTGAGTGTGTTGCTGACTATGGTTCTTTTGGTACTTGGATTCTTCCTTTTTGGAGAATCACAATAATTTTGTTTTTTTTTTGTCTTGGAAGCTCTGGATTTTTACTATGATGCTAATGGGAATTTTCATTTTAATATTTCTTTTGGCAGATAAACAATGGATTCCTTCTATTTCCACTTTGCTCTCTGGTTCTTAGAGATCTGAGCAGTTTGCCTTCAAGATTTCTCAAAGAAGATGTCTACTCTTACTTATTGCTTATGGTATTCAGATAATCAAATCATTCTTATTTTTTCCCCTTTACCTCTTTTCCAGATGAGTTGTTTTTACTATGACATAGTTTACATTTTCTTCCATTTTTAAGCCTTTTGACTGTTGTAATATTTCTTTCAGCTTCATTAATATTATCTAACTTGGTCAAAAAAAGAAAAGCAAACAAGTTAAAAAAAAATATTTCATTCCATGGGGAAATAGGTGGGAAAGGAGAGAAGAGAGACAGCGATCTTTAGGGAAGGGGGGGGGTAGGTCAGGGAAGGGATGAGACCTAAACAAAACAAATTCTAAGGAAGTACAAAAATCTTTATAACTATTTTTGAGATGTAAAATGATGAGAACTTGAGGGAGTGGCCATAAATTGACGAATGGTTGAACAAGTTCTTCTACGTAGATAAGATGAAATATTACTGTGCTAAACTCCTATTAATCTAATGTCCAAACAGGATTTCAGAGGACTGATAACGAATCATGCTACCTACCTCCTTAAAGAGAAGTGAAGGACTATAGAATGGCAATTTGGTTTTTTGGACATAGCCAATGTGGAAATTTATTTTGCTTGACTATACATTTTTATTGTTTTTTTTTCTTATGTTCTCAACTAGGGGTGCAGGGTTTTGGGTGGGAGAGTGAGAAGATAGGTCTTGATTAAAGCAAATAAAACACATAAAAATAAAATTACACAAAAATTTCATTGATACCAACACCATAGAACTTTCTTAATAATCCAACAGTACAAAAATAGAAATAATACAAATGTTGCAAGTTAATGAATTTGCACTTCTATATCCCATTAACATATACATATCACATCCACATGCATGATCTTATTTGATCTTCATCACAATTCAATATAATTACACCCATTAAAATTGGAATTTAAATAGAAAGTTTATTTAACATCATAGTGATAGAGGTAGAATTAAAACTCAGGTATCATGACTTCTATTCTGATGATATTTCCAATGTGCCATTTTGTATCTATTTTTTTATACTGTCTCTTACTGTTTTAGATATAAAAGTGGCATCTTTAGGACAAAACTATAAACTTCTCTAAGGCTATGAATGTATCCTTTACTTTGAATCATAAGATAATAAATTCTTAAACCTGGAGCTGTAATAGTCCTTTGACACCAATCTCGTCCAAGCGCTCTTTTCACAGATGAAGAAACTGAGGCCCTGGAAAGTCAAATGACTTGTTCGAAGTCCTGCAAAATAGCAAATATCAAAGATGAAATGTGAACTCAGTTTCTCTGATTCTAGAGCTAAGACTCTTTCCACTGCATCATGCTAGTGAAGGGAATTTATATCTTATAATAGGTTTTTGAAAAATGTATAATCTCTACAATGCAGGCCAGGGAAATTCCAATAAGACCAGCCCATTTGGGGAAAAAAATCCTTCTATTATGAATCTTTACCCTGGAAAGATATCTAAGGAGAAAGAATTCCATATGAATGTGGACAGATATTTAATTTTAGTTTGGGAAAGTTCAATTTTAACCAAGGGTCAACCAAACAATGAGTCAATAGTACCTTTAAGCTCCTACTATATCTCAGACACTGCATAAAGTGCAAGAGAGCCAAACCTAAAATGAGAGCTTCTTGTCCTAATGGAATTTGCCTTCTATCCAGGAGCTTACAGTCTATCAAAGAATTGATAGTTTGTTGCTCATGGTTAGTTAAAATATTATAGAAATTTAGATCTGGATATTATCTGAGATATTTCTTAGGTCAAGTTAGATATATTAGGTATAAATGAACTGAGAGAATTAAGATATTAGAACAGCAAGTGTTAGTAAGAATTGAGTGAATCACACTGACTCCATCTTGCAACTCAATTTTAGAGTTCGCTCAATTCCCTTTCTATGCAGTTATGAGTGTCATAAAATTTTTGTTTTGTGAGAAAATTTGTTCAATTATGGGAATTGTTAGGAAACCTTATTGCATTGTTTAAACTTGGCCCTGAGTAGCTGGGGAGATGGACCACTTCTACCTGCTTCTTAGAGACCTTTAAATAAGGACCTATGTTATGCTGATCAGCAACTCAGTCAGACCTGAAGATTGATGAAAGGCATTTGCTCATAATTATATGTATCAAGCAACCCACATGTCTTATCTGAAAACTGGTCCATACTGAACAACCAGTTATTGTTTCCATTTTCTTTTGATTGAATACAGACACTGGAGAGGGGGAGACTTTTTTTTCTGAATTCAGGGAATTGAACCTGTTTGCTCTCTTCCTCCCAACTTGGAAAGTCCCTAATCTTTCCTTCCAATCAGAAATCTAATTATCTAAATTTTTATCCTACTAATTATTTTAATTAATTGCTCCTGTTTGATTGTTTTAATATATAACAATCTGTACTCCCCTATATTTGAGTTCCAATGCCAAAGCTGAAGAATGCCTGTGGTCTCAATTTATTATGCTTTTGGCATACATTGCTTAATTCATCAATATATGTGGAAGCTCAAACATTTGTTTCCTTATTCATTTCATCTTTCGCCTGCCACAGAACTGAGGCCCCAAGAAATTAAATGGTGTCCTCAAAGTAATGTGGCTAATTCATTAGACTAGAATTCACGTTTTATGACTTCCATTCCCATGCTCTGTTCAATATATTTTACTCTTGTCTTTAGGCTAAGTATGAGCTTAGAGACTAGGTAATAAGGTTCTTAGATTGTATTTCTAGAAAGCTTTTTTGTTCCTCAAATTGGGCAAAATCTACATGTAGCGGACTCCATGCCATATAATTTAACCCTTAAACAAAAAAATGCTTGAATGATTCTACCTATGACCATTCAGACTAAATTACTAGTCTTCTATATTTTCATCGGATACTCTAAACATGGTCTTTCTTGTCTCTTGCCAGCCCATGAAATATTTAAACCTTCAATTTAGTCTTCAGAATCTATAACCAAGTTGTAACTTCCCATTATTAGTCATTTTTACTCTATAATCTACAGGTTAGAGTCATCTCTCTGACGCTATCAATTAGTTCTTGATGTTCTTTGACTTTCACACTGCTGTTCCAGGATGCCTCACTTCCACTCTTTATTCCTATATCATATTGTAAATGCTTTTTTTCCCCTAAATCATTATTTATTTATTTACTTAATGAAATGAACTGAGAGAATTAAGATATTAGAACAACAAATGTTAGTAAGTTTTTAGTAAGTTAGTAAGTTTAGTTTTCAGCAATGATTTTCTCAAGAGTTTGAATTACAAATTTTCTCCCCATTTCTATCCCCTCCGCCCACTCCAAGATGGCATGTATTCTGATTGTCCAATTCCCCAGTCAGTCCTCCTTTTCGTCACCCCACTCCCCCCCATCCCCTTTTCCCTTATTTTCTTGTAGGGCAAGATAGATTTCTACGCCCCATTGCCTGTATGTCTTATTTCCTAGCTGCATGCAAAAACTTTTTTTGAACATCTGCTTTCAAAACTTCAAGTACCAAAGTCTCCCCACTCTTACCACCCCACCTACCCTCCCAAAGAAGGCAAGCAATTCAACATAGGCCACATGTGTATCATTATGCAAAACCCTTCCACATGACTCATGTTGTGAAAGACTAACTATATTTTGCTCCTTCCTATCCTATCCCCATTTATTCAATTCCTCCTTCTTTCCTGTGGGGTAAGATACCCAATTGAGTGTGTATGTTATTACCTCCTCAGGTCAAATCTGATGAGAGCAATTCACTCATTCCCCCTCACCTGCCCTCTCTTCCCTTCCTACAGAACTGCCTTTTCTTGCCACTTTTATGGGAGATAATTTAGCCCATTCTATCTCTCCCTTTCTCCCTCTCTCAATATATTCCTCTCTCATCCCTTAATTTGATTTTATTTTTTAGATATCATCTCTTCATATTCAACTCACCCTGTGCCCTCTGTCTATATATATATATATATATATATATATATATATATATCATCTTTCCATGTAGGAATGTAAACAAAATACTTCAACTTCAGTAAGTGCCTTATGATTTCTCTTTCTTGTTTACCTTTTAATGCTTCTCTTGATTTTTGTCTTTGAAAGTCAAATTTTCTATTCATCTCTGCTCTTTTCACTGAGAAAGCTTGAAAGCACTCTATTTTATTGAAAATCCATATTTTGCCTTGGAGCATGATACTCAGTTTGACTGGGTAGGTGATTCTTGGTTTTAATCCTAGCTACATTGACCTCTGAAATATCATATTCCAAGCCCTTCAATCCCTTAATGTAGAAGCTGCTAGATCTTATTTTATTCTTATTGTGTTTCCACAATACTCAAATTGTTTCTTTCTGGCTACTTACAGTATTTTTCCTTCATCTGGGAGCTCTGGAATTTGGTGACAATATTCCTAGGAGTTTTATTTGAGATTTTTTTTCAGGAGGCTATCTGTGGATTCTTTCAATTTCTATTTTGCCCTCAGGCTCTAGAATATCAGGGCAATTCTCCTTGATAATTTCTTGAAAGATTATATCTAGGCTCTTTTTTTTGATCATGGTTTTCACGCAGTCCAATAATTTTTACATTATCTCTCCTGGATCTATTTTCCATTCAGTGGTTTTTCCAATGAGATGTTTTGCATTGTCTTCCACTTTTTCATTCCTTTGTTTCTGTTTGATAATATCTTGATTTCTCATCAGGTCACTAGCTTCCACTTGCTCCAATCTAATTTTTAAGGTAGTATTTTCTTCAGTGGTCTTTTGGACCTCCTTTTCCATCTGGCTAATTCTGCCTTTCAAGGCATTCTTCTCCTCACTGGCTTTTTGGAGCTCTTTTGCCATTTGAGTTCTTCTATTACTTAAAGTGTTATTTTCTTCAGTATTTTTCTGAGTCTCCTGTAGCAAGTCATTGACTTGTTTTTCATGGTTTTCTCACATCACTCTCATTTCTCTTCCCAATTTTTCCCCAACTTCTCTTACTTGCTTTTCCAAATCCTTTTTGAGCTCTTCCATGGCCTGAGATCAGTTCATGTTTTTCTTGGAGGCTTTTGATGTAGGTTCTTTGACTTTGTTGACTTCTTCTGGCTGTATGTTTTGGTCTTCTTTGTCACCAAAGAAAGATTCCAAAGTCTGAGTCTGAATCTGAGTCTGTTTTCACTGCCTGGCCATGTTCCCAGCCAACTACTTGACCCTTGAGTTTTTCGTAGGGGTATGACTGCTTGTAGAGTATAGAGTACTTCATCCAAAGCTTGAGGAGCTGTGCTGTTGTTTTCAGAGCTATTTCTACACAGCAAGCTCTGCCACACCAGTGCTTCTCCTCCCCTAAAAACCACCAACCTTGACTGCAACTCAGATCTAAGCAGGCTCTGCACTCCTGCTCTGATCTGCCACTTAATTCCTCCCACCAGTTGGGCCTGGAGCTGGAAGCAACTGCAGTTGTAGTTCTGTCCTCAGAGCTGCACCACCTCTGCTTCCCCCAGGGCAGTGGCAGAAGCGAGAACTCCTTTCACTCTGTCCCTGCAGTTTTTTCCCCACTAACCTTCTCTGTTATCTTTGGTGTTTGTGGTTTGAGAAGTCTGGTAACTGCCACAGCTCACTGATTCAGAGTGCTAGGGCCTGTTCTGCCCAGCTCCCCATCTGGTTGCTCCAGGCACAGCCCGTGCTGGACTCTGCTCCGCTCTGCTCCCAGCTCTGTGCTGTAGACCCTTCCCAGCGACCATCTAGGCTGTCCTGGTCTAGAGCCGTGCTTCCCTCTGCTATTTTGTGGGTTCTTCAGTTCTAGAATTTTATCAGAGCCATTTTTACAGGTGTTTGGAGGGTCCTGGGGGAGAGCTTTAGGCAAGTCCCTGCTTTTCAACTGCCATCTTGGCTCTACCCCTGTTAATGCTTTTTATAAAGCAAATTTGTTGAATGTATCCTTCATCCAAATCATTCAACCTCTATTTCTGAAATGCCACATTTGAGCTGACAGTCTAAACTATGGATATAATATTTTTGGTATAAAAACCAGACTAGGAATGTGACTGATCAATTGGACCATAGAGAATGTTTAAATAGGTTGCAGGGTTATAGGGAAAGACATAAATGAAGGGAAATATGGCATAAAATCCAAAAATAAAATGTTAGTGAGCTCTTAGGAGGAACAATGGTGGTAAACAAAATATCTTAAGAACAGTCTTGGGAATCCCCAATAAAAACTCTTCAGAATTTCAGTTGGGTATTATCATATCTTTCTTCTCATCATTGAGCTCAAATCAAGATTATAGGTCCCTCATATAAGGTTGGGTAGTTCTCCCTTAAAACAAGTCCAGAGTTGTGTAGGAAGAACTTGAGAAGGTAGGGTTTAACAATATTGCTTGTTTCTTGTGCAAAAGGAAAAAAAAAAAAAAGACAGCTAAAAGGATGAGTTGATAGTTGGGTGGAGATACTGGAGATTAAACCTAGAGATTAAATGAAAAATCTAGAGATGGGATTTGAGAGGCAAAACCATAGACTCACAATCAAAATTCTGACCTCAGCACCTAATCCTCATACACACATTGACAAATATATGTGTGTGTATGTGTGGTTGTGTATAATATTATACACACATAAAAATGTATACACATATTTACACACTCATACACATATATATTTATATGTTGATATGTGTATATATATATGTGTGTATACATACATATGTATGTATCTAACTACACACACATATGCACACATACACACATACTGACTTTAAATATAGCTTTGGGCAACTTGGGGAAATTGCAACTCTTGTTACTATGTTAATATATTTATGCTAATTAGAAAAGACTAATTGGTAATTCTTCACATGAATTCTTCTATTCTCAGCAGCCACTAAATTAATTGATCCCTTGGCTTACATAAAACCTAAATTCATTCAGCAAATTTTGATAAACATTTATGCACTTCCTATTACATAAAACTCACTGTGCTAGGTGCCATGGATTAAGCTATGAAAAGTATAGAGGGTTAATGTGCTATAATGGAGAGAAAGACCATCTTGGAGCTAGACCCACATTCAAGACTCAAGTCTGACACAGATTGGCTATGTGACCCCGTATAGGCCAAGTAACCTCTTAGCTCCTCAAGGAACTAAGTAGAAATATAAGTTAACAGAGAAGGCTCTGATCTCCTTCTGTAAAGAAAATTAATTAAAATTTTTAAAAATCTAGCAAAGTAATCAAATATATGTGTGTGTTTATCTATGTAAACACAAATATGATGTGCATATGTGTGTACATATATTTAGTAGGTATTTATCTCTATTGCCATATATGTATATGTAGCTCTCATATATACATATGTGTACAAAAATATTTATAATGACTTTTATTGTGTTGGCAAAGAATTGGAAATCAAAGGAATTGAATAGGACTGACTGAACAAGTTATGGCATATGACTGTGATGAAATATTATGCTGTAAAAAATGGTTAATATGATGCTTTCAGAAAAAACTTGAAAGACTTACATGAACTGTGGCAAAGTAAAGTGAGCAGAACCAGGAGAACATTGTGCCCAGTAACAGCAATATTGTAATATTGTACATTGATCAACTTTGAATGAGTTAGCTATTCTCAGGCAATTTACAAAAATTCCTACAAGGTTAAAGGCCCCAGAAAATTTGAATAATTCTGAATAATGTATGTACACACAAACATATTCATGTCAGTCTGGCAATTCTGCATTGTAACAGTTCTGGGAAATGAGTAACAAGATTTCAGTGACAAACACATATATGTATATATTTATGTGCAAGTTTGTAGAATTGTCATATTGTCTCAGCCTATGCATAAGCAATTACTATTTATCAAATTGTTTAGATCTGACTTTATTTATGTGAAAAGAGTTTTGTAATTGTGTTCATAAAGTTGCTGGGTTTGTCATGGAAGGTGGATTCCCAAGTATTTCATGTTGTCCACATTAATTTTAAATAAAATTTCTCTTTCTATCTCTCACTGCTGCACTTTGTCAAGTATAGAAATGCTGATAATTTATGTAGGTTTATTTTACACCCTTCAACTTTACTGAAGTTGTTAATTATTTCAATTTTTCTGTCTTGACTCTCTAAGTATGTCATCATATCATCATCAAAGACTGATTATTTTGTTTCCTCATTGTGTATTCTAATTCCTTCCATTTATTTTCTTCTTTTATTGCTATAGCTAGCATTTTGAGTACAAAGTTGTAATAATGGACATGTTTGTTTCACTCCTGATCTTATTAAGAAGGCTTCTATCTTATACCCATTACATGTAATGCTTGATTTTGGTTTTTGTCATTTCAAAGAAAGCTGCATTTATTCTTATACTTTTTAGTGTTTCTAATAGGAATGAGGAATGTTTCTAATAGGAATATTTTATTTTGTCAAAATATTTTTTCTGGCTGGGGCGGAGCAAAGATGGTGACTGGAAAGCAGTAACTGGCGTGAGCTCCCCGCCAAGTCCCTCCAAAAACCTATAAAAAAATGGCTCTGAACCAATTCTAGAACTGCAGAACCCACAAAGTGGCAGAGGGAAGCAGGGCTCCAGCCCAGGACAGCCTAGATGGTCTCGGGGTAAGGTCTGTCCCAAACGGAACTCCCAGCCCCCAGCTGAGGGGAGCGGAGCTGAGCCAAGCAGCCCAGCGCGCACGGCGGACCGACGAGACCAGGAGTGGAGCCGAGAGTAACCTAGCATGCTGAATTACTGAGCTGTGGCATGTACCAGGCCTCAAAACCCACAAACAGCAAAGACTACACAGAAGGTTAGTGGGAAAAGCTGCGGGACAGGACAGAGTTTGCGGATTCGGCTTCCACCCCTGAGGCAATGGAGGCGGGGCAGCTTTAGAAATTCAGCTGCAGTTGCTTCTGGCCCCAGGCCCACTTGGTGGGAGGAATTAAGTGGCTGATCAGAGCAGGAGTGCAGAGCCTGCTGAAGATTTAAGCCCAGTCTGGGTTGGGGGTTCTTGGGTCAGGAGGAGTGCTGGTGAGGCACCGCATCCGCCCAAGCGTGGAACATAGAACTCTTTAGTCACACCCCGTTGAAAAACTCAAGGGTTAAGTTGTCTGGGAACATGGCCAGACGGCGAAAACACACCCAGATTCAGTCTCAGACTCTGTAGT
>CM053622.1:253946558-253997000 GCA_028646595.1 Phalanger gymnotis | reverse complement strand
CATGGTTTTCTCTCATTCTTCTCATTTCTCTTCCCAATTTTTTCTCTACTTCTCTAACTTGCTTTTCTAAATCCTTTTTGAGTTCTTCCATGGCCTGAGACCAGTTCATGTTTTTCTTGGAGGTTTTTGTTGTAGGCTCTATGACTTTGTTAACTTCTGACTGTATGTTTTAGTCTTCTTTGTCACCAAAGAAGGATTCCAGAGTCTGAGACTGAATATGGGTTTGTTTTTGACCCCTGGCCATTTTCCCAGCTAACTTACTTAACCCTTGAGTTTTTCAGCAGGGTATGACTGCTTGTAGACTAACGAGTTCTATGTTCCATGCTTGGGCGGATGCGCTGCCTCACCAGCACTCCTCCTTCCCCAAGAACCCCCTACCAGGACTGGGCTTAAATCTTCAGCAGGCTCTTCACTCCTGCTCTGATCAGCCACTTAATTCCTCCCACCAGGTGGGCCTGGGGCTAGAAGCAACTGCAGCCATAATTCTAAAGCTGCCCCACCTCTGCTGCCCCAGGGGTGGTGGCTGAATGGCAAACTCAGTCCAGCAGCTTTTCCCACTAACCTTCTTTGTTGTCTTTGCACTTTGTTTGTTGAGAGGTCTGGTAGATGCTACAGCTCAGTAATTCATGCCTGTAGGGCACTCTCCTAGTGCTGGGCTCTGCTGGGCTCAGCTCTGTGCTCCCCAGCTGGGAGCTGGGAGCTGGGAGCTTCGTGCAGGACAGACCTTACCCAGAGACCATCCAGGCTATCCTGGGCTGGAGCCCTGCTTCCCTCTGCCACTTTGTGGGTTCTGCAGCTCTAGAATTGGTTCAGAGACACTTTTATAGGTTTTTGGAGGGACTTGGTGGGGAGCTCACGCCAGTCACTGCTTCCCAGCTGCCATCTTGGCTCCACCCCCCCCTTAATAATTTCTTTAATTTTCTTTTTCTTGGTGATGAATTCATTATTTTCAGTTTTGATGGTGTTGTTTTTGGCTTTCTTCTTTCCTTTCTTTGATCCAATTAACCAATGGTTTATTTATTCTTTTATAAAACCAAATCCTAGTTTTATTTATTCAATAATTTTTTACTCCTATTTTTTTAATCTCTCCCTTGATTTTTACTTTTGCCTGCTTCCTTTGAATATTATCTGAGGAATATGCCCTCTATCTGCCTACTTACCATGTTTTCTCTAGTTGCCTCCTAGGAGCAATAAAGTGGAAAGCTAGAGAGGTAGAGAAAGAGAAGAAGAAAACTTTTCTAACTATAATACATATATCAGACTGTTATTCCTAGTATAAGTGGTTGTTTATGTTCTTATACTATTTGAAAATTATATATATATATGTGTGTGTGTGTGTGTGTATTTATACATGCACATATATGTGTACATATCTATTTATAATGATTTAAATTCAAGCCATACTATGACATTCCAGATTGTGAGCAATGATTCTAACCTATAGAAGAGAGATTTACATTAAATTCATGCAAAGAAGGGCCAAAGAGCTAACTAGGAGAATTTAAGTAGATGTAATTAATCTCTAAGTCTATTCCTAATTCAGACTACTATTTTAACCCATAGAGAGTCAATAAGCAATTAGCTACTAGTAATAAATGTTGGGAGTTGGTTTGTTGATCAGACAACGCTCACCATAATAGAGCCATAATACAAAATAACACTTTGTGAATAAGAAAGTTATAATATGTTTCAACAAGACCAAATAAGGAGAGATTACTTCTATGTTAATGGAGGGAGGCACAGAATAAGAGAATTTAGGGAAGAATTCTTGGAAGAGGTGATATTGTTACCATTTTTTAAAGTAAGAATAAATGAGGAATAAGAACACTCTGGGCTTGTGTGAGTACTATTTATTTATTTAAAACAAGTGCCTAATATTGTTCCTTTCATTTCTTACTTTAAGGAGGTAGAATTCCAAATCTATCCTAGTTAATGTAATCTTTGAAATCCTAGATATCTTAGTTCAATCAATTATGTACTTCAGGTTAAAGGATTTCCCTTCACATGTGTTAAAAGGGCCATAATTGATTAAGGAGCTAGTCATTTAATAGTCATAAGACAAAATCATATTGTGTCACACAGGAACACAGCAACACTATGTGATTGAAAGAATCAGGCACAGTTCTAGGACTATATAGAAAAATAGCAGTCTATACAGCAGTAAAACAATGTAGTGGTGAATGACTTCAAATTTCAAAGCTTAATATTTCAGACTTAGAGCTAGCCCTTAAATGGTAATCACTCTTGTGGATAGTAAAGTGAATGTTTCTATCTCTTTTTTTCTTGCCAATAATCAAATCATTAAAGAAACCAGACCAATAGCAGCAATGAATTTAGCTAGTATTGGAGGAATTGAACCATTGAGGAGCAATATATACGCTGGTAATAGAATGTCACACTAAGAACAAATACATGTAGAAAAATAGTTACCTAAGGAAGGAGGCAACTTCTAGAAATACGACCCCTCAACCCAGATAAGAACACTACTCATGAAGGGCCAGTGATCATTCTCGTTTACCTTGCTGTCTTTGAATGTAGATTTCAAGCACATAACTTACATTGTGTGGTCATCATAGACCTGCTTGATTGATGCTTTTTTTAACTTTATTTTAGACTCAAGCACCAGAACATAAATACTGAATAGGGAAAAGAAACAAAAACATACTATAAACTTAAATACAAAGTAAGAAAGGGGGAGAAAGCATGTCATATGCATAGCAGAAAATAAGAGAAGATTCAAAATATGTAACAACAAATTTTTATTTCAAGAAAGCCTGTATGATAAATACTACGTATTGTGTTGAGAACTTTGCTTCCTTGTAACTTTTCTTTTGTTCTCTGCTGTGTGCTTTTTCACTTTCTTCTTTTTTTTCCTCCCCCTGCCCCAGAAAGCTACAACTAAGTATGGATATATGTACACATACATACATATGCATATACATATATATGTATGTATATGCATATACATACATAAACATATATTTTCTCCAATTCTACTCACCTAGCCTTTGCCACATCTACCAGCTTCATGCCTTGTGGGGAGAAAAAAAGTGTGAGGCCCCAGGGTCTCCCAATAACCCCTCCTTACTAAATTGTTTTTTATGTTTATGCATATCTCTTGTTTTCTATCCCGCTTGTATCCTCTACCTTACACCTGATACCTTGACCTCCTATTACTTGCCTACGCCCATGCAATGATCCCTCCCCTATCCTTCCATTCCCATAAATCCAAAAACCCTATATAGCCCCTAAAACCTGTTCCTTCACCCTCCCCTCTAGAGATCCTTCACTTGCCCTCCCAATCCTACCTATTCCCTTCCGTTTTTTTTTCTTCTGGATTTTAGAAGACTTTTATACTCTTCTAAACATATATGTATTGTTCCCTCTTAAACACATTCCCAAAGAAAGCATGTTACCAGAACTACCAGCCCTCCTCCCCCATCTAATTCCTCTGTATCAATTCTTCCTCTTGCACCTCATTTGTATAAAATAATTATTCTTTTTTAGTTGTTCCTAAATAATTTCACTTTTTAAATTCATATCATATTCAGGTTTACACCAACCTTTCTTATGAGCTACCCAATTACTAACAAGAATCTCAGACACACATTTTCCATTTTACTTACATAAAAAGTAAATAGTTTTTCCTTATTGAATCCCTTCTAATCAGTCTTTGGTATGTACCTTATGTTTCTTTTGGCTCTTGTATGTTAAATCTTATGGGGTTTTTCTTAAATAAGTCTTGAAAATATGACAATCAAATGTCCATTTTTTTTTAAATTCAGGATTATGTTCAACTTTTCTGGACATGAAGTTTTTGGCCAAAGCCTCAGTTCTTTTACTCTCTGATATATAATGTTTCAAGACCTGTGGTCCTTTAATATCTCCACTTCTAAGTCTTGTGTCATTCTAATTGTAACAACATCATATTTAAATTGCTTTATTCTTGTGGCTTTTAATATTTTATCCTTGAGCTGAGGGTTACAAAAATTGACTATAATATTCCTATGGGTATTCCTATGAGCAACATCATATTTAAATTGTTTTATTCTTGTGGTTTTTAATATTTTATCCTTGAGCTGCAGGTTTCAAAAATGGACTATCATATTCCTATGAATATTTGTCATAGGATCTCTTTTGGATTGGATTTTTTCTATTTCTACCCCACCCCCCTGAACCCCCCACCATACACACACACCTTGTTCTAATGCTTCAGGACAATTTTCTTTAATTATTTCTTGTGTTATTCTATCAAGATTCTTTTTTTGATCATAACTTATAGTTAGTCTGAATATTTGTATGTTTTATCTTCTTGATCTGTTCTCCAGATCTGTTGTTTTTCATATAAAATGTTTCACTTTCTCTGTTATTTTTTAAATTTTTCATATTTTGCTTAATTATTTCTTGATCTCATAATTTCACCGCCTTCACCTTGCCCAATTCTAATTTTCAAGATGTCATTTTCTTCCTAAAGATTCTGGATCTCCTTTTCTAATTGGTTGATTTTCCTTTTATAATGTTGTTTTTCTTGGATTATTCTTATTTTCTTTTAGTTTTTCCTCCATCTGCATGATTTGATTTTTAAAGTCTGTTTTTATGATCTTCTATGAATTCTTTTTGGCAGGTAACCATTTGACATTATTCTTTGGAGTGCAAGGGAGTTTCTTTAGTTTAATATCTTCCTCTGAAGATAAACCCTGGTCTTCTCTATTTCCATAATAATTTTCTTTCTCCTTTGTCTGTGCATTTTTTTGTGGTAATAGCTTAATTTTTTATATTAACTTTGGGGTATTGGAGATAGTGGCTCTTGCCTCACATTTGCAGTTCTTCCCTCTACCCTGGAATCAAGGCCAAACCTCCAACCTCCTGTAAGTGCCCACAGTCAAGGGCTTTCTGCCCCACTGCTTTTCCACTCACTTGATGTATGCTAGTTCCTTCTTCCCTGCTGCTCTTTACAGCACAGCTGAGTCTGGTGTTCCTTGTCAGCAGAGATTCCCGCAATCTTCCTAGGCTTAGGGGCCCAATTCCCCTCATTATTCTGGAGGTAAAATCTCCTGTGGCTAGGGCCCAGGCAGTGTCTCAAATCAATTAACCCCAGGGCTTGCTGCTTGTTGTTTAAGCAGCTTGTGGCTTGTTGTTAAAGTAGACCCTGGCATGGAGGTGTTTACTCTTCACAAGACAAAACCTAGTCCTGGGATTTTGCTTCTGATCTTCTCAAATTGACCCCAGAAGACCCCAGTTGTGCTCCTATTCTTATTTATTTTTACCTACACTTTGTTCACCCTAAGGTGCTATGTTATCTCTTTTGTGGGGGGGAAATCTTGAGACCTTGGAATTTTCTGACCTGTTCCACCATCTTCCCAGAATCTTCTCTTGATCAATTCTTTGAAGGATGGATTGATTTACCTCATTGTACTGTAAGGTGAAGAAGCTCTCAAATAATATATTTTATGGGACATCTTGCTTATGGCTCTAATCTCCTTTATGCTAGACCAAATGGAATCAAAACTAAACAAGCCTGGCACTCTTCAGGATAGAGTTTCTTAAACTGGGTAACCCAAAGCTCTAAGGCATGATTGAATAGATTTCTAAGAATGTGCGAACTTGGATAGGAAAACATGTTCATTTCACTAATATTTGAATTCTATGCATTTTATTTCATACATTTAAAAACATTCTCAGAGGGTTTTGGGGGGGGAGGGTGAGAGTTTCCACAAAATTTAGAAATGGGTCCATGACATAAAAAGTCAGGAACCTTGGCTCTAGAAAATTTTCTCCTATTTGCTCCCCCAAATACTCTAGCTTTGTGTCAACTCATTTGAAATATGTCCCCAATTCCATGATGCCCTAATAAAATAACTCTGGTTTGATAAAAGTTTGAATTATAATTTTAAAATAATTATCTCAAGGCAGGAAGAATTAGGAATTAATCATGAATCTATCCTTTAGAAAATCAGAGGAGAAGAGATTGAAGATGGAGAGAGACAGAGGAGAGAAAGAGAGGGGGAAAAGAGAGAGAGAGAGAGAGAGAGAAACAGACAGAATGAGGCAAAGTGATACCTAGACAGAAGACAGAGACAAACTAGGAGAGACTGAGAAATGCAAACTTCTTTTGACAGAATGATATTAAAGGGGATGCTAAGAAAAAAAAAGACAACTCAGTCACAAAACAAGAAAACAGACACTTCTCATTAGCCAAACTATTAAACTTTGAGTCAGCACCCAAGATGTAATCTTGAAAATTAGTGGAATCCCTGAGGGGTAAGACAACAACAATAACAACTGATTTTGTTCAAGCTTTAATTAAAGTTGCACTCATTAAAACTATGAATCAAATCTCCTCTCACAGGCTAAATCTACTGTCAGTGAGATACTCCCTAGAAATCAAAATCTTAGAGAACAACCGTGGCTGATTCTCACCATGTTTCTAAATTCCAAGCACAAGTTAATTGTATGAAAATTCATCAAAGATAGGAAGTTTGTCAGAGTTTAGCATGCTCACCAAAAATAGAGCACAATTCTGCAAGGCCATACTTTAGAATTATATGAGGAAAAATGTTCTTCTTTAACTATAAAATTCCATATTTTATGGAAATGTCTTTAATGAACTTGAAAAGGTTATTGACTTTATTAAATCAAAACTTTAATAGCATGAAATTACTCCCCCTGGTTAAACTTTGAAAAGCTCTCTGAGGAAGTAACCTTTTTCCCCCATTCATCTCAGTCTTATAATCCTTTTATTTGCTCCACTTTCATTTTATTTCCATAGACAAATATCAAAATAGGGTAATTTCCCCACATGAATTAATTTTTCTTACTAAATAGAAATCCTTTAGCTGAGTTGTGTCAGGTGTAGATAATAATTAATATATAGTTAAGATGATTATCATTGCAAAGGGAACTTGAAGTCAAATGACCTGTATTTGAATCTTAGCTTTGTCTCTGATGTGTTTTCTAGGTCCCAATCTGTTATTCATTGCCACAGAGAAGTACCATATAGGAAATGGAGGAAGAAGGCTGAGCAATATCTAACAAATATAAAAACGTGACTACTGAGAATAGAAGGGGCAAAAGTAAAGCAGAACTAGATTTCTTGTCACCTTCACATTTACCCTGATGTTTTGAAAACTGTGTTTTCATGATTCCTGTATGTTTCTCTCAGACTTCTCTGTGAAACTGAGCTCATACTTTAAAAAGCAGCTAACAATAACAAAAACAAAACCTTATGGTTTCCCCCCCCCCCATATCTTCTTCACATTAATTTCTATTTTGCAAACACCATTGCATCTGCTTAGGCAATCCTAAAATTGACATATATAGTTCCCAATAACATCCTTACCTATTTTCAAACAGTTATACAATGGGTGCCTATACTATATTCCTTTTCTAATCCTCCTTTCCCTGCAAAACAAATATACTCACATTCCCCAGGACCCAAATTATTTTCTGCTATCTTTCACAGTAGTTAAGACTATTTGATACTATGTCAAGGCTGTTCTCGATTGATTCAAAGATGATTTTATTTTTTTTTTCTCTTATCTCTTGTATTTGTATTTCAATGTTTCTTCTTAGCTCTGGTCTTTTTATCTGGAATACTTGAAAGTCTTCTATTTAATTTTGCTGTGTGAGTTATTCTTAGCTAGAAGCATACAACCTTTGCCTTCTATGATTGTATATTACAAGCTCTCTACTCTTTGATCGTACTTTGCTGCTTAATCATGTGAGATTCTGGTTAGGACTCTAGCTTTTCAAGTTGTTCTGACTGCTTGAAATATTTTTTTTTTGCTTTAACTTAGAAGAGCTATAATGTTCTTATGACTTTTCATTTTGGAGTTTCTTTCAGGAAGGGACCAGTAGACTGTTTCCAATTTGCATTTTTACCATGTGATTCTAAATGAGCTGGGTAGTGTTTTATTTTTAATATTTCTTGAAATATGATGGTCAGGCTCTTTTTTGGGGGGCATAATTTTTAGGTAGTCCAATGATTATTAATTTTTTTTCATCCTGGATCTATTTTCCATGTCGGTCATTTTAACTAATAGATACTTTACATTTTATTTTATTTTTATTTTTGATGCTTTGACTTTAAACATGTCTTCTTGCCTAATGGTATAACTGGATTTAATTTTGTTTTCACAGAATTTGTTGAGAGTCCATGAGGGTCCATGGTTTTGTATAGCTTGTGCCAAGTGGTTAGCTGCTTTTCAAATTTTTTTTTTATCTATAGCTCTAATATGTTTTCCAATATTTTTCCTTTACTATTCTCATTTAAGTTTTTAAAAATGTATATCTTCTTTAGAACAACAACAAACTCCTGCTTCATTGCTTCTAGGAATTTGAGTTGAATTCTTGTCCAAATTATGTTTCTTCAAGGTCTTGATTATAAACATTTTGGAGTCATTCTCTTTTTCTGTGCTTTTGTTATGAAATCACCTTTCATCATAATAGTTTTTTTTTAATACCAGGTGTGTCTTTTTTCATTTTTTCATTCTTCCAGACTAATTTCCAACTTCAGAATTCATGTTTGGTCAAGGATTTGTGCACATCTGGAGAAAAGTCTGGGCTGTTCTTGTTCCTGCTTTCTTGGGATACTGAGTATTATATTATTGCAGGCTCCCAGAGGCAGCTTTACCTCAGAATCTGCAAGATTTCAGGGCTCCTGAAGTAGGCTGAAAGAAACCAAAGTCTGATCATTGTCTCTTTGTTCTAAGGTCCTCAAGTCCTTGACCTGGGTTGGGATCTGAGTAACAATAGACTGTTACTGGACTCATCTTCCACCAGCCAGGTAGACACCTATTCTGGTTCAGTGCAACAGAACTATGGTCTTCTTTTGTTCTGATATTCCCCTTGGTTATTCCTCTTCAGGCTTCATATTGCGCTAGAAGCTTGAGGTGAAACACTGATCTATTCCTGAGTTCAGATCCACACTGCAGCTACTTGTTTATGATCTTCCCCTTTGCTAGGTTCACAGGCTAGAACTTGTAACCTGTCCTTACTTCAAAAAGCCTTTCCTGGGCACAGATTCCTTCTTCAGATGCCCTGGATCTGCGACTTGGAACTGAGTAATAGGAAACAAATTTGCCAGTTAGTATTTGTTCCAGCACCTGGCAGGAGATGTAAATTGTAGAGGTTTGAGACCTCATTTTATCCTTGGGTATACTTGTTAGGTGTTGTAATGTTCCACATAGTGCTACTCAACAGACACAGTCCTCCCTTCCAAATAACCTCTCTTCTTGTTTCTGTAAGCTGACAGGGGCTGGAAAAGTGACTAATATTTTTCTTCTTTAATTTCCCAATCATCATACAGTCTGTTGAATTTTCCAAATCTATATGGTCTTTTTTTTTCTTTCTTTTTTGCAGGGGGAAAGGCAGAGCAATTGGGGTAAAGTGACTTGCCCAAAGTTACACAGCTAGTAAGTGTGTCAAGTGTCTGAAGTCAGATTTGAACTCAGGTCCTCCTGACTCCAAGGCTGGTGCTCTACACACTGTGCCATCTAGCTGGTCCAGCTATATGGTCTTTTAAAGAGAAGCCTACAATTTTGCTACTCTGCCACATTGGCTGCATTCCCATTGAATAACTGTTGATGGATTAATCAATATGCTATTTGCTTTCATTCAAGAATGATAGAAATAGAATGATCTTGAAAATATCAGTGGGCCCATTGCAACTTGTTAATCTTTTGCATGTTTTGCATTAATTTTAATAAATGAATGAAAACATGTTAGGTATTTATTTTGTGCTAAACAGCAAGGATACAAACACAAAACAAAAAGAAACTAGACACTACTTGTTCTCAAGTTTTCAATCTCTAATTGGAGGAAATGACAAGTAAAAGCAAATTTTTCTATTGGACAAATGGAAAAGTTGAGAAATCCTAAATGTCATTCAGCAGGGTTAATGTCAAGGTTCAGTTAGCCTTAGATTGCATTGCTTGGGCAAATGACAGTAAGACGTTCCTGCATAGCTTAAGGTAAAGTGTTAAATCTAAAGGACTTCAGTGTACTGTATAAGGACATATGATATGGCCTGATGGTCCTGCATCTCAGTGAAAGAACTAGAATTGGTAACTCTCCAACTTATTTAAGTCATGTGAGCCTTCAAATAACCCAGAATGGTACTGGGCAGCATCAACCAGGAAAGGGAGCAAAGCAAAACCACAAGGAGGAAAGGGAACTCCATGATGGTGTCAGGTCTTTTAACTGGTTATTGTGAAATATCTATGATTATACACACATGTGTACACATACACACACATACATACATTATGCATGGAGGGTGTCTAGCACAGAATCCACATAAAAAGGATTTGGTATAGGACAGGAGTATTTGTAAAATTTGTATCAGTATTTGTAAAATTTTTTGTTTTGTTTAATTTAAATATTTTGTTTAATTAAATATTTAATTTAAATATTTTGGTAGCTATTCTAATATATTTGGTTTACTTTGCACTCCTTTGTATTTTATGCACTTAAAAACATTATTCTTATTGTATGACAGCAAATCATATAACACAGTCTCTAAAGAATTAAAATTACGGGTCATCCAAAGGGCAATGGAGAGGCATACAGTAGATCCCTATTTATTATGGGTGTAAGTAGGTTCCAATACATTAGCAACTGAAAATTGAAGAAAAGAAATGGAAGTAAGGCTGTCATCAGAGGAATATGCGAGTTGAAAAGTAGTCATATCAGCCCATTAGCAAGTGTGTGGGACAATTGATGGATAACTTGGGTATTCCATGCTTATCTATTTACAATTAAAAGAGATTGCTCAGGAGAAGAGACTGAAACTGATGACATTGTGCAGCTCCACCTGACTCAAATCCAAGTCATGCACAAGTCATTGGTCCCCCAAAATTATGTTTTAATGAAGAATGAACAAGGGTTCTGCAAGAACAAGGGTCTCCACATAGAAAGGTCTTCCAGAGCACTTGACTTAAACCTCGTCACACATACTTGTTAAGCATTTGCCTCCCTAGCATTATCTAAGGTTAAGCCTACCCTCCCATAGGTGCTATGTGTATTTGTGGGAAGGTGTGAACCAGGTTCTTAGGAGAATGTTTTCTGTTTACTATATTATGTGAGAGTAGTAACAACTGCCCACTGGGGACCAGTTCAAATAAAATTTTGAAAATGCTGCTATTATTTCCTCTTCTCCTTCTCCTTCTCCTCTCTCCTTTCTTCTTCTATTTTTTTTTCAAAAATTTGGGACAACTTATTTTTGTCTTACAAAGTTTTCACTTTTTATTTCCTGAAATATAGCTCTGAATTTTTTTAAAGGTTTTTAAGCTTTTATAAAGCCCATTGTATTTTAAATGGAGCTACTTGATCAAGCCTTTAAACGTAAATCATTCTGGATTTCAATGAATAGCCAATATCAGGCCCAATCCTAGCCTCCTTAGCTCATTGTTTAGGTTTTGAGGGCTTAGAATGAGTGGGCCAAATTCCCTGAGGGTCTTCCCCTCTCAGGTTGATATCTTTTGGATGGCAAATTGGGCAATCTTTTATTCCAATTCTTACTGGCCCTTCATCATTGAATGGGCATGACCTAGAAAAAAACCTTAATTTAGAAAGTTCAGGGTCACTTACTGCATCCTGGGCCTTCAGCAATTGATTTGTCTTTTGTCTTGCCATTAGACCCCAATGCCTCTAGAAGAGGAAGCAAGGTTGATGATTTTGTGCAGCTCTGCCTCACTCAAATCCAATTCATGAACAAGCCATGACATCATACTCATGATTTCATAGGTCGTCCTTGAAAACAAAAAGGTGAACAACAGCAACAATAACAATTCACCATGAAAAGTTCTGAAGAAAGACCCTCAGTACATTAGCTGGACCACTTGGAGATGTTTTATGGAAGGGCATTGACATGGGTCATACAAGATGAGAAGGTTTGGGTGTACCAGTGGAGGAAGTAGCCAATGGATGAGATCGCAAATCTGCCAAAAAAGAATTTTTTGAAATACTATTCATTATTTTAAAATATTTTTTTTCATTTTAAAAGCTAACTTTCCATGATTTTAATAGGAATGACTTTACTTTCATACTTTTTAACAGACTGCTAGAAAAATTTGCCTGGGAGAATTTTGGGAAAATAAAAAGATACTAGCTGACATTTTGGAAATTCAGAAATTGTTATTTAAGCAAACATATAAAGAGAATGTGATTATGAAGCATATTTTTAGCCCATCATGTTGGTGATGAGGTTTAGGGAACCATAAATTGAGGTTTAGGGGTGCTAGGGACCCCAAAACAGTGACACCTTAGGTCCTGCCAAATGAATTCAACTGAAGCCTCTTTCAGCCAAGGAAAAACAAAAGATTCACCATACTGGGTAGACTCTTGGCATTGGGTAGACTCTAAGCAATCCTGAGCATTTGTGATGCTAATGCCCACAAGCCAGATTAATCTGATTTGAGCTAGATTGAATCTGAAGCACCTTCATGGAGGCAAGATGGATTTTATATACAGAAAGGTTGTAGGAGGGATCTAGGGTGGTTAAGTAGTCCTGGATGAATGGAGGAGGGGTTTAGGGACCACTGGGGTGACTGGGAGACTGGGGTGAGGTCAGACTCCAGGGTGGGAAATAGCTGAAGGCTGCCTGGAGAGGATAGACCATAGAGGACTTAGAGGACTAGATTAACAGATTTAGGTATAGATGTTTTGGTGCGATCAAGGGTGGGAAATGGCCAGAAGGCAATCCAGAGGTAACCAGACAATGGAAGGCTAAGCTAGGCTATTTGGGCATGAAAAGCCAGATCAAGTGGGAAGAATCCAGGGAATGCTCCAGAGAGTTCCCACAGTCTATATCCCATCAGTATCAGCAAATTATACCCCATCTTTGGGGTCATCACATTTTCTAAACCCCTATAGATGTAAAGTAATGTCATTTAGAGTAGAGAGTTTCAGGTTTCACTGTATCTCTAGGTGTATTTACATAAACATGCATGATAGAATTGCTTTGATAGTGATATATATACTGATTTTATTCTGGTTTCTATATGCATTTTATGTGTTTATCCAAATTAATGTACTTTCTCGCATGAGATGGGGGGGGCTCTTCTTACCATTCTTTTTGCATGTCACCTAAAATTTATGTTAACACACAAATGAGTAAATAATCACTAATTAATTGGTGGTGCATGGGATAGAAAAAGACATGAGAAAGACATTTTGAGTAAGGGAAAGATTCCACTTAGACACATTCTTTTGTTTTCTTTTTTTTAAATAAACTTTTATTGTCAGGGCTGCTAGGTGGTGCATTGAGTAGAGCACTGGCCCTGAAGTCACGAGGACCTGAGTTCAAATCCAGCCTCAGACACTTGACACATTCACTAGCTGTATGACCTTGGGCAAGTCACTTAACCCCAATTGCCCTTCCTTCCCCCTCCAAAAAATTTAAAAAAAACTTAGAAAAAATAGAAAAAAATATTTATTGTCAAAAATGTACAGTGAAAAGCACACTGGATTTGGTCATTTATTTAACTACCATATGATAAGCTAATTTACCTGGATGGCCTCAGTTTCCTTATCTGTGCTGTGAAGGCTCAAAAGATGACACCTGAGAGTCCTTAAAAGTCTAGATCTGTGATCTCACTAATACTATTAATATACTCAGGAAACCTTTTCTTAATAATTGGTATAGAGAGTGATATTGACTACAATTAATTCTGTTGAGGATGGACAAACTCATAGCATTTTGGAAAGAAGAGTTCCTATTTATAAATTCATGAAACCTAATGTTGAATAATCCTTATTTATTAGATTAACCTGTAGTCTCTCTTTGTGCATGCTGATGATAGTTAATTAATTTACTCTCCTGCTGTTGATGCATTTCAACATTAATCCATTTCCTTTTTCATAACACCTAAAAGTGAATGATGGTAAGGGAAATGAACGAGAGACTTAAAACAAAAAGATAAGAAATGTTCTTATCATTACTGTATAAAGGATCAATGTATATGGTCTTTATAGATTACTCAAATTAAAAGACTCTTTGAATATGCCTTCTGTGAATGGTAAAGAACTTCTACAGAAAAAAAAAACACAACAGCAAGCCATACTTTGGATGATAAGCAGCAAATATTCCAGCTTTCACTTGATAAAGCCCTTTACTGTGATCTAAGTTACATGCTGTGTCATGGCAGATGATTGAGGTTGCTCAAAATCCCTTTATAGGAAAATAATGAGCATTATTTTGCTGACATGTCTAAGGGCATGAATCCCTGGGACAGTTGTAATTGACAATGTATTATTATTGTTGAAAATGTTTTTCTTCTATGTTTACGTACTGAACAGATCTCAAAAGAAAATAAAGGGGAAAAAATGGAAGGAAATAATATAGTGCAATTGTTGCATGTATATAATTCTAGTTACAGGATGTCTCTAATTTTCTAGAAACTTAACCTCAATGTAGGGCAGGGCTGTCCAACCTTAGGTTATCTTAAGAGCACATTAAAATAAAATAATTATTCGAGGGCTGTACCCAGAATAAAAAATACATCACACTAACAGAAAGTGGGGGAAGGCATGTCATCAATATGACAGGCAAAAGCGTGAAGTGGGAAAGGAAACACAAAACAACAAAGGGACAACACAACAGTATAAAAGTAGGTGCATACTGACTAGTCTGCATCAAACAGATGGAACACATCCCACAGATTGATTGAAAATTCCACGCAATATGTTCTGTCCATATTACTGCTTAAAAACACCAAAGAAAATTAACATCAATAAGATTGTTTATTTGAGATGGAATTTAAAAATCTAATATGCATACCACGCAAATTATTATTTTACTTTTTTGCTCATGAAAATTAAAACCCACAGGCAGGCCACATAAAATCACACTGTGGGCTGCATGTGGGCAGTGGAGCATATTTTGGACAGCCTTGGTGTAGGATATTAACTTTATTTTGTTTTTTTATTGATAATTTTAGATTCTATTTTAGATATTTTCTTAAACATCTCAAATAATACATTAATTATTAAATTTTGTTAATTTGTTGACAGAGTACTGGGCCTAGAGTCTGGAAGATCTGAGTTAAAACCTAATTCAGATATTTACTAGCTCTATTACCCTGAAGCAAGTCATTTGGCCACTGCCTCAGTTTCCTCATCTACAAAAGGGGGATAATAACTTTTTTTTTCTTACAGTGCAGTTGTGAGACATAAATGACATATTTTATATAAATGTTAACAATTTTATTATTATTATCATCATTACTACTGCAATCATAATCTTTGCTCATATTTTATATTTATAAAATGATTGGTGAAAAGCACATTTAGGGAATAGTGTATGGATGACTGTTGTTTCTATCAGCAAAATCTAGAATTTAGTCTTGTTTTTAACACCTTAGTTGTTTGACCATGGCTAACAAGTAAACATTTGAAGGCTTTTTCTAAATCTATAAATAACAGTGTCCTATATGCATCAGTGGAAGGAGTTTCATCCCTCTCCCAAATCATTTATCTGGACTGTACACACACATAAATATGCGTTTATATATAATGTGTGTATATTATACAAACACATATGTTTGTATATGGGGCAGCTAGGTAGCACAGTAGATAGAGTGCTAGGCCTGAGGTTAGGAAGACTCATCCTCTTGAATTCATATCTGGCCTTGGACACTTAATAGTTTTTTGAACTTGGGTAAATAACTTAAACCTATTTGCCTCATTTCCTCATCTGTAAAATAATCTGGAGAAGGAAATGGAAAATAACTCAAGTATCTTTGCCAAGACAATACCAAATGGGGTCACAAAGAGCCAGACACGATTGAAATGACTGAGCGACAACAAAAATGTATGCATATACATGTGTGTACATCTATGTGTGTGTGCATAGTGTATATATATATATATGCATTGTGTGTTCACATGAGTATATATGTGTGATTATGATGGGTACAGAAGAGAATGTTTGTAGTCACTATTTTGACTTTTTATAAAAAAATGCTGTACACAAAAACATTTTAACTTAATAATTAATTGTCTTACAATTCATGGATAAAATGATGACCTGAATTGCTATGTTGCTTTCATACCCATTACTAACTATATAACTAAAAATATGTGCAACTGAGTAGAAACTTTATTTGACAGGGATTGTGTAGCCAAAATGAGGAATGATGTGTGTAAGTGCAGAGACTCTGGCTTTGTGTGATGAATATACTTTTTTTTTTAATTTTTGAAAGTCATAGAAAAAATATTATTCGTGTGGTACAAATTCATGAGAATGGATGGGTAGAAAGTCAAGTGGGAATAAGGTGTAGGGAGAATATAGCATCACCAAGCATAGAACTGGAAAGTCAAGACATTTCCCACTAAAATAATAATAATAATAATAAAGTCAGGAAATCGCATAATGGTGAGGCAATTTTAGCAATGCAAAAACTCACTTTAGTAAGTAAATACAATCATTCCATTAATATTACACCCAATTGGACTTCTTTTCTAAATAACCTTGTGGGTAAAGTAGATAAGTAAAATATTGTTTAAAAAAATGCCAGATCAGAAGATAAAATTCGCCTATGTGGTTTAATAAAAATAAATAAATACATTATGAAAATCAAATATTGGAATGATGGTTTTGAAGAAGAAAATCAATTTGCATTTGGCCAATATTTCTCTTTCTTTTAGGATCAGAGAAAATAGAGGAGTTAGCTGTGGGCTTGTAGAGAAGTAATCACCTGTACGACAGGTAGTAAATACATGAGCTAGTAAATATATGAGATTAGATTTGAATTCTAGTTTTCCTGATAATAGATCTGGTGTTCATTATCCGTTAGGACACAACATCATCCCTAGTAAATGTCTGAAGTGTGATTTGAACCTGTACCCTGAGTGAATACAATGGTATACTTTCCACTATACCATGCTGCCTTCTAAAATTGAAATGGTAGATTTTATTACTTGTCTAAGAGAATCTGTAAGGAGGTGGGCTGAACAACCATTTTGTTGTTGTTGTTTATAGACAAATTTTCAGAAGTAATCCATATGGAAAGAAACTCTGGAAGGCATGATGTCTCTGAAACCAAGAGAAGAGAGAATATTGAATAGGAGGGAATTTTTTTTAATTAGTGTTAAATGATTCACAGAAGTAAAAGAGGATGACTGAAATATTGGCACCAGCTTTTGTGATTAGAAGGATCTCAGCAGCCAGTAAGTAGTTTCAATAGAATAGTGTCACTTTAAAAAGACAGTGTGTAGTAAGTAATTAGAGATAATTAATGTAACCTAAATTTAAAGAAGTTTGATGATGGCTAGATGTAGATGATAGTTGGATGGAAAGGAAGATGAGCCCCTGGATGAGCAAATGGGAAAGAGCCAGTGGAAAAGCAGGAGCTAGAATTAATGAAAGTGAATTGACTACTGCAGGAAACAGCATTATGGACACAGGTAACAAGATTAGCTTTTGCAAGGAGGGACACTTCCTCTAAGATATTGAGAAAGAGACAATTTAAAACATGAAAATAACATTTTCATTATATATGTGTATGTATTTCATTCCTAATGAATCTCAGCCTCCTAAATATTAATCAACTCTTATAAGAAAGAACTACTATTAAATAAAACAAATAGATAAATTAGCCATGTTTTTCAAGTAATCAATCACCATACATTTAAGAGCTTATTTAGTGTCAGGCACTATGCTAGGCACAAGATATAAATGTGAAAAAGTCCTTGCACTAATAAAATACACTGTCTAGGAGGTAATATCATATATACTCTTCCTGGATAACTGCTTTGTCATGGCAGAGGGGTTTGTGTAATACAATGAAACTATAAACTATATTGTGTTTGTGTAATACAATGAAACTATAAACTATATTGTGGAGGATTACCCAAGATAGGTCACAATGGAGTGTTCTGACAAAAGGTGATGCACTGAAGAAGAGAGTGGCAACCACTATAGTATCTTTACCAAGAAAACCCCATGGGCCATATTAAAATGATGAAACACAAGTCAGAAGATAAGCCCTTCAGGTCAGAGGGTGTCTAAGATATTACACAGTAAAAGTAGAAGACAACTAGAAGTAGCTCCAGAAAGAATGAAGGAACTGGGCCAAAGCCAAAAGGCAGCTTAACTGCAGATGGATCTGTGAAGAAAGTACAGTCTGATTCTACAAAGATCAATATTGCATAGGAACCTGGAATGTAAGATCTCTGAGTCAACGTAGGCAGGATGTGGTCAAAGAAATTTAAACACCAATATCTTGGGTGCCAGTGAACTTAAATGGACAGGAATGGGTTAATTTAATTCAGGTGATCATTACTATTCTACTGTAGGCAAGAATCCCTTAGAGAAAAAAATGGAGTAGCTCTCCTTGTCAATAAAAGAATGATAAAAGCAATTGTTGTCTCATTGTTGTTGTTTATTACTGTTTCTTGTTGCTAATTATTGTTGTTGTATTGTAGGTCTTCATAGATATGATCAACTTTGGCCTCGGGCACATGTGGTTGGAGCATAGACTTGCATTGCTGTGATGTTGAATGATTTGCCTTGGATTGGAATAGATATTATTCTGTCATTTCTGAGATTAGAAGAAAGAAGTACTGTGTTATGAACAGAAAAAAACATATAGAATGATAAACAGAATTCAAGAATATACAAAAAAAAAGAAAGATCTTAACATGATCAATTACCATGATGGTGTGGTTAGTGATCTGAAACTACATTTTAGAGAATGAAATTGATTGAGCCTTATGAAGCATTGCTAAGTGGAAGTGATGTAATTCCATCTGAGCTATTTTAAACCCTTAAAGATGATGCTATTAAAGTGCTGCACTCAGTGTGCTAGCAAATTTGGAGAACTTAACTGTGTCCACTGGATTGGAAAAGTTCACTTAATATCCAAATCCTAAAGGAGAGTAATGCAAAAGGATGTTCAAATTACCAAACAACTTCACTCATTTCACATACCAACAAGGTTATAACTAAGATTCTACAAGCAAGGCTTTAGCAATATGTGAACCAAGAATTATCAGAAGATTAGGTGGGATTTTGAAGAGGCAGAAGAACTAGAGACCAATTTGCCAATATTCCCTGGATTAGGGAGAAAGCAAGGGAGTTACAGAAAAAAAAATCTACTTCTAGTTCTTCAACCACACTAAAGCTTTTGCCTGTGGATCACAACTAAGTGTAACCTCAATGAAATGAAAATACCAGAGCATCTTACTTATCTCTTGAATAATCTGAATGTGAATAAAGAAGCAATAGTTAGAACCAAACATGAAACAAGTGATGGGTTTAAAATTAAGAAAGGAGTATGACAAGTCTGTTTACTGTCATTGTATTTAACTTATATGCAGTATATATTATGCAAAATGCCAGATTGGATGAATCAAAAGCTGGAATTAAGGTTGCCAGGATAAATATCAACAATCTCATATATACAGATGTTACCACTCTGATGGCAGAAAGTGAAGAAGAATTAAGAGGACTCTTAGTAAAACTACAAGAGGAGAAAGCAAAGGCTGGCTTGAACCTTAACATTAAAAAAAAAAAAGATTATGGCAACTAGTTCCATTAATTCATGGAAAACAGAGGGAGAAGAAATGCAAGCAGTGTCAGATTTAATATTCTTGGGCTCAGAGATCATTGAAGATGGTGACTGCAGGCATAAAATTAAAAAACAAAACAAAACACTTGCTCCATGGAAGGAAATCTATGGCAAATCTGGACAGCATGCTAAAAATGCAAGATATCACCTTGCCAACACAGGTCTGTAGAGTCAAATCTATGTGTACTTTTCCCCTAGTAGCAACGTATGGTTGTGAGAGTTGGACCATAAGAAAAGCTGATTGCCACTTAATTGATGCTTCCAAATTTTAACATAGGAGAATACTTTAGAGAGTCCCTTGGACAATAAGGAGATTATATTAATCAATACTGAAAGAAATTAATTCAGACTGTTCTTTGGAAAGACAAATACCAAAGCTGAAGCTTAAATACTTTTGCCACATAACAAAAAGACAGGACTCATTAGAAAATACCCTAATGTTGGGAAGGATTGTGGGCAAAAAGGAGAGTGGATTGCAAAGAATGAGGTAGATAGTTTGTTTCATGGAAGCAATGAACATGAGCTTAGACAGACTTCAGGAGATAGTAGAGGATGGAAAAGCCTGGTATGGGATGGACCATGGAGTCATGAGGATTCCTAAACAACTGAAGGCATGAACAATAAGGAACAGAATGTGAACATGTGGATATATTCAACACACACACAGTAAATATAAAGTAATTTGGAAGAATTAAAAGAGGCTACTAGCAATTTGGGATAATTTGTAAAGACCTTATCTGCCTTTTGACAAGAGCTTGAAAAAGCTAGAAATTCTGAGCAATGGAGTTGAGGAAAGCAATAGATTCAACTCATTTTACAAGTAAATAGAGTGCTGAACCGAAACTGAGAAGACTTGAGTTCAAATGTGACCTCAAACATTTATCAGCAAGCATTTCTATAGCATTTCTCTACCTCTCTATTGTTATTTTTTTCAATTGACAGAAATCTATTCCTTCCCACCTTCTACCCCATTAAAAAAAGATAAAAAAATAAATTCTTTGTAGCAGATATACAGTCAAGCAAAACAACTATGCCTCATTCTACACCTTAAATCTTAAATTTCAGTTTCTCCATCTAGAGAATGATCGTTCTTCTACCTACTCTATGCTTCTGCTTTCACAGAGTTGGTATGAAGAAGTTTCTTCAGTGGGTGTTCTCTCCATGAGAGGTGGCAAACACAGTGTCTTCCTGTTGCATGCATGGGGCTTACAACACTCCCAAATATGGCCTTTGTGGCTACAGCTACTAGATCCATTCCACAGGATTTTATTTTAAAGAAATTCCATCCAAACATTGTGAAGTCTAATTGTCTTTTCTCAAACCTCATCATTTTTGACCTCTCTGTAGCCTTTAACACTGCTGATCACCCTCTTTTCCTTGATAGTCTCTTCTCTCTAAATCACACTGCTCTCTCCTGGTTTTCCCCCTACTTATCTCCTTGTCAATCTCCTTTGCTGGATCTTTATCCAGATTATCTCCACAACCTGAGTTTCCCCCCAGTTCTTTTTTTAACTAGTTCTTTTCTTCAGTGAATTTTATGCATTTTTTTCCATTTGGACAATTCTGCTTTTCAAGGCACTTTTTTCTGCCTTGGATTTTTGTATCTTGTTTACCATTTGGCCCTTTTCCTTTTCCCTTTTTCTAGGTATTATTTTCTTCAATATTTTTGTGCCCTTTTTACTAAGCTTTTGACTTGACTTTTCATGATTTTCTTGTATCACTCTCATTTCTCTTCTCAATTTTTCATCTACCTTTCTTACTTGATTTTTAGATCATTTTTGAGCTCTGCCATGACCTAAAATCAATTCACATTTTTCTTGAAGGCTTTGGATGTTGGAGTTTTTACTTTGCTTTCTTCTTCTGAGTATTTGTTTTGATCTTCCTTATTACTAAAGTAACTTTCTATAGTCAGAATTTTTTTTCTATTGCTTGCTTATTACCTAGCCTATTTCTTGACTTTTAACTCTTTGCTAAAGTGGGGCTCTGCTTCCAGGGCAGAAGGAGTACTGTCCCAAGCTTCAGGGATTTTGTGCAGTTTTCAAAGGTACTTCTTGGGACCTCTAAGTTTTCAATTCTTCCAAGGTGGTATGATCTAAGGAGAACTGTATTTACTATGCTCCTGGCCCATGCTCTGATCTGAGAGTGACCACAAGAACTTTTACTGCCCTGAAGTTTTGATGGGCATGTCTGTTGCAGTATGGCCTCAAGCTGTGGTGTGCTAGTGCCCCTCCTCTCCCTAGAACTGCCACACAGAATTGGACCCAGATCTGAGTACGGGCAAAGCAACAGAATCCAGCCCCCAGTGTCAGCAAAGAGATCCCTGTAATCTCCTTCTGACCAGTTGTTTGATCCTTTTACTCTCTGTGGTCTGAGAGCTCCAGATGCAGTCACTGCTCATTATGATTCAGTCACTCCCAAGTCATTCTGCTTTGCTGGGGCCTAGTCTGTGTTGGTTCAGCCTGTATTAGACTTTGTTCCACTCTCATTTTGGTGCAACAGATTGTTCCTCCTCACATTCTAAGTTTTCTTGAGCTGGAAAGCTGTTTCACCCCATCCTTTTGTGGGTTCTGCCACTCTAGAATTTGTTTAGTCACTTAAATAATGATTTAAAGGTGTTTAGAGGAGTTTGCGGGAGAGTTCAGGTCATTCCCCACCTTTTCTCCACCATCTTGGCTCCACGCCCCACTGTAGTTGTGACTTTGAGGAGAAAGGAAAGTATGTAAAATAAACAATGTGACAGGGATCTAATGAAAGTAGAATTGAACCATTTCCTATGCAAGTTTGAAGATATAGGTGAAATTAAATTCCCCCCAAAACTGCACTCAATTTTGTGATTTTTCACTCATGAATCTTAAGAGCCAAATGAGGGTGGTGGTGCTGATGTATCAAATGAGAGAACTTACTCAGAGATAAGATAAAGGTTGAGGCAAGAAGTTTAAGAATGGTGGAGATAGGGTAGGAAGAACAAGAATACTGAAACAATATATAAGTAATTCCTTAGAATTAGTTATAATTCCAAATACTCAGCATAATGAGTTGCAAACACCAGAGTAATCCCCTTACCATCTGATTTTTTTTTTTAAAAGTCTTCTTCAAAAATTTCTCTCTCAATGGTTTAGCCACAACTCGGGCCCCTACACCTTAAAGGCCGTTTGACAGAAATAACTGGATTTAGGTACAGGAAAAGCCCACTCTGGTCTCCTAAGACCTATTTCTTCTTCAAGAGGATCATTGGAAAAGTTCTTTCAATTCACTTATACTGCGAGTCATGAGGTGGAAGATTCACCCAACTGGTTTGTCTAAGGGAAAATCAAGCATAAATTACACATTTCCTATACATTTTATAATAACAAAAAGAAAAAAAAATAAAACCTCACATGTACAGGAAACATCAAAAGAACAGACAGAATATAGCCAAGTAAATATGACATTCCCATAATTATTTCTGAAATATTTCAGCTGACTTTATGGCCTAAACAAATTAAGTTTTTAAAGTCATTTGGGGAGAACAGATGCTGGTTATAGAAAGGGCTTGTAGCCAATCATTGAATACCTCATGCATAGTTGATGTAATTTAATCATTATTTTGGTAACCTCAAAAATTTGTCATAATTAAATTGATTTATTAGTAATTGGATTAAAAATACATGATCTGTGCCACATGGAAGTAAGACTTTCATTTTCTATCTTTTAATTTTTATGAGGTAGTGGTCCATAGACTTTATGTCATATTTGGTTTGTTTGTTTTTTTGATAGTGCTGACATTTATATGAATCAATTGTCACCACTAGGGAAATCATGTCTTTAATATCATCCAGGGAATAAATGGTAGGATGGAGACTCAGGCTGGGATTTTTTTGACTCTAAGTCTGATAGTTTTTTTTTTCTTTCTATAGAATGGTCAGTGGTGTAGTAAAGCCAGCTAGAACTAGCTCTGGAGAGCCCATTATTACAGTTTAACTATAAATATTTACACCTGAGAAACTGGAAAATGTTATGAATCAGAACTGGATTTAGTGTTTTGTTGAGTTTCTAGACTTTAAAAAGTTATGGAGAAAATGTTAATAATGCAAATTAACTTAAAAGTGTTTTGAAGGTATTCTTTTTTCTCAGAGAACTGATTGGTAAACATTTATCAGCACTCTCTGACTACAACCACTATTCTAGTCTTTCATGCTCATCAAAACAATGGCTAATCTAATTACTGATATTTACACAGTGATTTATGATTTGTAAAATATTTCTATGGACATTATTTCATCCTCACAGTAACCATGTGTAGGAATTATAATACCCCTTTTGAGACAAAGAAACTGAAATCTAGAACTAGGTGGAGTAAGCTATTCAACATAAAACAGCCAGTAAGTGTCAAAGCCTCAGTTTGAATACAGAACTACAAACTCGATTATATATATGTATATATCTGTGTGTGTGAGATATTTATCTTCCATTTTTGAACCAAGAGAACTAGTGTTTATGTATATATTCATGTATGGATATGTGTGTATATGTATATGTATGTACATACATACATATACAGAGTACATATATGCATGTACATATATATACATATATATATACATATATATATATACACACATATACATAAACATTTGGCCTCTTCTTGTCCTCAATTCAACTCTTTTCATAAATCATTAATTTAACTGAGGCAATATTTTCCTTTTTCTTTTTTATTATTCATCATAGAGTAAAAGACTATTTATGTGTTTCTTTTCCATGTGTAAATTGAATCTCATTTCCTACTTTACCTTTTCAGATTGCTATCTGAAACCCAGTTGGGTTTCTGTTTTTTTCTTCTATTGTTTAATTTTCTCCTTTGTTACTTCCCATTCCAATCATACAACAGGGACACTTCTTTTCCCTTGTTCCTTTACTGTTTACATGAAGAAGAACAAGTACATATTCCTAGCATGCTTATAACTTACTTCTTATGTAACATTTTGTACCATTTACCCAACTCGTTCAGACATTATCATTTTGATGAAATTCAGGGAAGAGAGAAGGCATGAAAGAGGTGAGAAAGACAGAAAGACAGACACAGAGAGATACACAGAGATACACAGAGATAGAGACAGAAATAAAGAGACAGTCAGAGAGATAGAAAAAAGTCAGGCAGAGAGATTCAGAAAGAGAAAAGAGAGGCAGAGACAGAAAGAAAAAGACATTGAAAAGCAGAGGCAAAGAAAAAGACAGAGAAAAAGACAGAATGACAAAGACTCAGAGAGAGAGATAAAGACAGAAAGACAGAGAGAGAGAAAGACAGAAACACAAGGACTTAAAATCCCTGAGAACGTGGGAGAAAGGGAAAAATAAAGGAAGCAAAGAAATGGGGGATTTGGGACTTGAGTGGTCATTTACCTGTCTTCCAACCTTTATCATGGCAAATGGCAACAGCCAATATATTGTTCAGAATATTACTTTAATTACTCTTTTGTTTTACCTAGAGGGGACCAAGAGCTTCCTGCTTTATGAGCAGCAATATTCCGTGAAAAAATACTTTGCCTCTAGTTATACAAGAAGCCTCCTAGAATCTTCTTTGCAGCTATGTTTGCTATTTAAAAGTAGAAAAAAAGTTTGCTTCACAGAATTTTTCTTTTTTTATTCTTCTTAGAATTATGAGAGAGATAGAACAAGAGGGAGAAAATGTGCAGATAAAAAAGGTGTTAGGATAAACAAGTTTTGCCAGGGCTGATGATATTCATAGTGAACAAGAAAGCATCCTGCCAAACTGGTGATGTATCGATGTGAAAACCCCAGAGGGATATTTGTAGGCTGCTCTGTGCCTCCACCATTGGATCATTCCCAAATAAAATGCAGTCAATAAGTCAATGAACTCTATGGATTGTTGGCTCAGTCCATAGCTTCGTGTAGTGTAAGACAAACCTGAAAAGCTAGTTTGTGATCCAATAATGCTAACAGGAGATTGGTTACAATTATTGCATGGCCACTAGCCACCCTTTTAGAGATCTATCATAGGATTAGAAAGATGACTAAAACTGGAAAGGGTCATTGTATTGGCTACATTTTTTTAAAATAGGAAAATATAGTACCTTAGGAATTACATATCTAGAACTTAATATACCTATAATTTTTTAGTACAAAATTCATAGTGAATTTATGTGAAACACCTGGGATATCAAAGAGTACTGTGTAGTAATAACCCATATAACTTTATCCAAACTTAAGGCTTCTCAGCCTTGATATGTTGCTTTTTTTACAAACATTGTTTTTTAAAGAATGTTTCTACTTCCTTCACTGATGCCTGAAGGCAAAAATCTACACAAATCAGTAAGAAGCTGTAAAAATTAAATTAATGAATGAATGAGTGAATGAATGAATGTATTTTTAAATAGCTTAGCTCATATTTATATAGTTATTTAAGCTTTACAAGGTATCACATATATTATCACATTTAATTCTCACAACAGTCCTATGAGGTAAGTGATACTATTATCCCCACTTTGCAAATGATGAAATTGGAGACAATAAAGTTTAAGTGACTTATCAAGGGTTTCAGAACTAAGAGAAGCAGAATGGCTTCCTTGGTTTGAAATACACATTGCTATAAACTATATGATTCTACTATACTCTGTTTTTACTTAGTTTTCCAATAAACTAGGCTGAGGACTGGTAAACTGAGAGCTAGCAAAACATCACATGTACTATTCAAATTTGGGAGAAAGCATCATCATGAAAATGAATGAAAACATACTTGTGCTCAGACAATTGAATGCCCATAGACAGTGAAGGTGAATGTTAGGAAACAGAACAAGGTTGTTATTTCTTCTCCCCCACTCTTCTCTGTTTATATAAGTTTGCAACTCTTCAAAAAGAAATCACAGAACACAATAATCCACTCTTCAACATTCCTCCAAGGTGAGAGGATATTGTTCAAATACTTCCAATGGCCTTTAATAGTTGTTCACTCCCATAATTGCTGCTACTAGGAAGGCTGAAGCTGGGAAATCATTCCAGTTTGGAAGATCTAAGCTGCAGTGGGCTAGGATATTCACACTAAGCCTGGTACCAATACAGTGAGTCCCTGGAGCAGGGGTCCACCAGGTTCAATAAGAAGAGACAAATTCTTCCAGAACAGAAATGGAAGTGAGTCAAAGCTCTTGTGTTTATTAGTAGTGGACTGCACATGCGAGTGAATACTGCTCTCCCAAAATTGTTAAGATGAGGGGGGAGAGAGAGAGAGAGGGAGAGAGAGGGAGAGAGAGAGAGAGAGAGAGAGAGAGAGAGAGAGAGAGAGAGAGAGAAAAGAAGAAGAAAATGAAGATGAAGAAGAAGAAGAAGGAGAAGGAGGAAGAGGAGAAGGGGAAGAGGAGGAGAAGGAGGAAAGAAAGGGGAGGAGGAGGAGGAGGAGGAGGAGGAGGAGGACGAGGACGAGGAGGACGAGGAGGACGAGGAGGACGAGGAGGACGAAGAGGAAGCAGGAAAATTTCAGACTATGAAACTAGCAAATGATAGAATTCTCTCTCTCTCTCTCTCTCTCTCTCTCTCTCTCTCTTTCTCTCTTTCTCTCTCTTCCTCCCCCCCCCCCTTGCAATCAAGAATGAACCAACCTAGGAGACTGGCATGTGATAGAATGGCAATTCAATATACGGGATATGATTAGATGTAAAAATACCTTCCTGATTCCCTATAGTGATAGCATTTGTCCTTCGCTGCCCCCCACCTTCTTTCTTCCCTAAATCTCCAAGAGTGCACAGTGATCATCAAGTCTGACAGATCTCATCACATGCCAGACATATTCCCCAGGAAAACAGTTGATCTCTGCACTGTTTGTGTCAGATTAATAAATATCTATGTCAGTATCCCTCTGCAGGGACCTCTAATAATCACTATGCCTCTCTTCTTCTGATCTGATTAAAGCTGTAGATTCAAATGATCATTCTTTGAGGTGCAAGATGCTGTCTCCTCCAGCTTTGATACAGTTGTCTACTATTAAGGAAGAAACTTAAGTCTTCTATTATAAATTTCCAAATATTCACCTGTGCTAAGTGCTTGGGATATAAATGTGAACAAGTAAAACAGTCCATGTCCTAAATAACCTTACATTCTGATGGGGGAATATATGACACATTCAGGGGAACAAGATTGGATAAAGAGGATACATATTCTATGCAGAGTTTAGAAATGGCAAGGCAGTCTTTAGAAAAAGAAACCAAAGCTATCAATAGTCACATTTAAAATGTACTAAATCAATATTGGTTAAAGAAATACAAATTCAAACAACTCTGAGATACTCCCTTACACCTATCAAATTGGCTAACATGACATAAAAGGAAAATGACAAAAGCTGGAGGGTATGTGGAAAAATTGGGACACTAATACACTTGCTAAAGTTGTGAGCTAATTCAACCATTCTGTGAAACAATGTAGAACTATGGCCAAAGGGCTATAAAATCATCCATACACTTTGACCCAGCAATACCAATACTAGACCAGTATCTCAAAGAGATCAAAGAAAAGGGATGAGTGTATTTGTACAAAAACCTTTATAATAGCCTTTTTTTGTAGTGGCAAAGAATCAGAAATTCAGAGGATGCCCCTCAATTGGGGAATGATTAAACAAGTTGTGCCATATGAATGTAGTGGAATACTATTGTGCTTTAAGAAGTAATGAACAGAAATAATAATAATTTTAAAAAAATGATAATGCACAGTTTGCCAGGACACTGTGGGCTTATACTGAAGTAACTAGTTTATTTGGAACACCAGAATTTCATTTTTTTCCTGTCTTGCCTCCCCATCCCTCTGCCATTTGCTTGTAAGGACAGTTATGCCCCAGGAAGGTTCGTTCAGTTACCTAAAATTGTGTTTGTGAATTGACCTTATTGCCCCATTCTTAATTCTTGTCTTGTTAGGGTTCTTTCAATTGGGAGAGTGAACTTTCAGAATACTTGCTTTTGAACAGTAGAAGGGTCTTAATTTTGGATATTGTCATGTTTTCAGTTTTATTTTATTTCTTTTTTGTTTGTTTTTGTGACAGTAATTAAGGTGGGACTTTTTTTACTGTTTTCCCTTTTGCAGCACTGAAGTAATCAAGTGCCTTTGATGAGTTTGGCATTTATTTCTTCAATTAAATCAGAGTCTTTGAGGACCTGCTTACATCAAGGGGAAGCTTAGTTCACATAGATTTGAGTAGCATGACTATGACACCTGAAGAATCATCACATGGTTTTGAGTCACATGGTTGTGACGTCCTTTGACTCTCAATAGGGTATATAAACTCAGAGATTAGCGTTTTGTTTGGGGTTCGAACTCACTGAAGAGTGTCTTAGGATTTGACCAGACAATACTCTGGGTAGCTGCTGGAGTCCCCTGGCTTCGAAAACCCAGATGTTGGTGCCTTTCTTTCCGATAATTATATAATTCTTTAGTCAGACAGCTTGAGGTTTGTCTGTTGATAACTGTGCATGTTTGCTCTGTTTATATTGTCTCTGTTTGTAATTTCTGTATGTATTTGCTCTGAAGTTCAGGGTGATAGCTTTTCCCTCATGAACTAAGTGAATGATATATGTATGTTTGATTAAGCGAGACTGTTAACCCCTTAAAGTTGCTTTCCTTAGAAAAGCAGATCAAAGAATCTGTGCTAGCAGCCTTCCTGTGTGCTGGTATTGTTGGTCTTACACAGCCATAGGAGCGGCAAGCAACATTGTTGTTACTCTTTCTTTCATCTTTTTTGAATCATTAAAAAAAAAATAAAGCTATATAAAGCTTGTGGATTAAACTGAATGTCTAAATTAAAAAAAAAAGAAATAATGAACAGGATGATTTCAGAAAGACCTGGGAAGATGTATTTGAACTGAAATAAAGTGAAGTGAGCAGAACCAGTAGGGCATTGTACACAGTAACAGCAATATTGTAAGAATGATTCACTGTGAAAGAGTTAGATATTCTGATGGAGACAATGATACAAGATTATTCCAGAGGATCCATGACAAAAAAAAAATTGATATCCACCTCTAGAGAGAGAATTGATGGATTCTGAATAAAATTGATGCATACTTCTTAAAACTTTATTTTTCCTTATTTTTATCCATTTTCTTTTGCAACATGGGTGATATGGAAATGTGTTTTGCATGACTTGACATGTATAGTCAAAATCAAATTGGTTTTCTTCTCAAGAATGGGGGAGGAGTTGTAGGGAGGGAGAAAATTTGGAACTCAATTTTTTTAAAAAGAATGTTAAAAATTGACTGCAATTAGAAAATATTTAATAAAATATGCAAAAAGCATTTAAAAATAAAGGAATGACCAAGAAATGATATTGAGTGCTTGTCTTAGGCCTGTTAAGATTGAGTCTTACTGATTAGAACACAAGAATGCTGAACTGTTACATAAAACTGGCAGAAACACAAACATAGCACTCTTTCCATAAGTTACAGTAAAGTCATCCCTGCCCTCCACACTTTCCTCTAACAAGTTCCATAATCCTTTGTTTTTATTTTCGGAATGTTTCTTGACTAAACCTCGTAGCTAACTACTATGGCAAGCTGCCTGATTTGGACAGATGAGACACAAGACACATATAATGAGATCTAGGCATTTTATTTCCATTTTTATAACAACCTCAGAATCTTTTCTATGATTTCCTGGGCATTAGATTCTCTTTCAAACACAGCTTACATCCTACCTTTTTCATAAAGGATTCTCTGATTATTCCAGTCTCCTCTGAAATCCTATATCATTATGGTCCTAACAATTAATTTGGCAATTTATCATGTACTGACTCGTGATAACTGTCGTTTTATTGCCCTAAAATGTTATCTTATTTAATTTTGAAATGCTTAATTCTTATCTTTCCAGCTAGATTATCAGTTTTTTTTTTTAAGAAAAAAAGACTCTTTTCTGTAACCTTTGAAGTCCCTGGCAGAATGACTATTACATAGTAGATATTTAATAAACAGATGTTGATTTATTTTGACTGTTTAATTTTACTGAATACAAAAAGTATTCAAGTGAATGTAATGTTTTAGTACGTGTATACTGACAAATGTCTGTTTTGTGACACGGCGTTTTAGTAGAATTTTTCATGTTATATGTCAGTTAATTTGTACTTAACAAAGAGTGTACAATGAAAATATAATACAAAGTGGCAAGTACAATGAAATAATAAAATTATGCAAAAAAATAAAAAGGCTTTAAATTTACTATGGGCTGACTATATCACCCCATCACAAATCAACAAATCAATAAGCATTACGTAAGCACCTGTCATGTACTAATCCTTGTATCGGGTGTGGGGGATACAAACACAAAGGGAGATGTATAAATGTATCTCATATCACTGATATGTTGATCACTAGGACCACGATTTCTGTTTAATTAATGGTCTGTGGCACTTGGAGTCATGTTCTTTGTACATGGGAGCTTAGCATAGACTATTGCCACCAGTAGGATTAGTGATAATGATAAAGATGGAAAAAAAGTTATTTTGTGGTTGGGGAAAATATTACATGGAGTTTTGTTAGCTGAATTTGATTATTGTTTCACTGCCTATTAGATGATCAGAAAAGAAGAAAAAAAACACCTGTTCCGTAGACTTGTTCATTTGTCATGAATCACGCCTACACACAGGGAGTTTTTGAATGGTGTCATTTCCTTCCACCAAGCGACTCCTGCCAGAATAACTAAGGAAGAGAGGGCAGTGTAGCACTTGCTTAGGCCCTGAGAGTCAGATACATCCTCTCCCACTCCTAGAGATTTGAGCTTTATTTTCCCCATGTGCACCCCTAAAAGCTGCAGTAAGTCCCAGTTCCCATTTAGGCATACAGTCAAATTTACTAGTGATTCCCCAGAAGAATGTTTTGCAAATCAGGCCTCTTCCTCAGCTAGGTCATTTAAGTGATTTCTCTCACTTTCAAAAAAAAAAATGGAAAAAGTATAAACACCTAGTTCTTTTGTTTACATATCTCTCTTAGCCTTTTTTTTTCCTGGGGGCAAAAAGTGCGGTAATGGAAAACTTGTTAGAAAAGTTCCCAAAGTGATTACCATAGGAATTCCCTAATTAACAGAGAAGTATGTCCACAAAGGGACTTACAGTTCAAGAATAATTCAGCACACACTGCACCGTATAATTATGTTGTTTCTCTAATCCCTCTTATTAGTGCCTTCGCTTCTCTTTAATATCAGGTAGTTCTTTTCATGTGAGGAAGAAAAGGGAATGAACTTTAAAAATTTACATATTGTTCAAAGTTGTACGCTGTTTTTTGCAGATAAGGCAAATAGGAGCAAAATGGGTATTTTCTTCACTTATAAAAATGCTGAATTTCATACAATGAAAAATGTGCATATTCCTCTTAAAATAGTTTTAATCTCTTATTCCACATTGAAGATAGATAAAAATGGTTATAGGGGTATGGAACAGTCATGTATGACAATAAGAAAAAAATATTTTTCTAAATGACTACAATTTCAGTTTATTATGAATTTTCCTATTTATAGATACTTTACAGCAACATACCAATGTACTTTTTTTAAAGTCTTCATTTTCTTCACTGATACTTGATTGATGAAAGGGATTATGGTATAGTGGAGCATATCTTCCTAATGGACGTTACATTTAGCCTGGAAAAGATCCTCAGGGTTATTTCTTTTTACTGATGAGCAACCTGACATCCAAACTGAGATGCTGAAATGACTTGTCCAAAGCCACAAAGATAAGTGCCAGAATTGGAAATTGAACACAGGTCTATTCACTTCAAAGTCACCATTCTTTTCATTACCAACCAATAGGGTGCTGGATTTGGCATCAAAAAACATTGGTGTAAATCCTACCCTTTTCATCTGGTGTGTGAGCATGGATAAATAACAACCTCTCTGAGCTACGAATTACTCATATGTAAAATGAATCCACTGCAGAAGGAAATGTTGAGCCACTGTAGTGTTTTTGGCAAGAGAAAATGATGGATAGTATGGTCCAAGGGATCACTAAGAATTAGACATGACTGAACAGCTGAACAATAAAATGAAAGAATGGATTTCGGTGACTCCCAATTTTTTGGTTCCGTGAACTGATTTAAAAAAACCATAAAAATGTCGTAATCCACCTCATAAATTCAAATATAAACATATAAATAACATTTTATTATTTAATACAACATATATATGCAATAATATACATATGTATATATTATTGCTTAAGGTGTCATTAATTTTTAGAGGAAACCCTTTAGAGAGAAAACCCCATTGTCATCGTCATCATTATCCTTATCGTCATCATGAACCCTAATGATGAATCAATAAATGGAAATGGCTAGATTGAGGGATAACCAAAGTTCCTTTCAGATTCAAATTTTTATGATTCTATCTATGAATTTAGTTGCTCTTCACAAAATTACCTTGTATTTGTCTTGTGTATTTTTGTATGCACAAAAGATACACAAAATTTTACACAATTTAGACAAAAGGGCAGAAATATACATAAATTAAGAGAGCAAGGAATAGTTTACCTGTCAGATCTATGGAGAAGGGAAGAATTTATGACCAACCAAGAGGTACAGAACATTATAAAATGCAAAGTGGATCATTTTTATTGCATCAAATTAAAAGGGTTTTGCACAAAGCCAATATAACCAAGATTAGAAGGGAAGCAGAAAGGTTTTTTATAGCCAGTTTGTCTTATAAAAGCCACATCTCTGAAATATATAGAAAACTCAGTCAAATCTATCAGAATACAAGTCATTCCCCAATGAATAAATGTTCAACAGAAATGAAAAGGCAACATTTTGATGAAGAAATTAAAGCTGTCCATAGTCATATGAAAAAATACTCAAAATCATTACTGATTAGAGAAATGGAAATTAAAACAACTCTGAGGTACTGCATCATACTTATCAGACTGGAAAACACGACAAAACTGGAAAATGATAAAATATTGGAGATCTGAGAAAACTGGAACACTAATGCATTGCTGGTGGAGTTGTGGACTGATCCAATCATTCTAGAGAGGGATTTGGAACTATGCCCAAATGGCTATAAAACTGTGAATATCTTCTGATCCAGCAATACCACTAGGAGTTCTATATCCCAAAGAGATCATAAAAATGGGAAAAGGACCCACATGTACAAAAATATTTATAGCAGTGGCAAAGAATTGGAAATTAAGGGGATATCCATTAATCAGAGAATGGCTGAAAAAGTTGTAGTATATAAGAATGCAATGGTGTACTATTGTTTCACAAGACATGGTGAGCAGGATGACTTCAGAGAAACCTGGAAAGACTTAAATGAATTGTTGCTGAATGAAATGAGCAGAACCAGGAGAACGCTGTACACAGTTGCAGCCACAATGTGCAATGACCAGCTTTGCTATTCTTAGCTCTTCTCAGAAATGCAACAATCTAAGTCAATTCCAAAATACCCACAATTCTATGTACATCCAGGAAAGAACTATAGAATCCGAACACAGATTGAAGCATACTGTTTTCCCTTTCTTTTGCAATTTTTTTGTTTTTTTTCTTTCTCATGGGTTTTCTCTTTTATTCTAATTCTTCTTTAACCACATGACTAATATGGAAATATGTTTAATATGATCACACATGTATTGCAAGTTGTTTTTTTTCCAGAAACCTTTACCTAACAAATTGCCTTTTCATCTAGTTATCACCATGGCATATTGCCTGTTATATTGCTAACTCATGTATAATATTATTTTTATGTTATTTTGCAAATATATATATATATATTAAATGAGTGGACTTTTTTTTACTCATTACAAAATCTAACCATAGTTATAGTGTTAGCTGACCAGTTCTCAGCTAAATTTAGTTTTTTTTTAAATTTGTAGAATATAAGAAGAGAAACATTGAAGTATTTTTCCATCAAATCGAGGGCATAGATGATTTTTTTACACCTTCCAGAATAAAAAGGTTAAGAATTAGATTCAACTTCCACAAACTACGTAAAACCAATTTTCTAAGTCACACATTTAAAATGTCACTCTCTTGCTCTAACTGTTGTCTTGGACAAATACGTAAGTTCCTGGGCTTTGCATTTAAAGACATTTATAATATGTCTGTACACACCCGAATCTATTTCCCATATCATGGCCATCCCCTTTGTGCATGCTATGTTTTAGGCAAAAATGTGTCACTTGCTGTTACTCAGAAATAAAATTCTATCTTCTAACTTTATATGTTTGCACAGACAATTCCACATGCCTGCAATGTACTGCTCCCTTTGCTCCATCTTTAGCATCATTAGCGTTCTTTGTGGCTTACTTCACGTGTCTTGCATCACCAAGCACAATGTAATAGTAGAATCATCTTTGCTCATGACCCCCTGCATACTAGACCAGAAGGAAGTCTAAGGAAGCTCCAGGTTTCTTACTACCAATTCTAGATCCAATTTCCCACTATTAAGTACATCATTTCTTTTAAGGCTCTTTTTATCTAGATCTCCCATCTAAATATGCATGGATATATTTATGTATGCATGTATGTATATAAATATGTATCATCTTTCTGTCTCTTTTATACATGTATATTTATACATAAGTAAAATGTATGAATTCATATCTATATTCACACAGGTATATACAAACATGTTCATTTACTTATTTATCTATTTATGTTTCCTGGTACAATTTACATAAGATCATACTCTCTCCTTTCCCAAGGATTTTAATACCTATTACATAACTTTGCTCTCCATCCCAAACTCTGCCCTTTTCTTTGGGGACTTCTTTTTATATATTGATATCCTCTCTATCATCTTTGCTTACTAGTTCACCCATCAACTCAACATCTTTGATTTTTACCTTCAGTCTACCTAAGACAAACACAGGGATGCTCATACCCTTGATCTTCTCACCATCAATAATCTTCCACAATACAAAATGCCCTTCAAACTTAATTTCCTATTATCATAACTCTATATTCTGATTTACCTCTCCTAAAACATATCCTTAATATTGTAGCTTCTACTCATTCTCCCTCTGTTCTGCCTTCCCAGGCCCTCATTCCTAGTATAGTTCCACTTTTATCTCTTGCAAAATTTGATCTTATGATAAAACATTCTCATTAATTCTCTTACTCTTTTGTCCTAATCACTGCTCACTTCTTTCCAAAATTCAAGCTTAGATTATCACCTTTGTTTTTTTTCTCTGATGCTCTCCAAATGTTGTTGAACTGTACTATAGAAATTCCCATAGCTTAACTCACTTGGTATATTATAAACTTACATTATGTAAACTCACTTGTACCACTGCTACAGGACAACTTTTTCCTCTTTCCATATTGACTTTTGAACTCCCCTATCCCCTGTTGTCTGTTGAAAGTCTTTTTCCCTCAATTTCATTGAAAAACTAGAAGCAGTACATCACAGGACAGGATCTTTTTTCACCCTAACTTTTTTTTGCTTCAGATAACCTCAAAGACACTACACACACACACACACACACACACACACACACACACACACACACACACACACACACCTTTGTCCCTTTGCCTGAATGTCTTTTTTCCGTGACATTAATTCCTCTACTTGTGCCATTGATGCCATATCATCCTTTTTATTCCTGGGCTGTGTCCTTTCAATTGTCACTCTCTTTTTTGATTTTTTTTTCAATCTCTTCTAATCTACTGTCTGCTTCTTTACTGCCTATAAACATGTACATACGTGCCTGATCTTTGACTCCATCTCTCATGCTTTTCCTTTCATCATGAAACTCTTTTAAAAAACACCATCATACTGATTGTCTCAACTTCATAATCTCCACTAATTGCTCAACACATTGGATTCTAGTTTCTTCCCCATCACTTTAGTGAAGATGCTCCTTCCCAAGTTATCTATCTATTTATTTATTTATTCATTTATTCATCCACCCATCCATCCATCAATCTATTCATTCATTTATTTTGTTAAGTCTAATGACTTTCCTCATTTCTCATCATTCATTAACTTTCTATAACTTTCAACACTTTTTGCTTCCTCTGAATATACTCTTTTCTCTGGGTTTTAGTGACATTGCTCAAATGGTAGTCCTTAAACTATGGTTCAGTTTATGAGTCTCTCTGCATCCTTTTTTCAGTTATAGAATCTTAAATTTAGAGCTTAAAGGGAAATCAGATGGTATCTAGTCTGATCTCTAATTTTACCTATGAGACAACTGAGTCCCTGAAAAGTTAAGCAACAAACCTAAGACCACTCAGGTATTAAGTGGAAGAATTAGACCTTGAATTCGTATCCTCTCCACTTGAATAATTCACAGCACACCGCTTTGTGTTATTTTACCCCCAAACTCAGTCCTGAGCTTTATTTTCCACTCTCTTTAGATTTTTTTCTACATACTCAAGCCTTATCTCTTTTCTGTGATACAGGCCCATCTCTCCAAATGCTTAATGCACATCTAAACCTGGATGTCCCATAGACATCTCAACTTCAAAACACTGAAATCTGACATCATTATCTTTTCTCCTAAAATTTCCATCGCACTTAAATTGCTAGTTTCTTTTGAAGACACCATCATTCTGTTGGTTAAACAGGTTCACAATAGATCACCCTTGACAGTTCACTCTCATTCACTCTCATGATTCAATCCATTACCAAGTCTTTAATAATAATAATGATGTTAACAATATAACAATAGAATAAAAGTAACAATAGAATAATAGTTAACATTTATATTATACTTTAATGTTTATTAAGTGATTTGTATATATATGATCATTTGTTCCTCACAATGACTCTGTGAGTTAGGTGCCACTAATATCCACATTTTACAGATGAGAAAACAAAGGCTGACTGAGGTTCTGACTTGCCTAAAGTTACATAGCTGATGGATGTCTGAGGCAGGATTTCAACTCAGGTCTTCCTGACTCCAAGTTCAGTGCTCCATTCAGTATAATACCTATTGGCTTACAGATTTTCTGTCTGCAGCTCTTGAATCTGTCAACTCTTCCTTCCCCTCTCCCCACCCCCAAATACAAGAGGTCAGGCCCTCATCACTTCTTGTTCATACTATTGATATCAGTATTCTTATAGCCATGTTCTTAGTTCTCCAGTTAATCCTTTATAGGGCTGCCACCTTGATCTTTGTAAAGCACAAATAAATACCATTTCCCTCCTTTCCTCAAGAAGCTCCAATAGCTCCCTATTGCATCTAGAATTAGATAAAAGTCATCTTTTTGAAATTTAAAATCCATCAAAATCTGAATCCATCCTATATTTTGCTTTTCTTAACTTATCATACCTCATCTACTTTATAATTAAGCTAACTTACTATTTATCATTCCCTGTGAAAGGCATTCCGACCTCCAAGACTTTTCATAGGCTGGCATTTTAGATTTTAGATGTTTTAGATCTTCTCTCTCTTCATCTTTTAAAATATATAACTCCTTTCAAGGTTGATTTCATTCACCACTTCCTACAAGAGGTATTTTGCATTACTTCAATTGATGTGCTCCATTCTGTCATATGAAATTTGTTTTGTAGTTGCTTTGATCATATCTTGTATTTATTCGTCTGTGTACATAGCATAACCCTTAAGTAGAATGTAAGCTCTTTGAGGACAAGGAGTGTCTCATTTTCTTCTTGAAATCCTCTCTTCCTAGCACAGTGTCAAGCCAACAATACGCACTTAATAAAGGTTTGTTTGCTATTGCATTCAGCTACTACCTTCTATAGAAAACATTTCTTCACTTCTCTCATTATTAGTGGTCATCTATTAAAATTATTTTATATGTAATTGTGAAAATAAAGTTATTTTGGGGGATTTGTTGTTGAGTGGTTAACAATTCATATAGATAGATATACACATATATTCATTCTCTGTATATATTTAAATATTATGTTACTTAAGTTTAATATGAATTATTAATATTTTCTTAAGTCCAGGAATAAACACAAAAATCTATATCTGATTTGCATTTTTTCCAAACTTTTGAGATATAAATTCTGTCATTGAAAATTTAACAAGCAGCTCTTTAGGTTTAAGCTGGCTCCAACACAACTCTGCTTATATGTCTGTCACACACACATTTAGACAAATACACACACATCTATTGTACACACATATACACATATCTATTAAAATATAAACTCCTTGAGGGCAATGATTTTGTATTGATGTCCATAGGAATCAGCATAGTCCTTTGCACATAATGAAAACTGAGTAAATGCTCATTGAACTGAACTATTGTGTGCTATATGTAACTATTTATATCCAGCCACCCAACCCCATCAAATATAAGCTACTTGAGGTAAATGATTTTCAAGTTTATAACCACAGAAGCCACTTAAATCTCCTATGAGTAGTGAGTGCTGAGGAAAGGTTTATTGAATAAAATTGAATTCATTTAAGAGCCTATGAAAATTTGTAGTAGGTTTCACATTAAAGGGCTAAGAAACCAGATTCACATGATGTGATTAAAAGTATATCTTATCGATCAAGACCCATCCATTATAATGAAGAATACAAAAAAAGCAGGATAATCAGGAGAACTAAGCAACACATTGGAAATATTGCTATTATATGCAATATCCTTCATCTATAGTGTCTCAACTTTATGAAAGTGGAGTAGATGCCTTGGAGTCAAGATTGGTCATCTAAATATTTTAGCATTACATTTTAGTTATATATATATACATACATACATACATATACATACACATATATATATATATGTATTGCTGTTTTTGTTGTGGTTGTTGTGGTGATGGTGGTGGTGGTGGTGGTGGTGGATGCAGTTGTTCTTCTTTCTATTTACATTCTTGTAGTCATTTTACATAAACATTTCCTGGTTCTGCTTACCTCACTCTGCATCAATACACATCTTCCTTTGTTTTTATGCATTTATCATATTCTTCATCTGATACCACACAGTACCACTCCAGGGCATCCATGTATGACCATTCATTTAAACAATAAATGGGCTTCTGTTTCCATTTCTTTGCTACTATACAAATATTACTATAAACATCATGGCATATATGGGTCTTTTCTGTCACTAAAAGTTGCAACAAATATTGCTACCATTTCTTTCATACCTCACTGCCACTTTCTACCTTATTAGAGGGGAGTATACTTTTTTGTAGGTATATCACATTGATAAGCTAATACATATTGAATTTGTACTCACCAAAACCCCCTTTTTATGCAAACCCCCATTAAGTTTTTCTTCATACTTGAGAATAAAATTAAACTAAGTTCATGTCTTTACATTGATCCCACTTGCATGTCATCTGGTTAGGCTGAACTTATTCTAACCAGCTAGATGTTTTTGGTTCTGAATTCTGTATTTTTTTAACAAAGGTATCAAACTCAAAAGAAACAGAAAACCACAAAATAATATCTTCTATGTTTCATTGTATTTTATCTATTTTGTTAATCATTTCTCAATGACATTTATATGTGTTTTGCTGAGAGTCTGATACCTTGGTTATACTTGTTGTAGTTCCTAGTATTGGGTCATTGACAAGATGAAAAGAATGCCCAACAGCTTCATACTGGAAAGAGCGACAGGCTTAGAGCCTGAATCCTGCTTCTGCTCTTATGGTATCTTTGACTTTACTTCATGGGGAGGTTGTTTTACCTATTCCAATCCATAAAATAACTCTAGAAAAGACAATCTCCAAGCATATGTGTATATGCATATACACACATATGATAATGTAATATATAATTACTTCTAATTCCTTGATGAAACTTTTTTTTTCAAAATACATTCTTACTTTCTGCCACCTCCTATCTATTTAAAGTTTTAACCCATTTCTTTTACCTTAATTCAATTTTATTTCTAAGCTATGTTCTAATCTTTTTGAGGGCTTAGACCATGTCTTATAACTTTTCTATTATGTCCCATAGTGCCTACCATTGTTCTGTGCATACAATAGGCATTAATTGTAGACTTACTGTGGCACTGTACAGCAGAAAGGGTACTGACTTTGAATTCAGTTCTTTCCAAAGTTCTAATCATGATATTCAGTTGTCTATCTATGTAAACTTGGACAAATCTTTCGCCTCTGACCCTCAGCATCTAACTTTATGAAAACTGAATGAAAATTACAAGAGTTATGCTGCAGTGTTATTGTTAGAATAAAATGAGATAATAAAATGATATTTTTTACAATATTCCAGAATGCTTCCTGGGATACCTCCCCTGACTATATATGCTTGCCAGTATGAAAACCAAACAAACACAGCTGTAGCAACAATAAATACATAAACCCTGAGAAAAACAAATAGAAAAAGTGATACTACCTTCAGTGAGACACTAAGTTCATTTAACTCATACAAGGAAAATATTGTGGCGTTGTAAGCATTCCTGTCATTGAATACCTACCTTCAGATAATATGGAGCAAAAACAAGTGATCTCTATGTGATAACTGACATTGATTTAACGTATTAAAATGTACAAAATCTTTTGAGCTGCATAAATTTCCTCTAAGGTAGGAATTACAAACAAATAATATTCCATGCTTTTTGATGTTGTTGTTTAGATTTCATCCATTTGGGGATCTATCGGAAGGTGAGTTAGAGATAGAGAAGTCTACTGATATAGCTTGGCAAATCTTTTGCCACTTAAAGTCTCAGTGAGCTACCTTGGGGCAATGAGGGAGTAAGTGACCTAATTACATTGAAACAGATAAAAAGCTTTTGGGTTAGGATTTGAATAAAGGTCCTTCTCACAACCAGTCCAGGACTTTATCCAATTCATCACACCATTCTTGCCTCTCTATCGCAATTTGAGAATCATTTCTCCAAAGACAACAATTTTTTTAGCATTTACTAGGCATCAAGCACTGTGGTAAGTTTTACACACACACACACACATATGGAGATATTAATATACAGATAGTTATATATTTACAGATATGTTAATAGATAAATCAATTTAGCTATATTTCCAGAAAGAAATACAATCCTGGCATTTAAGGATATTGTATTCTAATAGTGGATGACAAAAGATAAAAGGGCACCAAAATCTAGGGGGGGAAGGGAGAGGTAACCTTTTGGGGACATGTGGCAAAGTCTATAGAGTCAAAAAGACAGCTCGCAAGTGAATGAAGCATGGTTGAGCAGTTCCCCAAATGGACATCACAGAAGAAACTCACCAGTGGAAGAAGGGGTCTCACATGGCAGTTAGATATTCCAATGTGAGATGGCTCCATACTAAGAGGGAATTTACACGCTGAGAAGGCAAGCTAAACAATAGCATGAAAAATTTGCGTTCTTTTCTCTGCTAGGAAAACTTATCCCCTTTAATGCTTTAATGTCCCATCATTCTGTTATAATTTAGATGATTACAATTTCTCTTTAGGAATAAAAGTCTTGCTCAAAGAACAGTAGGTTTTATAATATCAAGCTTGTGCCAGTATCAGAACATTTTGGTTTTCTCATAAATATAAAAAATTCCATTAAAATAAGAATTTTTAAAAAAGATACATTCTTAACTTTTAATAACACATTAAAATGATATAAATTATTTAGCTAAAACATTAAGAAAGTTTTAACCTGTTTCAGAAATGTAATAAAGATGCAAGTTAGAAACAGTTGGACTCTTGGAAAGTATTTTCTGTTCTAAGATTTAAGATGCTTTATAAAGTTTTCCCTTTTTTCCCAGAGAAATGTTCAAAGAGGTTTATATTTGGGCTAGCTCTTTGTTCCCAGACCTTAGTAATAAGCAATGAGCATAATTCTGCTGACTTCATTGCTTGTATCTGCAAAATAATTAATAGGTGCTTTTCTGCTCACTGTGGGTAGGAGTGGGTGGTGATTTGTGAAGTGACACATCTGAAATAATCCATTTCAGGTCCACAGTACATGTGGTTGGAGAGAAGTCCGTAGTTTTGGTGATTATTCCTTAGGGGTGATAATCATTGTGGTTTTTTTTTTCCTCCATTTCCCTGAAATCTCAACCCTGGTGATGAAAAGAACACCCATTGTGCTTAGCAAGTTCAACAGTATGATGCTTTTTCTCCTACAAAGCAAGAATTTTGCTTTTTCATCAGTTATTGTTTATGTTTCATCAGGCAACCTCCTTAGCCCCCTGCATAATGAAAGCTATTCACATCCTGGTATAAATACTAATTGGCAGGAAAGAAATTTTCAGAGGGGAGGAGGTCACTGATGATGGAAGAATAAAAGTGGTTCAATGAGAATTCGGAGCAAGAACATCAGTGCTGACAAGGGTTCTGAGGGGAGGGAGGAAGGCTCAACAGTATCATAAAGACAGAAAAAAAAATCCTGGTAGAACCTAATGACAAGATGCGTCTATTCCGATGAGGAATAAAGACTTTAGGTATACCTTAACCGTATAAGCATGTAAACAGACACACATGTGTCTATGTACACACATGTATATAGATGTACACATGCACGTGCATGCATATGCATGTATATACAGAATAATTATTGAGCATAAATGCAAAGTCGTTTGGATGAGAGGGCACTAGCAGTAAAAAGAATCTCTGTCTCTGTCTGTCTCTGTCTTTTTCTCTCTTCTCTCATCTCCCACTGTCATGATTTTTATGACTTCCAAAGGTTTGGTTTTTTTCTCCCTGTATTATGGTTGCTATTATATAAATTGTCCTCCTGATTTTGTTCACTTTTCTCCATTCAAGCAATCTTCCCCAAATTGTCTGAAACCACTCTATTCATCATTTCATAATAAATAGTAGAATTCCATTATATTCACATGCCATATTTTGTTCAATAGATGAATATTCCAGTTCTTCGCTACTAGAAAAAGAACAGCTATAAATGTTTATGCGCCTATCAGTCCTTTCCTTTTTTCTTTAATATCTTTGGGGGCATAGGCCTAATAATAGGCCAAAAGGTATACAGGTTTAGTAAAAGTGGGGATATAGTTCCAAATTCCAACCCAAAATGTCTATTCTAATTCAGACTGTCAGCAAAGCACAATGCTGTACCTGTTTCCTGCCACCAGGAGGGGCTGTTTTAGATAGAGCAATTGATATGATGTGTTACTGGGTAAGTCAGTAGATTCGATCACTTAGGATAACTTCAAGGGAAACATTAACTTCCCTTGTCCCTTAGGAGGCCATTTGCTGCAGTGTTCGTGGAGGGAGATAGACAAGGGCCCAGTAAGATGTGTAGAAGTTATGGGAAAGCTTGGAGAAGCAGCTTGATGAAGGTGGTAGCCAGAATTTTCTAATGGACAATTTTTTTTCTTTCCATTGAATGGATTATTGAAGTTGATTGATCATAGTCTTGACTATACATCTCAACAGTTATTGCTTAAAAGAACAGAATGTGGGTGTTTGAGCCTGCAGAGAAAGAACATAGTATAGAAGAAATATGTGTAGTATAGAAGTACAGAAGTATGACAAAGTACATAGAGGGCTAGCTTTGGTTTTAGAAGGCTGAGACTAAAGTATTGCTTCTGATACATACCTAGTTGTGTGACCTTCCACAAATCACATGAGCTCATGGTTCAGGCAATTCTTTAAGTTGCAGACAAGTTGCCAATCCACATTGTTGGAGAATGTTTCTGCCCTGAGTTTCTTATAACAATTAAAATACAGAAATGGACCCTCTGTTTTTCACATCTTCTCAAAAATATGTATTTTTTAAAAGTTTGCAGTGTTGTGGAAAACATTGCCCAGGATCCAAAAATGATTAAATGACAAGTAAAACTGGACAGGTAAAAGTAAGCAAGGTCAATCTGTATTTACTTGCAAAGGTATGGCACGGCACAAGGCATTACAGATGTGCACAACCTGGCAGACGTAAGTGCCTAAATGTGAATGAATGAAGAAAATCTATTACTTCTTGCCAACTTTGCATGGAAAGTAATGCATTTATCAAAGTACCAGATAGAAGTATTAGGTGTAACTGAATATTTTTAATATTAATTTAATTTAATATGTATTTAATTTTAAATGTATGTTTTCAAAATTTTTTATTATTGCAGTTTTATAAGTTTCACATGAATTAAACTACAGATATACCCCCAATCCACAAGTGTATGAAAAGTCTTACTTCCTTTTTAAACTTACTGTTTATATGTGTGTACTTATATGTCTATGTATTATTTATTTATTTGTGTATGCATAGTTGTATATATATGTAGATATAGACACAATTTTTTGGCAAATTTTGAAAAGAAACATGAAAGTTTTTGTTTTCATTTGCATGAGAGATATAATCTCATTTGTATAGTGAATTCCCAGTGCGGACAAAATCCTCCAGTAATACAGAGTGACAACTTGTCTGTAACTTATAGCATTAAAGAATCATTTGGAACACTGAGAGTTTGTGCCCATGTAGCCAGTATGAATCAGAGGCAGGCAGGGTTTAGATCCATATCTTCTTGTGCTGTAGACTGGATCTCTTTCCACTATACTAAGCTACTTTTTTGCTTAGTTATGGTAATTAAACTTCTAGTTCCCAAGAATTACTTTTTTTTTCCCCTTATGGTTCTAAAATAACTAAAGAGGAGTTATGGGATCGCTTCTACTATAATACCTTATTGTCAATACAGATGCCTGTAGGTATTACATATCTATGTAAGCAGAGCATGAGTTATTGTAGAATTCAGTTGAAAGAACTTTTACTGCCACTCTACAACTGCACCCCCTCCCCATCATGGATATTGTGTCTCCTGCCCAAGGAGTGTATTGACATTATTGCTTCATCAGGAATGTCATGACCAATTAACCTTATTTCTGTTTTTGAAAGGGTTACTAGACTTTTAAATTAGTGGTATGTTAATAACATATCATGCCTGGATTAGAACAACACATTTGCTGGATTCACAAAGGTCCCTCATCTGAAGCTTTACCACTAGGGAACAGATGCTTTTTGTTTGTTTGTTCATTTTTTACCATTCATAGAAACTTACAAAGCTCATCTAACAACAAACATAAGTGCTATTATGTGGAGGAAGACATGAAAATAAAAACACAGTGATATAAAGGTAAATACAGAGCTTCAAAGTTCATGATTTAAAAAAAAAACCTATGAAGGTCATAGAATAAGTTTAATTTGGAAAAAAAGTCAAAATACTTTGAACGCTGTTACTTATGCTAAGAGTTAAATATAACATAGAGAACACTGAAATCCTTCCTTTAGCAGACTCTATAATTATAATCATTAGGATTAAATTTTATGTATGCCAATATAATTTTCTCGTCCTTTCTATGTTGCTCTGCCCATTCATCTTTGGTTATGAATTCTCTAATCAGCATCTCAATTCAAACAATTCCAAATTGCCTTAAGTCTCCACTAGTTTATCAGTTATTACTGTGTTGTTGTTTTTCTTTTTCTGTTTTGCCGCTGTACAGTTTCTATCTTTATTTATTGTTATCCAGCAGATATGGATTAGATGTGGATAAAGTATCATTGGGCCTGCTGTCTCTGTATGAGAAAATAAAATGCAGCAATGTCCTTGTCCTAATGATCCACTAAAAAAAGGGTGAATTTAAACGAGGCATACTGATCCAAAGGACAGAATTATTTGTCTTTGCACAGAAAATATGTCAGTTTTCGAATGGATTTTCTTTCATCCTTTACTCTGCCAACCAAAGCAGAAAAACATTTTCAAACAACAGATTCAAGTCTCTCTTTTCTTGAAGAAAAAATTAATAGATGGAAAACATTTTTTAAAGAATATTTTTAAAGATATGATGCAGATAATATCTCCAAATCTCACCTACAATACACTTTTTCTGGTAAAAAAAGAAGCTTTATTAGGTTCAACAAATATAGGTAGCTGTGTCTTTCACATATTTGGTTCATAGACAATAATGATCTAATTAAAATTATTTGTAATGCTGTGTGTGATACTTTGTTGAGTGGGTCAATTCTCTGCCTATGTCTCTATAGTTTTTCCATTTGGACTAGAATAATTAAGCAAGTCGAGATATTACATAATCAAAAAAAGAATCACCAAATCTCAGAGACCATATAATCCAACCCTGAAGAAGAATCTGTTTTATAGCATTCCCTATCAATTGGCATTGATCCTGTGCTTGAAGATTCCCATTCCAAGGAAACTGTTTTCTGAAAGAGTGTAAGTCCCTTTTGGATGTGTCTAATCATTTTTCTCACATTGATCTTAAATTAACAACATTACAATATCCATATACTGCACCTAGTACTTTTATCTGGCCCCAAGCAGAAAAGATGTAATTCTTGTATACTATACTAACCCTTCAAACTTGAAAAAAAAACAATAATCCTATCTCCTTAAGACTTCCTTTCTCTAGAATATAGTTTCCCATTTCCTTTGGCTGATCCTCATATACCATGATCTCCAGTCACCCCATCATCTTCTGGGATCTACTCTGGAAAATCCTCAACTTTTTAATGGCTCTTTCAAAATGTGGTACTGAGAACTAAAGAAAATCTACTGAGTAGAGTAGCTGCAATATCATTTCTATCATTCTGGACTCAGGATTTTCTTAGTTCAGTAAAAGATTTACACTAGCTTTTGGTAATGCTATGTGAATAATGAATTAATGAAAAAAAATTAAGTGCTTACTATGATACTGTCCCGTACTGATGTCTCATACTGAAATTACTGCATATTAAAATCCCCACTGTTCCCCAGTTGTCTAGCAACAGCTCCCCTCACTGTCATTTTAATTTTTTTTCAAGTATAAGACTTTATATTTTCTGTATTAAATTTAATCTTATTAGATTTGGCCCATTTTTCTAACTTCTTAAGATATTCATAGAATAACATCTCATTATCCATTACATTTATTATCTGTTACAGTTTCATATCAATTAAAAAAACTAAATAAATGATATTCATGTATTCATCCAAATCATTAATAAAGTATTAAACAACACTTAATCAAAGGCAGATCTCTGAGGCACTCCACTAGAGACCTCCTTGAAATTGACTACACTGTACCAATTACAAAACTTTGATCCCAGTAGTTCAACCAAACTCCAATATACCTAACTGTAGTTTGATATAATCCACATTTCCAAAGATAACAAAATAAATTTTGACAAATATTTTACTGCTATCTTGATATGTTATTGCTGTTGATTTGTTTTTGAATAATAATTTTATTATTATTCCTTTTATCTAACCATCAAGTAGTTCTTTCAAAAACAGGTTAATTTTGCATAACCTATTCCAGATGAAGTGATTATTACTTCTCCTTCTAAATGCTCATAAAGCATCCATTTTTAATGTATTTTTGTAGGTTTGTCACAAATCATAATCAAGCTAACAACTGTACTGTGCAGTCTCTATTTTGCCATTAAAAAAGCTTAATACACATGCTTCTCTATATTCTTAAGGCATTTCTCTTATTTTTTGTAGCTTTGTAAATATCAATGACTTCCTTTTACTATCATATTCATAATTTCTCTCAGAACCCTTAGATATATTTAATCTAGGTCTGCTGACTAGACTTTTCTTCACTTTTAATTCAAAGTTAACAAATTTTGTACTATATTTTCTTACATAAAGACGATTATTCTTGAAAGAAAACAGAATTAGAGTTGAGTAGTTCTGCCTTGGCTCATGGTATTCATGACTGATGTTTAATAAAATGTAGGAAAAAAAAACATCAGTTCTGTTTCTGACCTTCCTTATGAATTAATAAGAGTTTATGAAGCTGTATTTTTTTCTTTCAAAATTAGACTCTAAGGATATTTTCAGTTTATTCACTAAACACTATTCTTACAAAATTCTGCTATATTTTTGTCTTCTTTATTTGTTTCCTCGACATGCTTCCATCTTTTTTGTTCACCTGTTTTTCAGTCATGTCCAACTCTTCATAACCCCACTTGGGGTTTTCTTGGCAAAGATATCGTAATACTTTGCCATTTCCTTCTCCAGATCATTTTGCAGATGAGGAAATTGATACAAACAGGGTTAAATGACTTGCCCAGGGCATCTTAACTAGTAAGTGTCTGAGGCCACATTTGAATTAAGGGCTATCTGAATCCAGGGTCAGCACTCTATCCAAGGCACCATCTAGCTGCCCTGCAATTTTTAAATATCATGCTTCTACTTTTAATTTTATGTAGAATACTGAGGCTCAAGAATGACTTGTTATTGTCACTCAGTTGTGTCTGCCCATTTGGGATTTTCTTGGTGAAGATATTGAAGTGGTTTGCCATTTATTTCACCAGTTAATTTTATAAATGAGGAACTGAGGCAAACTGGTTTAAGTGATTTTCCAAGAGTCACATGGCTAATAAGAGTCTGAGGCCGGATTTGAACTCAGGAAGGTGAGTCTTCCTGACTTCAGGCTCAGCACTCTATGCCACCTAGCTGTCCTGAATATAAATATACTTAGGTGACTAAGGAGACTAACAAAGAAGGCAAATTCTACTTTATATTTATAGTAAAAAGTTGGTGGAATACGACACACCTAAAATATATATGGCTCTGGAAGGACATGCCTTATTATAAATGAACAATAAGGGAAGGTGGCCTAGCCATACCAGATTTTAAATTGTATTATATTGTATTGTATTATAGTTGTATTATAAGGCAGCAATCATCAAAACTACAAGGTAATGGCTAAGAAATAGAGGGGTAGATAAGTAGAACAGGTTAGGTAAACAAGACCCCATAGTCAATGATTATAGCAATCTACTGTTCGATAAATCCAAAGACCCCAATTTCTGGGAGAAAAACTCAATATTTGACAAAAACTGCTGTGAAAACTGGAAAATAGTATGGCAAAAATCTTGGCATAGACCAACGTCTGATACAACATACCAAAATAAAGTCCAAATGGGTACATGACATATATGAAGGCTGATACTATAAACAAATCAGGGGAGCAAGGAATAGTTATCTATCAGATTTATGGAGAATGTAGGAATTTGTGACCAAACAAGAGATGGAGAACTTTATGAAATGCAAAATGGTTAATTTTGATTACATTATGTTGGAAAGTTTTTGCACAAACAAAGCCAATGCAACCAGAATTAGTAAGGAAGCAGAAAACTGGGAAAGAATTTTCACAACTAATGTCTCTGATAGAGACCTCATTTCTAAACTATATAGAGAACTGAGTTAAATTTTTAAGACTGACTTCGATAGACTTAGCCCTTCTCAGGAGTGCAGGGACCTAAAACAATTCCAAAGGACTCATGATAGAAAATGCCATCCAGATCCAGAGGAAGAAAGATAGAGTCTGAATGCAGAGTGAAGCAGACTGTTTTCTTTTTTTTGTTGTTGTTTTTTTCTTTCTCATGGTTCCTCCAATTTGTTCTAATTCTTCTACACAACATTATTAATGTGAAAATACGTTTAATAGGAATGTATATGTAGTGGCTATATGAGATTGCATGCTGCCTTGGGGAGGAAGGAAGGGATGGAGGAAGAGAAAATTTAAAACTTAGGGAAATGAATGTTGAAAACTAAAAATGAATAAAGGAACATGCTAGAGAAAAGAGGTGTTGGGATGCATTAGAATCATGACAAGAGATACCAGAAAATTAAGAGAAAATTGCTGAGTATAACTCACTAAAACCCTTCATTTCAAAGATGAAAAAAATTTAAGTCTATGATTTGAGAAATAAGCTGTTTAAGGTCATATAGATATGAAGTACCAAGTTCTCCGAATTCAGATACAGAGCTATTTTCACTATGGCATAGCTGGAATTCTATGTTGATAAAATAACAGGTCTTCTAAAATACTGAAGAATGGTAGTAAATATTTGTAGGATTGGAATGAACTGATGGCTCCATAGGTTTCATTTTTATTTTTAAAATACATAATAATTATTAGTGTTTATATAGTTCTTTACTATTTGCATGTATATACATATAGATACACATATACACACATGTACATATATAAACATATATACATGTGTATATAGATAGAGATATAGCTATATATATTCTTGTTGAGCATTTAAATATATTATCTTAAATATACAGA
>CM053622.1:253931748-253946058 GCA_028646595.1 Phalanger gymnotis | reverse complement strand
CACTTAACAGCTGAAAGTACTTCCACTCAAAAGAAACAAAAGCCATGCTAATGAGACAATTTTGCTTAACAACACAATCAGTCAAAACTTAAAGAAATTAATTCAGTATATTCACTGGAAGGTCAAATGCTGAAGGTGAAGCTTAAATACTTTGGATACACATTTGGAATTCATTGGAAAGAAACCCTGATACTGAGAAAGATTGAAGGCAAAAGGAAACAGATGACAGAGCATGAGATGTATAGATAGTGTCATGGAAACAACCAACATGAACTTGGAAAGACTTAAAGAGATAGTGGAAGATTGTTGGTCTATGGGGCCGCAAAGAGTTGGACGTGACTGAAAGAATCAATGACAATAACAAAACTATTGAACAGACATTGTATAGTTATGGACCTCTCATTTTCTGAAAATAACCTTTTCAGCCATTTTTTCAATGTTTTGTATTCTATAATTTGCTGACTATTGCTCAAGAAGATATTTTGATGTATGATTATGATTGTTATTGTTACATAAATAAAAGTTAGGCAAGTAATAATGCTTGGTGATTTGATTGATGCCTAAAGAAAACAACAAACAGACCTTTGCAATTCCCATTCATGTGACAGAAAAAAAGAAAACCTAAGCAAATGCATGTAAAAACAACAGTGAGGACTAGTAGTTAGGAGAGACTTTCAAGTATGACAGAAAAGAGGAAGGTAAACTGAGGTAAATAAGGCCTCTCCTATTTTAAAGCTGAGAATTTCAAGAGCCAAGCATTGATTTACAAGCACCAAGACCCTGCAGTGGTTCTAGAGCTTCTCAAGTCTTATTTTATTTCTATTTTATCTGAAAAACATTTGAATATATTTTAAAGAAATGTTCATTAAACATCTGGGGAAAAAGATTCAGTCATCATAAAAGAAACCAGTTTTATCAATCACATCACATCAAAATCATCTCTCAACTTTTGTCAGATTGTATATACATGGGAAGATTTTCCTTTCCTCCTTCCTCTTTACTTGGAAGCCTTATTAATTAGAATTTTCAAGGCTCCTGATAAATTTATTTCCCAGCCCTTCTTAAGTTTACTCCATCTATGCTCAGAAGATTGTCATTCCTTTATTTTAAACTATGGTCCAAAAATCCAAATCCTAGTCTCAGAAATTACCTTTATCACTAGCCTTCCATTTCCTAAATGTCTTTTTATTTCTCTCTTTCATTCTGAAGATCATTTTTCTAGGTTTCTTCTCTGGGGCCAAAGAACAAGTCCAACTCTATATGGCTATGACAAAGTCCCTTAAAGTATCTGAAACTTAGTTTCCTTAATTATAACATGGAAAAGATCATACTTGTAGTACTTTTGTCCTACCATTATGAGAATTCAATGACATAATATGTGTAAAACATTTTGCAAACCATTAAGTTATATATAGATGTTAGCTAACATAAGTTATCACTGTTCCTTATAATAGCACTTAAAATATTTCACATCATAAAATATCTGAGACCTTGGAAATCCTCTAGACAACCTCCATCTTCTTACAGAGGAGGAATTGGAAACCCAATCCTTCTCTTATCCAAGCAATTCCTTTTATATGGCACCATTTCCATTTCTCTACCAATCCTGGACATTCTTGGTGTAATTTATAAGGCCAGGGATTTGGTGTCGGGAAGACCTGAGTTCTAGTCCTTCCTCAGACATTCATCAGCTGTGAAACCTTAGACAAATCACTAATATGTCTGTTTCTCATGTGTACAATCAAGAAGCATGAGTGAATGGGCTTTAAAGTGTCATCTAGCTCTAAACCTACAATCCCATGATTTTGTGATGCACTCAAGCTTGTCAATGTCCCTCCTAACATGTTACATCCAGAACGTAATATAAAACTCCACACATGATCTCACCAGGGCAGAGTATTACAGAACGATAACCTTCTCTAAGCTTTTTTAGCTGTTCTGAATGCAGCCTAGCACAGCGTTGACCTTTTTGATTACCATCAACTCATTAATATTGAGGCAACTAGATAGTGCATTAGATAGAATGATTGACTTGGAGTCAGAAAGACCTGAGTTCATGCCCTATTTCAGAAAATTAGTGGTGTTACCCTGGATAAGTCAGTCAACCGCTTTCATTCTGAGTTTCCTCATCAGTAAAATGAGGATAATGATAACACCCACCATAAAAGGTTATTGTAAGGATCAAATAAGATAACATGGAAAGAAATTTGAAAAATTTAAAGCTGTTTATGAATGTTGGATCTTTTTTTTTTTTAATTTTAGCTTGCAGGTACTAAATCCCCCAACCATTTTTTTCTTCTAAACTTTTCATATTGAACTTAGTGCTAAATATATTTAAGTCTCGTTTTTTTCTTTCTCTACAATAATAAAGATATTGAAAATGAAACAATTGGTTAATAAGTGACAGGTTTTTTTTCATGATTTAAAGTACTATAGAAATAAGACATCATATTAAGTAACTGTATTTGGTGGTGGTTTTCAAATGACAGTTGATGATGTGACACGGGTAAACCATTACCTAAGAATAAAATGGTCACCCATGTGCAGTGAATTATTGTGCACCAGAGCACCACTGAGTAAATTACCTTTTCTTAACCACTGAAAGGCATTCTAAAAGATAGATTCAGAGCATTCCAGTGAACAATTTAGCTGCAGTGAGGGGCTAAGATCATAGAGTCAAAGTTAAAATAAAAAAATCTCCCTTTTTATAACTGAGCATTAATGCCTTAGAAAAACAGAGTTCTCTCATTTTTCTTCCAGTTATCTTTGTGAGGAAAAATGTAGAGTTTCATTATTTATTGATTACACAAGAGTAAACTGAGTCTAGAAAAGGTCAAGGCATCATCTTAAAGTAAGCAATACTAGAAGACAAAAAACAAGTGACCTGACCTCAGGTTTAGTGGTCTATTGACTTGAATTTTTGCATCCTTGCGATAAAAAGGGAAAAAATCTATGAGCAATCCCAGAACAGTTTCTTACAGTACTTAGCTTGTTTTGCTATTTTTATTGTTTGTGTTTCTGTTAGAACTAATGCCACCAGTGATTCAGAAGATGATGTATCTTGTGAAAAGGTTACAGACTGATAAGATCAAGACTGAAGTTCTTGCCTATGAGAGTGGCATGATAACGACTTTGGAGGTCACAGATTCTCTATAAATGTGCCATTTAAGAGAAACTGTGGAACTATTACTTTCAGTCAAGTGTTTTAACGATTCTGAAATTGTGTTTTCAAATAAGTAACTTCTGCTGATACAACTCCTAATTGTAGTTAAAGTACATTAGAAACGTGATAAATGGGCATGCTCAAACAATGTAATATAGAGTAAAAATGAACTGATACATAGAACTTCCTTTTATCCTGATTTATGTTGGGCCATAAAATATAAGGACGTTAGATCTTCTTTTATAGGAAGCTTTTGATGTACGTGAGGAATTTTTACTTAAGCTTAGTGGCACATTACTCCTGTGCCTACTGTCAACATAGCTCTAATATATTTTAACACAGTACCAGGCCTCCAGTGTCCATCCAGCTGAATCTTTTCAAATCCCATCTATTATGTGCTAAGAAATAGTACATAAGCACCCTTTTCACTGCACAGTCTGTAAATTTTGAGAAAATGGACAGGCCATCAATGTGAAAGATTGACAAAGAGCAAACATTATTTCAGATAGCCATGTTGAAAAATACAAAAAAAATCCTTTGGACCACGAAGTCACTGCCAAAAAAACCCCACTCTTTTTATTTTGTTCTTACTTATTAGTGAAAACTAGTATGCCCATTCATACTCTACCACCATCTTATATTAATAAACAACAAAGAACCAAAAATTTTAGGAAACAGCATTTCTCCACTCTCGCACTTTCTCTTTCTCTTCTCTCTGTTTCTGTCTCTATTTCTATCTCTCCTCCCTCTCTCTTTCTCTTTTCCTCTCTTTTTCCCTCTCCCTCCCTATCTCCCTTTCTCTCTCTCTGTCTCTGTCTGTTTCTCTCTGTCTCTCTCTCTCTATCTCTCTCTCACACATGTGCATGACAGACACTAACACACAGACAAGCATATATTTACTTAGCTGAGGGTCCTAGCAGGCTAGCCTGAGTTTCTTGGAATTTGACAGAATTCAGTGGAAATAACATTAATCACTCAATCAGGAAACATTTATTAAATGCCTGCTGTATGCCAGGGTTTAGAGCCAGAAAATCTGATTTCATAGTCCTCAGCTTTATCATTACTTGCATGAATGTTGGAGGGCTTTCAATTTCATCTCTTTGGACCTCAGTTTCCTCATAATTATAAAGAGTAGATTGGACTAGAAGACATCTGAGGTTCCTTACAGCTCAAATTTCATATCTTATAGCACATTAAGCCCAAATGGAGTGGCCAAGACCAACAGTTTGTCTCCACCTAGCCAGGGAGAAAAGAATCAGTTTTCAGTTAGCTCGGAGTAATCAAGAGCATGCTTGGCTTGTTATCAGAACTTTGACTCAGACATACACAAGTTGGGCATGGCAACTGTTCTGGACCTTAGTTTCTCTATCTGTTTTGTTCTTTAATCCGAACTTGTGATTTCACTGTTGTAGAGAACTCCTGATGTGGAGTGAACTCCTTTTACTAATGTAAGTCAGAAACTCAGGTGCAATTTGGAACAGTAGGTTTGTCTGGGAGCATCAAGAGGTTAAGTTACTTGCCCAGTGTCACACAGCCATAATGCATAATCCAATTTCCTGAATTCATGTGTTGTTGTCTGTCTACTACTGTACCCTGTCTTTCCTTCTCAAAAAAGAAAATGACAATATATTATATGCAGTATATATTCCATTTAGTAGTTTGGGGTAAGAAGGTAAACCTTAACTCATCGTATGAAAGAATTATAATTATTAGTCAAGGAGAATTGATCAATAATTTATCAAGAACTGCAGGAATGGGGATGGAGCCAAGATGGCAAAATAGAAACAGGGACTTACTTCAGCTCTCCCCTAAACCCTTTTAAATATCTGTAAAAAGTGACTCTAAAAAAATTCTAGAGCTACCAAACCAGCAAAATGACAGAGTGAAACAAATCTCCAGCGCAAGACAATCTTCAAGACCAACAGAAAGGATCTATCACACCTCGCTGGTAGCAGAGTACAGTCCAGCACGGAAAGCACCAGCACAGACCAGGGCAGAGCAGGCCTTAGGATATTGAATCTCTGGCAGCTGTGTTGGTTCCTAGACTTCTCAACCCACAAATTCCAAAGACAAAGTACAAAGTCAGTGAGGAAATCTCTGTTGGACCTGGATGAGAGAAGAGTGTGGTCCAGCCCTATCCCCAGAGCAGATGAGGTGGCAGCAGCACCTGTAGCAGCAGCAGCAGTAGTGGCTGCTTCCAGAGCTCCAGACCCACAGACAGTAGGGAGATCGAGTGCCTAATCAGAGGGAAAATACAGGTATCTCTTTGCCAGTGCTGAGGTGGGATTCTCTTGCTTTGCCCGGCTTGAATCTGGGTTGCAGTCCTGGGTGACTCCTGGGGTGAGGAGGAGCACTAGTGTGGCAGAGTTTCTGGTGCCTGTGGAGAAAGCATCCTCCTCACAGTTCCAAGGCGTAAAAGAGTGCTTGTGGTCACTCACAAACCAGAGCACAGGCCAGGAAAGGAGCAAACACCTCTCCTTTGATCATATCACCTCAGAAAAACTGAAAATTTACAGGCCCCTAGAAATACCTCTGAAAACAACTGCATAAAACCCCTGAAACTTGGGACGGAGTACTCTCCACTCTACAAGCAGAGTCCTACTTTGACACAGAGCTCAAAAGTCAAGTAATTGGCTGGGAAAATGAGCAAACTGGAAAATACTCAGACTATAGAATCTTACTATGGTGACAGAGAAGATCCATACAACCAGAGGAAGACAACAAAGTCAAAGCTCCTCCATCCAAAGCCTCCAAGAAAAATATGAATCAGTCTCAGGCCCTGGAAGAGCTCAAAAAGGAGTTTGAAAATCAAGTAAGAGAAGTAGAGGAAAAATTGGGAAGAAAAATGAGAATGATGCAAGAAAATCATGGAAAACGAGTCAATAGCTGCCTAAAGGAGACCCAAAAAATACTGAAGAAAATAATGCCTTAAAAATAGACAAATTCAAATGGCAAAGGAGCTCAAAAAGGCTCATGAGGAGAAGAATGCCTTGAAAGGCAGAATTATCCAAATGGAAAAGAAGGTCCAAAAGCTCACTGAAAAAATAATTCCTTAAAAATTAGAATGGAGCAAATAGAAGCTAATGACTTTATGAGAAATTAAATAAAATAGAACCAAAAGTATGAAAAATATAGAAGATAATGTGAAATATCTCATTATAAAAACTACTGACATGGAAAATAGATCCAAGAGAGATAATTTAAAAATTATTAGACTACCTGAAAGCCATGATCAAAAAAAGAGCCTAGATATCATCTTTCAAGAAATTAACAAAGAAAGCTTCCATGATATTCTAGAACCAGAGGGTAAAATAGAAATTGAAAGAATCCACTGATCACCTCTTAAGATCCCAAAAGGAAAACTCCTAGGAATATTGTAGCCAAATTCCATAGTTCCCAGGTCAAGGAGAAAATATTGCAAGCAACCAGAAAAAAACAATTTAAGTATTGCCGTAACACAACCAGGGTAACACAAGATCTAGCAACTTCTACATTAATGGATCAGAGGGCTCAGAATACGATATTCTGGAGGTCAAAGGAGCTACAATTAATACCAAGCAAAACTGAGTATAATATTTCAGGGGAAAAACAGACATTTAATGAAATAGAGGGCTTTCAAGTATTCTTGATGAAAAGACCAGAGCTGAATAGAAAATTTGACTTTCAAATACAAGAATCGAGAGAAGCATGAAAAAGTAAAGAGGAAAGAGAAATCGTAAAGGACTTATTAAAGTTGGGCTGTTTACATTCCTACGTGGAAAGATGAAATTTGTAACTCATAAGACCTTTCTCAGTATTAGGGTAGTTAAAGGCAATACATACATACATACACGCATGTGTGTGTGTGTGTATATATATATATATATATATATATATGTATGCATATATTTATATATGTGTATGCATAGACAGAGGTCACAGGGTGGGTTGAATATAAAGCGATGATATCTAAAAAAATTAAGGGATGAGAAAGGAATATTTTTGGGGAAGGATAAAGGGAGAAATAGAATATGGTAAATTATCTCAAGTAAAAAAAGGCAAGAAAAAGCTGTTACAATGGAGAGGAAAAGAGAGGAGGTGAAAGTGAATGAGACAACTTTACTCTCATCTGATTTTGCTTAAGGAGGAAATAACGTACACACTCAATTGGGGATTTTCCCTTACAGGCAAGTAGGGGGTAAGGGGATAAGAGGGGAAGTATGATAGAGGGGAAGGCAGATTGAAGGAGGGGCTAGTCAGAAGCAAGCATTTTTAAAAAGACACAGGGTCAGAGGAGAAAACAGAATAAACGGGGGCTGGACAGGATAGTGGGAAATAGTCTTTCACATTATGACTTTTATGGAAATGTTTTGCATACACATATATAATCTATATTGACTTGCTTGCCTTCTGGACGAGGTTGGGGAAGGGGAGTGGAAGAAAGAAGAGAACATGCAACTCAAAGTTTTCAAAACAAGTGTTAAAAATTGTTTTTATATGCAACTGAGAAATGAGATATACAAGCAATGGGGTATAGAAATCTATCTTCCCTACAAGAAAATCTTGGAGAAGGGGATAAGAGGGGTAGGGTGAGAGATAGAAGGGAGGGCAGACTGGTGGAAGGGGTAAAGAGAATGCATGCCATCTTGGGGTGGGGGGTAGGGGAGAGATGAGGAGAAAATTTGGAACTCAAAATCTTGTGGAAATCAATGTTGAAAACTAAAAATAAATAAATTAATTTAAAAAAGACAAAGAAAAAGAAAAAAAGAAAGTGACATCCCAGGAAGTTAAGTGATTTGTCCAAGATCACACAAGTATTTTGTCAGTGGTGAGATCTGAGTGTAGGTCCTCTGATTTCTGAGTATCCTATTGCCTCCATATATTATTAAATAGCTTTAATTTCTTTGAAAAAAATAAAAAAAGAACTATAGGAATAGAAAGGTATATTGTGGGCTTTGGAGGTTGGTTTAAGAATGAGAACATTCAGGAAGTGAGTCAACACTACATAAATAAAATTCACTGAGAATAATATCTCCATTTCAAATCAGTTTGGGAAATGGTAGGACAAAGCATCAGCAGTAGTTTCTTTGATAAAGCATTAATGCTTTGCCACACTGGAGTTCCGTCTAACATCACACGGCACCAACTTAATATCACACACTAAATTAAGCAAAACTATTTCCCTTTAATGTTGTAATTAGGAAGCATATCTCATAATTTGTTTTCACATACAAGTTTGTTGCATGTTGTGTAATCTAAGCATAGCTTTATAATGAAACTTCGGTATATCTGTGGCCTACTTTCAAAAATAAAGTGACAGAATTTACTAATGGAAGAAACTGATTAATAAGATAACTGCAATACTTTACTAAGTGTCCATGCCTGTGAGCTCTCCCTCTGTATCTCTGTCTCTGTCTCTGTCTGTCTCTCTCTCTCTCTCTCTTTCTCTCGCTCTCTCTCTCTCTCTCTCACACACACACACACACACACAGACACACACACACACACTCTTGACTGATTACTGGGAGGTATAGATAAATTCTCATTTGAGAGGATAACATCAGGCAATGTCCATGTGACCTCAACAAAACATTGTCTTTAGAGAGAAATTTGTGAGGTGAGATCAAATATGTGGTTTGATCACTGTAAGGCTTTTAAAAAAGCAAATCTCTAAAACATTTAAGAACTGATTGTTGTAAATAAATTAATCTCTTTACTTGTTTTGAATAGCAAATAGGAGTAGGATTAAAGACTGTTTCTTGACAAATTGTGAGAGGCGAAAATTTGCCCTCAGCTATCTCCAAGTCAAATGCTCAAATTCATTCAGACTGGAGTAGAAGTATCTAAAGAAAACACCTTGTCAGGTATTTTTAGTCTAACAAATTGCAGAGAATATCCTCCAAGTCCCTGTCTTCTGGTACTGGAGACTTATTGTTACCTCTCTGAATATTGTATCTGTGAGGAAATGATGGGCAGGGACTTGATCGATAAAGTTACAATTAAAATTCCTTTTACATTATTTTGTGGTTTGCTTATGTAATTCCTCAGTCTTCATGTGCCAATGCATGGTTTTTGGTTTCCTCGCTCTCTCTCTCTCTCTCTCTCTCTCTCTCTCTCTCTCTCTTTCTCTCTCTCTCTCTAAGATTTTTTTGTAGGCAGCTCCAAAGTAGATTGGCAACATCTCTGAGACTCATAATCTTAAAAAAATTACAATGTTTTTCTAGGGTCACATAGCTTATACACATCCAAGGCAGAATTTGAACCTTGGTTTCCCTAAAGTGAGGTCAGTTCTCTATCCATACTACCTCTATGAAAACATGTACTTGGGAGTTTGGATCACATGAGCAACAAAATAGTGGAGCAGACATTTTCTTCAAACCCCAGAACCTCTCACAGCTATCTAAAACAGAAATTGTGTGCTAAAGATAACAGAACTTCTTATGTCTCCATGGTTCAGGACACTTAGAATTTAAAAAAAGGCTTCTTAAAAGCAAGAACTGATGCTCATTGACATTCAGTTCACTTAGCTCCCCTCCCCCACCTTCCATGCTGTCAGCAGCAAGGTTACACTGGCAAACCCAAGGAACCAACACATGAGTAGGGACTTACAACAAAAACCATCCTCCTATCCTGGTTCCCCTCCTTCTTTCCAGTATGAAAACAAAACCATCCCCAGAAGCCGTAATCCATAAGCATAGCACTGAAAGCTCTGAATGACTGGTGCTGCCCAGAGAAGAGAGGAATAGAGTGGACAGGTCACCCAGACAGAACACCATACGTGTACAAGGGTTTGGGTGGGGTGCTTTGGAGCACTCTGCTAAGGCTGAGGCAAAGAGCAAAGCAGCCAACCTGGGCCACTTCTGACTATTACAATTTGGAACAAGGCCTAAGCTAGTGAACTATGAATTTCCCGGTGTGGGAGGATGCTGTGATGCTTTGAGATCCATTCCTCACAGAAACAACAGAAGGATGGAGTAAGGAAGTGAGTGATAAAAAATGGAAGGGAAGAAAAGGTGAAAAGTACCAAAAATTTCAAGAAAAAGAAAACTCAAAGACCTTGAACATAAACAGATAAATCAACAGGAAAGAGAATAACAACAAAAGGAAATATGGCCTCCAGATGTAGTTAGTAAAGGTGGGCATCTATGAACATATACTGCAAAAACAAAGGCAAATGACCCAACACTTGATGACACAGAAGACCCTATGGAATTTGAGGAGAACATGGAAGATGAATACACTATTCCTGAGTGGTTTAAAAGAGAATTGATAGTTATGAGAGTAGAATTTATGTCCTGTGCAGCAAAAATAAGGAACAAAATAGAAAACTTGAATCTGCAATGGCAAGCTCAGCAAAGAAACAAAAGATCGAAAAATATAATGGGAATACAAATGCAAAGAAATAAAGGGCAACTTAGAAAAAGAGAAATAAAAAACTAATAACATTAAAAGAACATATGCTCACTATGTAAGTAAAATATACTGAATTTAAAGACAGGATACACAGAGAAGGATAAAGGGAGGAAAATCGAATAGAGGGAAATGTAGTTAGTGATCATATCTATGAATATGAAAGGGATAAATTAACCCATAGAATAGAAAGAGATAGCAAAATGGATTGGGAACCAGAATCAACAATGAGTTGTATACAGGAGACACACTTAAAACAGAAACAGACACAGAGTTGAAATGAAGGACTAGAGCAAAATGTATTATGCTCCACCAGAAGTGAAGAGCACAAAGCAAAAGCAAAAACTGACCTAATTGAAAGAAGTAATAAAGGAAATTACACTTTGCTAAGAGGTACCATAGACAATGAAGTAATATTAAAAAATTGCAGTAAATTTCTCTGACAAAGGCCTCATTCCTCAAATATAGTAAACTGAGTCAATTAAAAAAAAGTCATTCCCCAATTGATAAGTGATCAAAAGACATGTAAAGGAAGCTTTCAGAAGAAGAAATCAAAACTATATATGGTCACACGAGAAAATGTTTTTAGTCACTATTGATTAAAGAAAGGTAAGTTAAAAAAACTCTGAGTTACAATTTCACACCTATCAGAAATGAGAAATGATGAAGGTGATGAAGGAAAGTAGGTATATTAATGAAATGTTGGTGGAGTATGTGGAGTAGTCACACAATGCTAGAGAACAATCTGTAAGTATACACCAAGGGCAATAAAATTTTGCATACCCTTTGATCAAAAAATAGCACTACTAGGTTTATAAACCAAAAAAAATCAAAGAAATACAAAAAGGAAATATATGTACACAAATATTTATCACCATTCTTTTAGTAGTGCGAACAACTGGAAATTGATGCGATGCTTATCAATTGAGGAATGGCTAAACAGGTTGTGGCATATGATTGTAATGTAGTACTATTGTGGTATAACAAACGAGAGAGATGGTTTCAGGGGAAAAAATATATGGTAAGACAGATATAAACTGATAGCAAAGTGGAATGAGAACTGGGAGATCGTTGTGTACCCTAACAATGTTGTAATTATGATCAGCTGTGAAAAACTTGGCTACTCTGATCAACAAAGTGATTCAAGATATTTCAAAAATTCCAGGATGAAAAAATGCTATCCACATCCAGAGAGAAAATTAACGAAATCTGAGGAAAAATTAAAGCATATATATATATATATTTAATTTTTTGCTTTTTTAAAAAGAGATGGCTAATATAGAAATATGTTTTGTATGATTTCATATACCCAATTTATAATATATTGTTGGTCTTCTCAGCGGGTCAAGGAGGCGTGAAATGGGAGACAGAATTTGGAATTAAAATTTAAAAAAGAAAAGAATGTTAAAAATAAATTAAAAAATACATTTAGGATATTATTATAAAAAAGTAAGAAAAAATTCAAAGTAAAACTAGATGCATTCTACCTACATGTTTCTTTCTCTTTTTTGTCAAAGTCTGTAATTTCCTTAATGTAAGGAATGCCCTAATGAGGAAATGCTATTCCAGGACAGATGCTTTGTAGCTTAGAGTCCTAGAGAGTTGACTGGGGCATTGAGATGTTAAGTGACTTTCCCATGTGTCTTTAAGGTAGGCCTTAAACTGAGGTCATCCAGAGCCTGAGCCCATTCATTCACTGCTATGTTATGCTACTTCTGTAGGCATGTCTATGCCAGGCCCCGAAGCATTAGGCAAGCTTGGTACTGAAGGCTCTGTAGCTGCCGTCTCAGCTGCCAGCCATGAATTCTGCCTAGAAAGTAATTTCTGTGACTATCCTCTTTCCTAGCCTGCCTTGAAGTAAATGATTCCCCACTGATTACAGCTCCACTCAGCTATTGGAGGCTATAATCCTCCTTTTCCCAAGTAGAAACATAAAAGAAAAAAAAAAAGATGACCATACCTATGTTGCCTTGAAATTGAAAGCATCAGGGAATCAGTGTTTCTTTATCACGATTATAAATTCTCTTTTAAAATTTAACTATTTATGTTTATTCTTTTTTACCACATGGTTTCCAATGTGAGGTACTAGTTTAATTTGTTTTTAATAATGTTCTTACCTGTGAGAAAGCCTACTGCTTCTAAGAAGCTGTCTTCTGTAGTCTTTTGTATTCTTTACAAAATGAGAGAAGATTTGTAGCGGATTCAAACAAGAAATTGAACAAAGGTCTATCTGAATTAATCACATATTTTATGTTAGAAGCAGTGTAGTAGATATTGGAAAGAACAGTGAACTGGGCATTAAAAGACAAGGGTTCTGATTCAGTTATCTGCTATGCATTTCCTGAACCTTGGGGAAAAAACACAGAGAAGTTGTTTTCTGAAATAGGAGTGACTCGTGTTCTAACTATTCCTCTGACAGTTGTGAACTATGTAGTTGTAAGCAAGCATAACCTCTTTGTATCTATTTCAGCAAATGTCAAATAATGATTTCAATAACTGTCTCAAAAGGATTTTTAAAGATACTGAAGGAGAATGTATTTAAAGTGTTTTGCAACACTCAAAGTAATAGACCTAATTTGTATACATATATAAGTAATACAAATATTTTATAAGTATTTATCGTTTATGATATCATACATTGTAATTTTAAATCACAAAATAAAAGTAAAATATTATTACAAGAAGACTGGACAATCTGACAAATTTGCCATTTCCTCTCTACCATATTATTTTGTTTTTGTTTTCTTGCTTGCTTTATCCTTCAACCCATTTTTCAGCCATGTTACTTTTTAAAAATTTTTTTTATGGATAAGCAATTTTTCTTATGTTACCATAGTATCCCATATATCCCTCCTTCCTCTCTCCCAGAAGCCATACTATAATGTAAATAATATTTTTAGAAGGAAGAAAAGTCAGCACAACTGATCAATACATTTTAAAAGCCCCAAAACATTTGCAATGTGAAATATTTGTGGACCTTCCACTTCCACAAAAAGGTGGGTTGGCAGTGTCTTCTCATTTGAATCTCACTTGATCATTATAATTTGCTACCTTTACTTTTGATTTTTTTTTGGTGTGTTGTTCTTTCCACTTACATTGTCGTAGCTACTATGTATGTTGTTTGACTTTGCTTACTTCACTTTGCATCAGTTCATATAGATGCTTCCATGCTTCAATATATTCATTACAAATATTTTCTTAAAGCAAAGTAGTATTCCATTACGTTCATGTACCACAATCTGTTTTGCCATTCCCCATTTGCTTGGAATCTGGTTTGTTTTCAATTCTTAGCAATCACAGAAAATGTTGCTATATTTTGGAGAGAATGGGGACTTATTATTATCATTACTATTATTATTATTTTTGATCAGTGGCTTCCTTGGAGAATCAGCTTAGTAATGGAGTATCTACTTCAAATGGTACGGACACTTTACTCACCTTATTCAGCTAATTCGAAATTGCTTTCCAAAATGGCAAAGCTCCACCATCAATGTGTTGTATATCCAACTTTCCACAACCCTTCCAACATCATTGCCATTTTTGTCATTTTTATCAATTGACTTGGTGTGAGGAGAAACTTCAGGTATGTTTTGTTTTTAATTTCTCTCATTATTAGTGATTCTAATTGTGTGTGGCTGTGAGTACTCCGCAGTTCTTTTGAGAGTTATTTGTTCATATCCTTTGACCACGTATGTATTGAGGATTAACTTAATAGTTAAACACATATATCTAGTTTATGTATCTTGGATATCAAACAG
>CM053622.1:253871928-253924888 GCA_028646595.1 Phalanger gymnotis | reverse complement strand
GGGAATAAAATCTGGAACCCAAAATTATGTAGAACTGTTTGTTGCAATCTAAAAATAAAAATAAAAAAAAAAAGGCTTGGTCTTCGAGAAAGAAATTTATGCAGTAAACTGAAAGTTAAGGAGACAGCCTTCAGCCATGGAGATGGACCTTCCTTTGGGCGGAATATAGAGAGGTGAGCTAAAGAGGGGAGAGGAGAGAGGGGAAAGGAAGGACTACCCACAGGTTGTGTTTGCCCTTTGTTCTCAAAGAGAGTGTGCCCAAATCTCTGTTGCCCTGAACCTAGCCTAGCCCTCTGTTATATCCAGGTAGCCTTCAGCTACTTCCCACCTTTAATCCCACTCTTCTGGTTGCTTGGGTCTGACCTCTAGTCACCCCAGCTACTAGCCACTACCATCTTTGGTTATTGTCTGTCCTTCCTTCTCCAAGAGGACTAAAATGATATCACTGTGCTAAAGTCAGGTTTCAGTGTGTTGCACTGTGGCTGATCAGATCAATATGAGTTCTGAATGTTCTACTACAGGGCAGGCACAAATAGTCCATGTGAACATTTGGGGTGGATTCTCCAAATCTGGGCATCCTGTGTTTCCTCTGAGCAGTTTCAATCATGTTTTGCCCATAGAGCACAGCCTCTTCTCTGTTGTGGGCACGCCATGCTAAGGAGTCTTGTGCCAGTGTCTTCCACATCACACAATCAATTCCAAAGTTCTTGTGAGAGGCTTTGAGAGTGTCCTTGCATCGCTTCTTCTGACTACCATGTGAACTCTCAGCCTGTGTGAGTTATCCATAAAATAGTCTTTTTGGCAAGCATAGGTTTGAAAAGGTCAGGGAACCATATGAAGAGGTCAGGGAACCATATGCTTTTGGGGGTGCTCGAAACCCCAAAATACCAGCATGCCGGGTCCTGCTTGAAAGAATTCGACTGAAGCCTTCTCACAGTCAAAGAGAAACAAAGTTTTATTACAGATCGCTGTAACGGGTAGTCTTAAGAAATCTCACCATTTGTGATGCTCATTTTCACAAGCAGGACAGATTCTATTTGAGCTAGATGGAATCTGAGCACCTTCATGGAGGCAAGATGAAACTTATATACCCAAAGAGTGTAGGAGGGATCTAGGGTGGTCCTGGGGTGATGGGAGAAAGGGTTTAGGGAGGGTCTTGAGGAGGAGTCTAAGGAGGAGCTTGATGGAACTGGGATGAGGTCAGACTCCAGGAACCAAGGGAATGGACTTAAGGGTGTGAAGTAGCCAAAGGCTATCTGAAGATAACAGACAATGTAAGGCTAGGCTAGTTTAAGGGTAACACATCTGGGCATAGACACTTTGAGAAGATCAAGGATCTAGCCAGACAATGGAGGGGGTTAGAGTAACCTAGCCTAGAGATTTGGGCCAGGCAATAATGACAGGTTTATGGCCTCAGGCAAAAGCCTAATCTAGTGGGACAATGCAAGGGGAGTTCAAGAGGACTCCCACAGTCTAAACCTCAACAGGTTTTGCATTTGAACAACATGGCCAGCCCATTGGAGTTGTGCTCTCTTAAGCAGAGTTAGAATGCTTGGCAGTTTAGTTCCAGTAAGGATCTTGGTGTTAGGTACCTTATCCTGCCAGGTGATCTTCAGAATCTTTCTAAGATAATTCAAATGGAAGCAATTCAGTTTCCTGGCATGGTGCTGGTAGACTGTCCAGGTTTCACAGGTATACAGCAATGAGGTCAGCACTGAAGGTTTCCAGAGCCACTCCCATCAAGACCTTCCCTAAATCCCTCCTCTAGTCACTCCAGACTATGTGGTCAACCCTCCCAAAGTCTTTCTGTATATGAGATCCATCTTGTTTCCATGAAGATGCTCAGATTCAATCTGGCCTACTGTCATTAGAGATACAAATGCTCAGATTCCTTAAGAGTCTACCCTATATGGAGGATCTTTAATAAACCTTGTATTTCTTTGACTGAAAGAAGGTTTGAGTCGAATTCATTCAGGCAGGACAGACATGTTGCTATTTTGGGCTCCAGTTCCCCTAAACCTCAACAGAATAATATAAACTATTACGAGTCATTTCTTTGTCATTTCATTAATTTTTTTGTTGAGGAAAAAGGGTCTGAAATATATAACTTACTTTGTCACACAACTAATGCTTCCCTGGCAGGACAAGGACATGGGAGAGGACTTAAAATGATATAAATGCAATCAGCTTATAAATGTATTTGGCAGGATTGCATGACTAGGTTGCTTTCACCCAAGTTGTACATTTATATTTTATTGTCATTTGAAATAATTTTGTTAACTCTATCATCTCAGTATGTTCATATCCATTCTGTAATTGTTTATAGAGGAATTACGACATTTTGGATAGAGAGAGTACTATGCTTGATGTCAGGAAAACTCCAGTCCAAACACTATTTGTAGTAATTTGACCTCCAGAAACCGCAAATAACTCTGTTATACACATCTAAGATCTGGTATAATGGAGAGAATTTTCCAGTGGATAAAATCACAACTCATTCAGCTATTGAATTTGCGTAGAAATTTTATAAATGGGGCCAGCTAGGTGGTGAAGTGAGTAGGGCACCAGCTCTGGAGTCAGGAGGACCTGAATTCATATCCAGCCTCAGATACTTGACACACTTACTAGCTGTGTGACCTTGGGCAAGTCACTTGACCCCAATTGTCCTGCTTTCCCCCTTCCCCCCACAAAAAGAAATTTTATAAATGAGCCATGATTGTATGATGGAATGAATAGATGAATGGAAATGAAGACAACTGGGTTCTAACTATTATTCGGAGGAAGGTATATTGAACTGTCAAAAGACTTCTTGTATCAGTTTGGGTACCAAGTAGCTGTGTAACATTAGCAAAGTCACTTACCATCCTTTGGGCATCTTTTTTTTTAATCCTTAATATGACGGACTACATGATTTAAAAAAATAATCCCAAGTATAAAATTATGAAAGTCTTTGAAACCCTTAGTTAGTTATGTAGTCCCATTTGGCCTCAGTTTCTTCATATTTAAAATTTGGGGTTTGTACCAGATGATCTTTAGAGTCTCACCTTTTTCTAATATTTTATGATTTCCAGCATAATAAGATATTTAAAATGATTATAAAGGTTTATAGTTGTTATGTGTTTGCTTTTATACTGTTATTCCTAATCATGATTTATTTGATACCTACTCTTTAGTCAGGAACATGACACCCCATTATAGCATTGCATTTATGAAATATGATGATTTACAATGATTTTGCTTTGTGGCACATTTTCCTGGAATATGCTCTGCAGTGAAAAGCCTATATTCTATTAACTAAATAACATCTATAATGAATTGGCAGATTGGTAGTATTTTTCCCCTTGTATTCCTTTATTTGAGATATGAACTAGGCAGAATGTGGGTCACAGAGTAAAGATGTCCTAGAGTCCAATCCTGACACTTACTATCTCTGTGGTCATGGAAAAATCAACCATCTTCTCTGAGCCTCAATTTCTTCAACTGAGAAATGAGATAATAGTGCCTGTAGTACCCATGTCATACAGTTGTTCTGAGCATCAAATGAGAGAATGTATTCAAGGAAAGCACTTTTCAAGCTTGAAAGGCCAATATGGTAATTCTTAGTATTTTTGTAAATACCTTAAAAAAGAATTTGGTTAATTTAATACTTAGGTTTATAACAGGAATGTACTAGAAAGGAGAAAAAAGGGTTCATTTCCTAAATGTCAATATTGGGATCTCTAAAATATAACTAACTGACTGGAATGATTGTCTGCTTCATTTCCATTACACACATTGTAATCAGTATCGTTACAAACATTTCACTATTTTTTTCTTCCTTATTAACGTGGATATCACTTTTGCTTTGAATAAAGTACATTATCAAAAAAAAGAAGAGAAAGGAATATGTTTTCTTGAAGTATACATTTGTGAATGGAATACGAATGAGACATATTTTTCTAAATCCACAGACTCTTTAAAACATTTTCTGTGCTGCGTACATTTCCACTGGAATCAATACAATTGTTCTTAATCTCAGGATCTCAGACCACTTTCCAAACACTGCCCAGCGAAACTGATTTGTAGCCACTAATGTGCAAGCCCACTTCAACCACTGTCCATTAATTATCCCAGCACTGTAGGTGCTAGGTGGTTCCCTTGATGCTGAGCTATTCATTTTCTCAGTTACATGAAAGAATGAGACTGTCACACATTGCCAGATATATTTTTAAAATATGGTTAGAAATATTTGGATTTAGGACCAAATCCTTTCCCTTGACTACAAAGAGTCCCCTGGAGACATCTGTGAGCTTGAACTGGTTCTTCAGCTAATATGCTTTGAATTTCCAAAAGCATACTTGGGTCTTTAAAGGTCCTAGACAGAGCTCTTTCAAAATGAAAGCAACACATATTTCTCCCACTTGTTATTACATTGACAAAAAAAAAATAAGACTAAATCAAGTCTGAGGATTCTATCTACTTTGGCCAGAAGGAGAATAGTGGTGAGGAACTGCCTTCAATATCACTGAGGAGAGGATGCAAAAGTCCATGCTATGTGCACAAATCTCCTCCATCAAAACAAAAGACTGAAAAAATCCCTTCATTTGACCCTATTATTATCACATTAAACTATCGCCCTAAATCTCTCATCTATTTTGCAGCAAAACTCAGCATAATGGTAGTAGGCTTGCCCTTTTTACTTCAGCTTTTACTCTTCTCTCTCACCCTTTTGTAATCTGGCTTCCATACCATCACTAGAAGGATCTTGTTTTCTCTAACATCATCAATGATTCTTTTATTGATCAATCTAAAGAACTTTTTTAAAAAAATCCTCATTCTTCGGAGTTTGGTGCTGCAGAGAATTGAAAACTTCCTTTTTTTAGATCCCATTCTCTATAGGTTTCAGGGCTTTGATCTTTCATGATTCACTTCCCCACTGTTTGAACAAGCATTCTCAGTCTTTTTCTTAATCTGCATAATCATAATCTGTCCTACACCATAAGAGGGTACTCCAGACCTCTGAATTACAATTGACGATGAACCACACAATGATTTTTTCTGGAATGCCACTTTTGATTAATAAGTTTAAAGATTTAAGGTTTAAAGATCCCTTAAAACAGAAACTAAGACAATGCTTGTTTAAAAAAAAAGTAGCTTGGTAGAAATTGTATGTAGGGTTACAGTTGCCAAATTTCGTAGTAAAATTATTAGAGCAATCTGAAAATGTCAGTCTCTAGCAGTGGTAGCACCCAAGAGATATTAAGAATAACCTGGGACAGTAGTTAGTGTGGGATATGGGAAGAACACTAGTCCTGGAGACAGGGGAGACTTGGGTCAACTGATGATTCTAACAGAAACTAGATCTGTAGCCTTGGTCTAGTCATTTCACATCCATATGCTTCAATTTCCTCATCTATTAAACTGAAATAATAAAACTTATGTTACCTACCCTCACAGCATTTTTTGTAAGCAAAGTGCTATAAAAATGTGAGTTCTATAATGGATAGAGTCCTGGGCTTGAATCCTACTTCCAATATTTATTACCTATGTGATCATAGCCCATTCTTAACTTCTCAGGTCCTCAGGTTACTAATGTAAAATAAGGGCAGACAACTGAAGATATTGTTATAAAGAAGGTACTCTGATAACTTTCAAGTGCTACATTAAGGTGAGGTATTATTTTTGAAAAGACAACTGGGAAAGTAATTATGATTCTTGAATTGAGTATATACCATTCTAGCTCTGCAAATGAGCTTAATGTTAGAAAGGAAATAATATCACATTCTTTAGGTGATATGTACCATATTTCCCCATGTATAAAATGCACCTTAATTTTGGGGCCTGAAATTTGAAAAAAAAAGTGTATTACATAAAGTTATTCAACTCAAGTTTTATTCATCACAAAAATTCATACCATATGATGAAATTCAAGGACTTTCTGCTAGTAGCTTTCAGGCATCTTTTGGGCAAATTTGGTGTGTGTACACATGCTCAGTCCATTCTGTTTCATGAACCTGAAGCACCAATTGTACCTTCCTTTGAAATCAGTAACTTCTTTTTCATCAGCAATTGTTTTGCCTCAGGCTGAACCATCTGTGTGGACACAGGAATTTCAATCGCCCTTTGCTTTTCAATCCGTATCTTCAATTCCCTCTCTAAATCAGGCCATTTTGCTGACTTGCTTCTCATGGCCTTCTCTGCCTTGGCATTTTGAGTAGGGTTTCTTTTTCCCATAGCCAGTCTTGTATTGTTTTCTCAATTGAAAGAGGACTAAACTTACTTTCAGCTGCATGATTTCCATTCACTTTTGCAAACTGCATCACTTTTAACTTAATTCAGCATTGCACGAAAATCTTTTCTGAGCCATTCCTGGGCAGAACTTGGCAAAATGTAACCTAATATATTGCTAACAAAGGCGAAACAATGAGCCCAAAGGCAAAAAGTGTGAAAAAAGCAGAAATGCAAGTAAAAAAATCTATAATCACTGTATAAGATGCACCCAGTTTTTAGACCCCAAATTTTTCAAAAAAGGGTGTGTCTTATACATGGGGAAATAAGGTACTTTAAAACAATAACAAAAAAAGGTCACCCACAGTAGGACATTAAAAGGAAAACTCAAATAGAAGACAGGTTCTAAAGAACTTTGCAATCAAGGCATAAGGACTTTGGTGGAAAGAGGTCTAGAAGGTAGCCATTTATTGAAGGCTAAGAATCTATACATTACTATGGGGACAGGTAGAACCAACTTTAAAAACTGACCCATGAATTTGGAAAACATTTAGTCGTGTCACCCAGAAACCTTCAGTAGCCTCTCATTTTCCATAAAACAAAATAAAATGTTTTGGGGGCAATAATTAAAGTTTTCCAAATTTAGGTCCCAATCTACCTCCATAGCAGAAAGGAAAGGTAAGGCAATAGATGGTTATTGTAATTGTCTAGATGAAAAAAAAGAAGACTTCAACTAGTATGTTAGTCTATGAGTGGGAATAAAGGCTAGAACTAAGAGTAGACATTGGAATCTATCAGATTTGGTTATTAAATAGAAGTATGAGCTGAAAGGAAGTGAGGAGTTCAGTATTATTCTAGAGATGGAAACCAGAATGACTGAAAAGACATGTGTGATCTAGACAGAAATAGGGAACTTCAGAAGAGGGACAGGTTTGAGGGGAAATAAAATGAGCTATATTATGGAAATAATGAATACTAAGTAATAGGAATTTTGGGTTATAGGAAAGCTAAAATGAAAATAGCCAGTAGGAAGCTGAGGAAAAAAGACTGGAATTCATAAGAGAGAGTAGAAAAATATAAGAACCATCTACTTAAGGTTAATATCTGAATCCATGGTAGGTGAAAAGGTAACTAGGCAAAGAAAAAAATCCAGAACAGAGCCTTGGAAGACACACACAAAGAGAGGGCAGGAAATTTAGAAGGCATTAAGAGCAGTCTCACTCTGGTAATAACAAATTTTGTTATAATTCAATGACTAGTGGGAATCATGAAAGCTCAGCTTACATTTTCATTAAAGATCAAACTTTCTATTCCTATAAGGTTTTAATGATTATGATAATTTTGTATCTTCCCTTTCATTTATATCCATAAACCTCAGTTTGCATGTATGACCATTAAAACTCATTTAAAGGTAAGAGGTTTTTGAGCTTTGTTCAGGGGTAACATAACATGGGAAGTTAGAAATCACCAGTTTCTTCCACCAATCTGAGTGACCCTGGAAAACAAAACAAAACAAACCAAACAAAAAACAAGAGCAAATAGAAGAAAATGAAAACAGTAGGCAGAAAAAGAGGTAGAAGTTGTCGAGGCAGTCGAGGACTAAGAAGTATCTCTTGAATTTACACACCAGTGGGTGCTGTGTTCTACCCCCATGCCCACCATAGCACAACAGAAATGGAAAAGCCAAATTACTTTCTTCGTGATCGATCATTGCATATTAAAAACCCAGACACACTTTGAACTACATGAACATTCCTCTGTTTCTTCTGTAATCTGAATAGCCAAAGCCTAGGTCCATCAGGGAATATGTCTCTGTCCCCAACTAGTCTTTCATTGAAAAGAGTAACAGAGTAACATGAGAGCTTCAGACCACAACATGCTACCTTTTCAGCAAATATCAATAGCCGTACCAATTCCCGTTTTTTGCTTTGCTATCTAGGCTATTAAACAACTGTGTGTGCATGTTTCCAATAACAATAACAGCAACAACCATTTCTGGAGCACTACAGGAGTTTTTTTGTTTGTTTTTTGGGCTGGCATCTTGTATGCACAAACAGGCATCTACACAGCAGGTGGAGTCACTTTATCTTATTGCTGCAGCAAATCTTCTAAAAAGAGACCAGAGGTCCCTAGAGTGTGCCTGAGTTTGCCTGTCTGTAACACCCAGGGAGGGCAGCCCAGCACCATATCTCAGGCACTCAGGCCTACAGTAGCCCAAGGGGGTTTGAGATTCAGGGGCTTGAGCGGACAGTGGCTGGGGCAAACAGGAGGGCCCTACGACACTCTACATTGAAGAACACCATTTGGATTCAATAAAGGCACTTTGTTCTAAAGGCAGCCCTGAGAAGCCAACATGTTTGTTTGTTTTTCCTAGAGTGAATCTCAGCCTTTCATTTTCTCAACCCTGACTGGAGCAGAGTAAATTGCCCAGGGTCACAAAGTTAGTAAGTATATGACATCAAATTTGAACTCAGGTCCTTCTGACTCCAGGGCCAGAGATATAGCAAACTGGTTGTGTAGAATGACTCCTAACTTCTAGCAGATTTGACTTTGTAGACAGTGAAACTTTTTTCATCCTAGAGTGTAGAGAATTCTAACAGGTTTTTTCAATTTATTTTTTCCTTCTGAGATTTTTAAAAATACATGGTGATGTTGGTATTCTAAGTTATGTGATCTTATTGTTAAGGGGAGTACTATTGGGAGATTTGCCTTTCTTTTCGACTCCCCAATTCTATAAATTTGAAAATATTCCATTCCATTTCATTCCACAACCATTTGTCAAGTAGTTCAAATATATATGGTACTGTTACAACCCTTAAATAGCTTATATTCTGCTTATATTCTGTAAATAAATACAAAGTATATACAAAGTAATTTTAAGAGAAATAATGTTAATTATTAGCGGAATAAAGGATTAGACAAGATTTGTGAAGGAAATGACAACAGATCTGTGCCTTGAAGGAATGCTAGAGCTTCTACAAGGTAGAAGTAAGTATGGTTGGCATTCCATACTTAAGGGGGCACTCTTATAAAAGGACAGGAGTGGACGATGTAATGCCATGTGGCATGAGCAGTCCAGTTTAAGTGTATAAGAGTGCCTAGGGAGAGAGAGGTGTAGTATGAATTGAACTGGAAACATGGATGGGAGGTAAATTGTAGAAGATGTAAAACGTATTCTGTCAAGCTGTACCGACAGCTATAATACTGAAGTGACTACCTAGTTTGATTTTTTCTCTTGTTTAAGCTGAAGAAGCAAGTCTCCTTAGAAAAAACACCTTAACGAACATAAAATGGGGGACATCTGAATTTGTTGTTATTGTTGTTGAGTTGTTCAAATCATATCCAGCTCTTTGCAATCTCATTTTGGGATTTTCTTGGCAGCTATACTGGAGTGATTTGCCATTTCTTTTTTCAGCTCATTTTATAGACAAGCGACTAAGGCAAACAGGGTTAAATGACTTGCCCAGAGTCACATGACTAGTAAGTGTCTGAGACCAGATTTGAACTGATAAAGATATGTTTTCCTGATTCTAATCCTAATACTCTATCTATATCCTGCCACTTAGCTGCCCTGGACATATGAATAGACATAAGTTGTAAGGATGGGTAGATGAGGGGAACTGAATGTTTTAGTCAACTAACCACTAATGTTAAAAAAAATGATATCCTTTGCTTCTACATTGAATACATTTATAACAATATACCAGTGTAACAGGATACTTTCCTTATCCCATTCCCACAGAGTCATCAAACAATTTTTAAAAGGAAAAAAAAATTAGAGGAAGAAGCGGGTAAAGCAAAATCCAAAAATATATTTAACCAAATCTGAAAGCATATGCAAAATTCCCATATACATGGACCTCTCACGGCAACAATGGATGAACAAATAAGATATCTTCTTATATATCTTGGGAGGGGAGGCACACTTGTTCTTTGTAATTTTAGAATATTCATTTTCTATTATTATGTGATTGTTTTTCTTTTCATTTACCTTATTTAATTATTATGCATATGTTTTTTTCTTGGCTGTGCTTACTTAACTTTACATCATTTCATATAAGAATTTCCGTACCTCTATCTAGTCATCAGGTTCATAATTTCTTACAGAATAGTGATATCTAATTGCATCCTTGTACCAAAATTAATTGCTATAAATAGAACTTTTTAAAAAATTAATGACTTTCTTAGTTTTTGTGCAAAACAAATTAATAAATTATCTCAATAGTCCTCTAGTCTCTTAAACTTTGCTTACAGTTTATTTGAAAATTCATCCAACCTATAGGCTACCTGCTCAAGAATGACTACTTGCTCCTCAAGTAAAAAGATGGATAAGGCATGAAGTCATGCATACTTCTGGTTAAAACTTTCTTGTTTCTACAAATTTTGACTTCAAAGTCTATCATTTCTAGATAGTTCCAACTGTTCAGTTTGTTCATGTTTTCCAGAGGCTTCTAGTCTTTACTTGTGGTTTTCAGCTTGACTATCTGGTAATGATTCATTTTGGGGGGGATAGGAAAAGAAAAACTTCCTGGTATAACACTACTATGTTAGTCTTTTCATCCAGCTCCCCAAAGTACCATCTGCTCAAAGGAAGAGAGGAGGAAGGAAGGGCAGGTGAAGGAGAGGGGAGGAAGGGAGAGAAAAAATGGAAAAGGAGAGCAACACATAAGCAGTATTTTAGACAGAACACTGACAAAGACTGTGTCCAAAGGAAGGAGATGAATGTTTTAAGAGGAATAGAGTTTGTACTACAGAAAGATTGGTTTAGGTAAATGAGGATGTTTATTTTGAAAAAGAGAAGACTTGGTGGGGAGTATATTTTTAAGTGTCATAAAATATTCATTTTGGTTACAATTAACTGACAGCTTCCTAAAGAGACACGTTTGGTTTGTGTTTATAGCAAGCATTTTCCCCTCTAAAGTCCATTCGAAATACTTCAACTCTGAAGTAAATTACAAACTTAAAATATATATGTATATGTGTATATATATTTATATGTGTGTGTGTATACATGTATGTGTGTGTGTATATATATGTATATATGTATATGCATATATATATATATATACACACATGTATTTCTACCCCTGAGTTTTCATTATTAAGCCAAAAAAAAGTTTTAAATCCTTTAAGGAGGATAAATAAAAAATAATTCTTTCTTGTGCTAATTTGGTGAAAATGAGTGCACTTTTCATAGCAAAGGAATCTGGTGACTTATTGGCAAATTTAAAGTAAAGACAAGCCATGTACAAATTCTGTTCCAACGGAAGGCAACACTGCCTTTCTCACACATCCTTTTTACAGTTACTAACACTCTTCTGGCAAAGGCAGGTTGTTTTTTTTTTTTTTTTTATGGCCTATACAGCAGAGATTTCAGATCTTAACCATTCTGGGAAGGTATTAATCTGAATCTTCATCATTGAGATAATCTTCAGCATCGCTTAATGCCAGAACCACATCTGTTCCTTGTTTCTTCTCAAGCAGAGCAGCACGAGCAGCATTGGTTGGTTGCCATGTTCAGGGCCAGCTTCTTCTCATTATTTCTCAAGGCTGTCCTAGCACCTTTTGCCAGAAGCATCTCTGCAGTGTCCTCATAGGCCTTCCAGAAGGCAGCATGCAAAGCTGTGTCCCCCAACTTATTCTGTGGATTTTGGACTTTGTTAAAATCTTTTAGGGACTGTCACTTGGAAGAGGCATTAAATTTGTTTCCCTTTACCACAGAGAAGCTATTAAGAACAAAGGTTGGAATCTTCAGTGGAGCAGTATGACATATGAGGTAAGAAAAAAACTTAACCCTAAAAACATCCCAAATTGTAATGAGCTGACGCATACCTTAAGAGGGAGTAGGTTCATTTTCATTAGTGGTCTTCAAAAAAAAATCTGAACTAGTATTCTGCTGAGTATTTGTACAGCAGAAGTTTTAAAAACAGGGTCTGCAAGTGACTTTACTCCCTCAATACTCCTGAGTACCTCAGGAACCAAATTAAGATGTAATTGGGAAATGTTTAACAAAATAAATAAAAATACAAAAGAACATAGATAGTGCCAATTTGTGGTTTTTCAATTCAGCATGCAAACTGCAAGGATTTTTGTGTACCTGGTGGCCTCCAGTATCTGTTACAGCCCTGTTACAAAGCATTCTTATTCAATTATGGGTTGAACGATATGCTCCTTCCAGACTCTTCATTATTCTAAAATTCTGTGAAAGAGTACTTTCACTTTCACTTCACTCATTTTGTTTATTTTTTTTTATGTATCAGTAACCTCTCATCTTGTCTTTATATAATAGTGAAATCGTTGTACTTTTTTTAAAAAAACAATGGTTATACTTTTATTATTTTTAATCTGATGGTTAGTATTCTCCTTAAGTGCTAAGAACACATATTGATCTTTTAAAACTTTTTTTTAAAAAAAATAAAGAAGAAAGATGAACAAAATGAAAAGAGAAGACTTTGATTTTATTTATTTATTTATTTATTTATTTATTTATTTATCTATCTATTTATTTATTTTTAGCAGTTGTACATATTGGTGTTGAGCAAAGTAATGAGTCTCTCATTATGGGTAAGCACTTTGGGAACATTTATAGCCCTTGCCTTAGAAGCAGTTCTAAAATTTCTTATGTGCCCATGTACATGTTGCTTTACAATTAAGCTCCTCATACACATTTTATAGTTTTCCATTCCCTATTGCCTCAGGTTGCTCCTGGTACCTCGGTTTTTATTTTGAAAGAGTGTCCAGAAACTGGTTATGTAAGGCACGAGTCAAAAGTGCCAACCAATACCTTAATAAAGCTGCTCCAGGAAAGGACCAGGGACTGAGACGCCTTCAGAAACTTTTTAATAATGAAAATAAACACTCTTTTTCATAAGTTTACCAAATTTAAAATCACTTTCTACTTAGTTATTTGTCCAAACTTTCATCTCATATACCCAATCTGCTGTTCCCCAAGATCCAGAGATCCGGAGGGGGAGGGAGAGAGAGTGAGGGGGCGAGGGAGAGAGGGGGAAGGAGGGAAAGAAGGAGAGAGGGTGGGGGAGAGAGAGAGAGAGAGAGAGAGAGAGAGAGAGAGAGAGAGAGAGAGAGAGAGAGAGAAACCAATAAATAAATGAATGAGTATAAGTACAGAAGAGATGTAGTCTCTCAATAGTTCCCAAGCTCTACTGCACCTGCATATATTCTACCTGACACAAGCATTTTACCTGGTTATGTCACCCTAATACCCTATAAATAACATTTATTAGAAATTCTAAACCCAAGTAAACAGCATTCATCTTGCCAAGTGCATTATTGTTTGAAGGAAGGTAGCAGTGCATAATTTGTTGAGACTCTGGTCTTCATGACTCTGCTAAATAAGGCACTGTTATGTCCCATGCTAGTAATTTATAACCCAGAAACAGCAACCTCATCCTATTGAGAGAAAGACATTTATGGTTTCAAACATACTATTACGACAATTTCTGGGGAGTGTAAGTATGAATAAATGCAATAATTTCAGTTTACATACTCTTTACTACCACATAGGAGATCTAAAAAGCAAACTGTGTAGCACTGGAGTGCTAGGTGAGCCTGGAAATGACTGAGACAGAAACAAATTCATTGCATAAAGTATTTGCAGAAACATGACATACCATTTATAATAGCTAGCTCCCAAAAGGCATGAGAGGGTCAGGAGTGTGCATGATAGGTTTTGTATACAATGCTTCCAGAAGAAGAGATTACTGCCTCCCTTTCAATTATTCAGTATTTGTGAAATTCATTTCTGAATCTGGAACCCTGCATTTTTGACTTGTCATGCAACAAATTACATCATATCTCCCTGTACGGTTGATGCTGGCACTTTGGCACAACAAACATACATCATGAAAATGTTTTATTGATTGGATACTGAAGCTATGGCATGCCATTTATGAATGTGTTAGCAGCAGCTGGCATTTTTTAATGTAAACCTTGCCACCACAGCTTAAATATCTCATTAGAGGCTGTCATTATTAGAAGTATGTGTTTTCATCAAAACAGAAAGGTATGCCATTGCATTTTGAAATTAAACAAAAATTTGTTGATAAAATGACAACTAGCAAGAGCGGGGGGGGGGGGATAAATCTCAGCCTACGACATTGTCCATATTTCTAACATTATACACTGGAAATCTGAGAGATGATGAGTGAACTCATCTATAACAGCAGTAAATTAAATGCATTTTGTCATCCTTGCCTATGGGTAGGCAATAACGACATACCTCGCCAGTGCTTTCAGGCAGCAGTTAAAATATTATCAATGTTTTTAAAGCCATGAAGGTAGTTGGAGCTCATCTAGTTCCGTTTTACAAATGAGATTGCTGACTAGTTCAGCACAATAGAAGGAACAGTGGCTCAGATGTCGGAGGAGTTGGGTTCAGATCCTACCTCTGATACTACCTGTGTGCACCTGGCACTGAATCACTCCGGGGATCAGTTTATTTTCTGTAAAATAAGGAGACTTGACAAGAAGGTTGCTGCAGTCCCTCCTGGCTCCAGAGCTTTTCTGCAATGATCCAGAGAAATGTAGTCGTGGCAGGGTTGTAATTGAGGTAGTGATGATAGGTGGAGGCATAGAGGATAGAGTGCCAAATATAGATTCAGACATGACTTGGGTTTGATCCCTAACTCAGACACTCAGCTGTGTGACTCTGGGCACTTAGTCTGTCTCAGCCTCAATTTCTTCCACTGTAAAATAGCAATAAGAACACCTGTTAGGTTTGCTGTGAAAATTGAATGAGGTCACACATGAATTGTTAATGCAGTTAGAGTTTGCCCCTCTTGGGTTGAAATGTCCTCTAGGAACCATCCTATGGAGTGTACTCAGAGTTGCCGATCTTAGATCTAAATGACTACGGGGTCACTTTGGGATATTCTTTCAGCTATTTCTTACCTTGGGCTAAAGGGATTGAATTTTGAGATGATAAAGAGTTTCTTTATTGGCTGCAGTGTCCAAAGATCTGTAAAGTTGATGGATGTATAGAGGAATCTATCTCCTCAGCCTTTTCCTCATTTTTTCTTTCTTTTCTCTTTTGCTTTTCTAGGAATTGTCAGGAGCATTTTGAACTGTTTTCCTAAGGGAGATGGAAGGAAGCATAGCATACTTCTAGCTTCCCCTTCCTTATTTCCGTGTGACTGTAAGCACTTAAAATCCAAAGTACATGTCCTGCTTAAGGCATGCCTGGGCCTGCATTTTGGCTACCTTTATGTGTTTGCTTTTTCCTAACCTTTGGAGAATGAATTTTCTGTCTCAAAATAGATGTGTCCAGAATTAGAGGTGACCTTTGGAGTTGGAGAATTCTGAAGACCCTGAGACCTGTGGGGTTACAGATGAATAGTGTGGGGAGAAGTCACCTACAACTATTCCAGTATTCTTTGCCCGCCCCCCACCCCTGCAGTATTCTTGACAAAGATGACCTCCAATACAAAGATTAGCCCAAGGCCATTTGCCTGGCTGGCATATGCAAGGAGTTATTTGGACAGTGCATAGCTAAAGTTAAATGTGAAAGATTTTATTAGCAATGTCATACTGCTTTACTTATTGTTTAAGTGTCCACCTCCCAGTCAGCTGTGACAGTAGTTAATCTGGTTTTGTTTGTTTTGGTCGAAATACATTCTATTGAATGTTCTGTTTTTTGCTTTCCTTTTGTGCATGGGAATACATGATTTTTTGCTCTATTTGATTCACCTTATGCATTGAATACATTTTTAATTACCCATATTTTGTGGAAACTCAGCTGTCAAATATAATCTAAGCCATAAGTAAAACATTCCTATGGGGCTAGGGTAGGAGTTTAATGAAGTAGAGTGTGAATCTACTAATCCTTTCTCATAAGAAATCAGACTTCCCCAGGAATGAATTTAATCCAACTCGTATGGATGCATACAGAACATGAAATAGCACCATGACTCAGTCTCGGTAAATCCAGCAAATTTATCAATACTAGACATTCAACAACTCCAAAATTGCAAATGAAAATAACATATTTTTAAGAAGAATACAAATACAGTATATTCAATAGGACTGTGGCCAGATGGAATTCAGATATCAGTCCTGCCAAATTAATATCCTAGAAACATCAAAAAGTAGCCATTTATTATCTTACCATCTAACTTTATTCTCTCAAACTATGGGATACACAGGCTTTTTCTTGGGGTCTTTCTCACTATCTAGAAGTAAAATAGCTAATCACTATGGTTCACTTTACCCATTTAAAAAGTCTTGTGAATTTGGGACTTTTTTTTACCACACACTTCACTTTTTTTTTTTCTTGGAGAAGTCAATGTATTTTTACTTGGAAAATTGAAAGATAACATGCTGCCGCAAATAGAGTGCTATCTTAACCCACTTCATACTCAAAGGAGAAAAAGAGAGAATGGAATGAAAGTCATCGCATTTTACTTAGTACAAATTTTGATGATATAAATGAACACTGAATTTCAAGTCAGAAGGAAACACACACACACACACACACACACACACACACAATTTTGTCAACTAGATGGATGATGAAATTTTTGGCCCAGTGACTTCAAAAGACAACGTAATGAGGCAACTGATAGTGCATTGAATAGAGCGTTGTACCTGGAGTCAGGAAGGCCTATGTATAACTCCATCTTCATGTACCTTTTAGCTTTCTGAATTGGGCAAGTAACTTAATATCTTTGCCTCAGTTTCCTCAACTGCAAAATTGGAATAATAATAGCACCTCCCTCCCAGAGTTGTTGTAAAGATCCAATGAGATATTTGTAAAAAAGTACTTAGCACAGTGCCTGGCATACCTTGCCCTTACTAAGTGGTAGAATTGTAATGAGCTATTTCAGATAGATGACTGGTGGAAAGAACGTTATATAAATAATCAAAGGAACTGGGACCTGAGTATGAACATTGTGTCTGGCACTTGTTACCTGTAGGCAATTAGGCAAGTCTCTTTACTCAGTCTCAGAACTCTTAGGTATAAATTGAATTAAAAAATATCTAAAGTCTCTTTGAGATCTAAATCTTAAGCAATAAATGGAAGAAATAAAGAGTTATTAATTGGTATTTATATGAACATATGTGTATATATAGATTTGTGTATGTGTTAAAATTTTATTTCATTCTGGCAACCTGACACAGCATTTTAATGGCATTTGTATAAACTGTCTAAATGGAGGCTGGCTATAATTTATATATGATGACTTGGCTGCAGTCTCATCTGGAGGCAGGAAGATGACAACAATGACAACTGAATCTCCAGTAGTCCCCCCATTATGATTTTAAGAAAATTGAACATTATTGTGATGATTCTTTAGCAGGGGATTATCAGCTTCAGTTAATCCAGGCTTGTTTCCAGAAATGTAAAATACCCATTCTTTAGTGGCACTCACAATCAAATTCCATTTTGTGTAAGCTTACCCTGGTGGACTCATAAGCATTTTATTGGGGATATTTAGCTTTCTTATACTGCTCTAGATCTTTTCACAGCCTATTGCTGAGCACAACTCTTTCAGAAATCAGCAGAAGCTCCTTGTTCAAATCACCAACATGAAACTACAGCACAGGCTGGAGAAAGTGACCCCTGAGATAGTGGTGCTCTTAAAATAGAAAAGTTATCTTGGCTATTACAGGACTCATTGCAACACATTTCCTATTTCAAGGACAGTAAAGCTATTTAAAAAGGTTTCCACCACAATCTTTCCTTCCACTGTTTCTCTGGCTGTGTTAGAGCTCTTCTGAGTCCCATAGTGCAAGATTTTGGCCCTAGTCACAGTAGTAATGGAAAGGCCCCAAGAAAATTACCTAGAGTGGATTGGAGTTTTGTTTCTGGCCCCCAGGGATGTGAAATGGTTATATATTTGAAAAGCATAGCACAAAAGAGGGATTATGTCAGCTTATAAAGAAGTAGGGAAAATTAAAGACTTTTTTTAAAATGCTAAAATAAGAAAAATTAAAGGATGCTTTTATGCTCTAAATCATCATCACTGCCACAACTCTATGCATATATTATGTATGAATGTTCTTATGAATTGAACATATATTAATAATTAGCTCTCTGCACATTGTGAATATATACAGTTTTTATTATTTAAATAGTGTATAAATATGCTTTATCCAAGTATATATGTACATATGCATACATATATATTATATAGAAAGACAGAGACAGAGACAAAGACAGCTATCACAAAAAGTTTTAATTTCCTTATGATTTTTGGTATTTAAGAAAATTAAACCAGGAACATTTTCATAAATATCCCATTCTTTATGAAATGTTGTGTTGTGAAGTGTTGTCCTCCATTACATTCATTTTGTCACAGAACATTGCAACCAACTCAAACTACTGTAACAGATGTCAGGCAAAGTCATTATATTTTTCTATAATTGTACATGGAAAATAATAAATTTCCTTTGTTTTTATGTGAAATCTTCCTTGAAGGGTTGCTTCCAAATTAAGAGAAACAAAAACTCAATGCCAGTCAGATATCTATTAATGATAAAATTAATCTTCAGAAAGACTTTCTAAACTTGATTTTTAATTTTTTTTAATATTTTAATATATATTTCAGTTACATGTAAAAAACATTTTTAAAATCAATTTCTTAAAATTTTGAATCCCCAATTCTCTTGCTCCATTCTCCACCTCCCCAGTCCTTGAGAAGGTAAGACATTTGATATATATTATACATGTGCAGTCATACAAAACATATTTTGATATTAGCCATGTTGCAAAAGAAAACAGACCAAAAATTATAATAATAAAGTTAAAAAAATTGTGCTTCAATCTGCATTTCTACTCTGTCAGTTCTTCCTCTGGGGATGGATAGAATTTTTCATCACAAGTAGTTTAGAATTGTCTTAATGTATTGCTGAGAAAAACTAAGTTTTTCACAGTTGATCACTGTACAATATTGTTCTATGTAAAATGTTCTCTTGGTTCTGCTCACTTCACTTTACATCAGCTGACATAAAAATTTCCCAGTTTTTTTCTGAATCCATCCTGCTTATCGTTTCTTATTGCACAATAGTATTCCATCACAATTATGTGCCACAACTTTTTCAGCCAATACCCAACTGATGGGCATCCCCTCAACTTCCAATTCTTTGCCACGCAAAAAAAGATGTACCACAATTTTTTTTACACATATGTCCTTTTCCTTTTTTAAAATCTCTTTGAGACACAGACTTGGTAGTGTGATTGCTAGATCAAAGAATATGTATGGTTTTCTAGCCCTTTGGATATAGTTCCAAATTGCTCTCCAGAATACTTGGAACAGTTCACAATTCCACCAACAGTGCATAAGAGCACCAATTTTTCTACATCCCCACCAATACTTGTCATTTTCATTTTCTGTCATATTTGCCAATATGATAGGCATGAGGGGTAAATCAGAACTCTTTTGATTTTCAATCCTCTCATCAATAGTTATTTGGAGCATTTTTCACAGCTATTAATAATTTTGATTTCTTCTTTTGAAAACTTCCTGTTCCTATCCTTTGACCATTTGTTATTTGGAGAATGACTCATATTCTTATCAGTTCTCTATACATTTGAGAAATTAGGTCTTTATCAGAGAATTGTGCTGAAATTTCCCCCACCCCCAGTTTTCTGCTTTTTAAAAAAAATTGGCTGATTGGTTTTGTTGGGGTAATTTTTTTTGACTTAATTCAACCAATATTATCCATTTTATTTCCTTTAATGTTCTCTGTTTCCTGTTTTGTCATAAATTCTTCCATTATCTATAGATGACAGGTAGGATATGCCACATTCCCCTAATTTGCTTAAGGTATCACCCTTTATATCTAAATCGTGAACCCATTTTGACCTTATCTTGGTATACAGTGTGAGAAACTGGTCTATACCAAGTTTCTGCCAAAGTGCTTTCAGTTTTCCCAGCAGTTTTTGTCAAATAGTGAGTTCTTGTCCCAAAACGTTGGATCTTTGGGTTTATCAAACACTATATTACTATGGTCATTTACTACTGAGTATTGTATACCTACTTTATTCCACTGAGCCACTACCCAATTTCTGAGCCAGTACCAAATTGTTTTGATGATTACCATTTTGTAATACAATTTGACCTCTGATACTGCTAGGTTACCTGCCTTCCCTTTTGTTCCCATTGATTTTCTTAGTAATGTTAATCTTTTCTTCTTCCAAATAAAATTTTTTATTATTTTTTCTAACTCTACAAATTATTTTTTCTTTGTTTGACAAGCATGGCACTGAAGGAGTTAATTTAGGTAGAACTGTCATTTTATTATATTAGTTTAATCTATGCATTAGAAATTAATATTTCTCCAATTGTTTAGACCTGATTTTATTTGTGTGAAAAGTGTTTTGTAATTTTGTTCATGTAGTTTCTGGGTTTGTCTTGACAACAGACTTCTGAGTATTTTATATTGTCTATAGTTATTTTAAATGGGATTTTTCTTTCTATTTCTTGTTGTTGGACTTTATTGGTAATTTGTAGAAATTCTGATTCCTTGTGTGGGTTTATTTTATATCCCGATACTTTATTAAAGTTGTTCATTTTTTCAACTAGTTTTAGGCTAATTTTCTAAGTTTCTCCAAGTATACCATCACATCATCTGCCAAGAGTGATAGTTTTCTTTCTTCGTGACAAGAAATTAGGAATGTTCTTAGCCTTTCACTGAGGGAAGAGACAGAAAAACTCTAAAGTAGCTATATATCTGTTATACTTTATGTCACAGTACATGAAAATATGTTCATCAACACAACATTGAATCAACTAGTCAATGAAGGTTTAAATAACATTAAGTATTATCTGTTTAAGTAGAATAAATTCAGAACAAGTTTTTACAAAGATTTATTAAAAAAATCAAAGTCTAGAACTCAGTATCAAAAATGGAACACTTCCAAATTTCTCTATTACTGTCAAGATGATCACTATCCTTCCAGTTATCCAGGCTTGCACAAACCCAGGTGTCATCCTAGATTCCTCATTCTATCTCATTGATGTCCTTTGACCAGTGTTTCTATGTGCACAGCATCTCTCCTATATGGTCCCTTCTCTCCTCTCACTACAACCAACACCCTACTGCAGAGTCATCACATCGTTCCTAGATGAGTACAATGTGGTTGGGTAATCTCCTTACTTCACATCTTCCTCCACTCTAGCCCATCCTCCATTCCAGTAAAAAAAAAATGATCACAAGCCTTATTAAATAAACTCCAATAACTTCTTAATCTTCCTAAATCAAATTTTAAAACCTGTTTGACTTTTATAGTCCTTCATGGCCTAGCCCTTCCTCTCTTTCCAGCCTTCTTACTTCTTACTCCCCTCTAATATTTTAGAATTCCAATGACACTGGTTTCTGTCCCTCCCACAAAACAATTCCATCTCTTTATTATATATTTTATTTTTACTGACATTTGCTAGGCATGGGGTATTTTCTCTCCTTGCCTCCATTTTGCATATTCACTGGAATTCCTTTAAGACTCAGCCCAAAACCTATTTTCTGCATCCTCTTATGCTAGTGATTTTCCCATGAGATTACCTCCAGTTCACTAACTTTGTGTACATTGTTCATATGGAGTTGTTTGCATGTAATCTTCCCTATGAGAATGTGAGACACAGTGACAGAGAAAGTAATTGTGAATGAGTGCACTGTCTAAAAGTCATGATAAAAATATCCTGTACATCATATTTCAAGAAATTATCAAAGAAAATTACTCAAATATTGTAGAACCAGACTGTAGGGACTGTTGTTACTTTTCTTTGTATAATCAGAGTTTAGCTCAGTGTCTAGCACATAGTAATTACTTTAATAAATGATTGTTCACTTGATTTCTACTTCTTCTACAAAAAAAATCACATGTAATCCAATAACCAAGCATAAAGTTTAGGTTAAAATATTTTTAAAATTCAGTTTTGAGGGGGAGGTGGAGCCAAAATGGCAGACTACATGTAGCAACTCAGTTAATTCTCCCAACCTTCCCCCCTAAACTATGTTAAAATAGCATATCAAATTAAAATTTTGAACTAGGAAAACCAACAAAAGGTCAGTGAGACATTTTTCCAGCCTAAACAACTTAAGAGGTTCGCAAGAGAGGTCTATGACAGCGGGATGAGAGGCCAGCCCAGAGCACATCCCAAGATTAGGCAATAACAGCAGCAGGCTGTAGAGGTGGCTGCAACAGTGGCAGCAGCAGATTTGGGAGCTCTCATCCAGAGACAACAAAGGGATTGGAAAACTGGTCAGAAAGATATCACAGGGGACTCTGCTGGAACTGGGTGCAAGAACATGTTGTATTGGCTATACACAGTTCCAGGCTGCAGTTTAAGGGTGAAGAGGAGTACTTTTACTTGCAGCCACAGGGGATTAGAGGTCCTAGAAATATTTCCAGGGACAAGAGGAACACTGACATTTGTGGCTGCAACGGGGTAGGATCCCTGGTCGTAGTTCTACTGTGTGGAAGATTGATTGTTGTTGCTTCTAAGAGGTAGGATCCCTGGTTTCAGTTTCAGCTCAGAAAGAAGCACTAGCACTTGCAGATGCAGAAGTCACTGTTCCAGGACCAAGAGAAGTACTAGTACAGAAGTAGACAACAATATGAAAAGAGCTACAAGCAAAGTCTCAAAGAAAAAAAGTGAATGGAACTCAAGGCCAGCAAGAATTTCTTGAAGAGTTAAATAAGAAAAAAGAGTAATAAGAAAAAAGAGAAAAAAATTGGATTGATGCAAATGATGCAAGGAAATAGTGAAAAGAGAATTAACAATTTCATAAAAAGGCACAAAAATACTGAAGGGAAAATGAAGAAGAAGGAGAAGAAACAGGAGAAGGAAGAGAAGACAAAGTAGCTTAATGGTAAGGGAGACAGCTAGGTGAAACAGTGATTAAAAGGCTGGGCCTAAAGTCAGGAAGACTCATCTTCCTGAGACCAAATCTAGCCTCAGACAATTACCAGCAATGTGACCCTAGGAAAGTCACTTAAGCCTGTTTGCCTCAGTTTCCTCATCTGTAAAATGATCTGGAAAAGGAAACTGCAAACTACTCCAGCATCTCTGCCTAAAATACCTTAAATGGGGTCACAAAGAATTGGACATGATTGAAAAATGACTGTGAAAAGAGACACAAAAAGTCACTGAAGGAAAGAAGTTCTTTAGAACCAGAATAGGCTAAATGAAAAAGAAGGTTAAAAATTTACTGAAGAAAATAATTCCTTAAGAAACATAATTGGTAAATGGAAAACAAATGATACAATATCTCAATGAAGAAAGTAACATCTTAAAAATGAGAATTAGGCAAGTGGAAGCTAATGATTCCATAAGTTTTCAAGAAGCAATAAAACGAAGTCAAAAGAATGAAAAACAGTAGAAGAAAATGTGAAACATTTCATCAGAAAATCAACTGATCTGGAAAATAGATAAAGGAGAAAGTAATTGTGAATGAGTGCACTGTCTAAAAGTCATGATAAAAATATCCTGCACATCATATTTCAAGAAATTATTAAAGAAAATTACTCAAATATTGTAGAACCAGAGGGGAAAATGCAAATTGAAGGAATCTACTGATCACTTTCTAAAAGAGATCCCCAAAATGAAAAGTCTCAGGAATATTATATCCAAATTCTGCAGCTCCCAGGTAAAGGCAAAAATACTTCAAGCAATCAAAAGAAAACAGTCAAATATCATGGATCTACAGTCAGATCACACATAGTGTATTGCACAGTAAAAGAGTAGAGGGCATAGAATATGGTATTTGAAAATGCAAAGGACCTAGGATTACAACCAATAATTACCTACACAAAAAAACTGAGTATTATCCGTCAGGGGAAAAATCAATGGTTAATGAAATAGAAGACTTTCAGTCATTCTCAATGAAAAGACCAAAGCTGACTAGAAAATTTGACATCAAAATGCAAGACTCAATGGAAACATTCCCCAATTGATAAATGGTGAAACTCATGAACAAGTAGTTTTTAGAAAAATAAGGCAAAGGTATCTATAGTCACACACACAAAAAAATACTCCAACTAACACTGTTGATTGGAGAAATACAAAGTGAAACAGCTCTGAGTTACCATCTTACACTTATCAGATTATCGAATATGACAGAAAAAACGAAATTAAAAATATTGGAGAAGTGGGAAAATAGGGACACTAATGTACTGTTGTTGGAGTCGTGGACTGATTAATCCATTATGGGGAGCAATTTGGTACTATGTCCCAAGGGCTATAAAAATTTGCATATCCTTTGACCCAGCAATACTATTACTATGTTTGTATTTTTTTTTTGGCAGAGCAATTGAGGTTAAGTGACTTGCCTAGGGTCACACGGCTAGTACATGTGTCAAGTGTCCGAGGCTGGATTTGAACTCAGGTCCTTCTTCACTCCAGGGCCAGTGCTCTACTCGCTGCACCACCAAGCTGCCCATTATGTCTGTATTTTAAAAAATCAAAGAAAAGGGAAAAGGACCTATTTGTGCAAAAATATTTATAGCAGCTCTTTTTATTGTGGCACAGAATTGGAATTTGAAGGAATGCCCTTCAACTGGGAAATCTCTGGGAAAGCTGTGGTACAGGATTGTGATAAACATCTTAGCTATTCTAATCAATACAATGATCCAAGATAATTCTGAAGGACTTGTAATGAAAAATGTTATCCATCTCCAGAGAAAGAACTGATGGAGTCTGAGTGTAGATTGAAGCATATTTTTTCACTTTATTTCTTTTTTTTTTGCAACATGACTAATATGGAAACATATTTTGTATGATTTCACAAGTATAAGTTATAACACATTTCTTACTTTCTTGGTGAGTGAGAGGGAGATAATTTGCAATTCTTATTTTTTAAATGAGTATTAAAATAAATAATAAATTTTCAAATAGAAACTTGGAATTAAAAACATTTATAAAATTCCTTTTGACCTCAAAGATTACCATGAACATGCCTGTATAGTTCAGAATTGTAAAGTATAAGAGATTCGCTAGGTAGAAGGCAGAAGTATAACATTTATTTAGACACCAGAGGATCACATCCCAAAACCAGTAATTCCAAATCAACATAGCAACAATTGTATTCCCAAACCAGTAAGTCCACCTTAGTGTAACAACAAAGAAATTATAACACAGTATTACAGCAAAGAACCAAGTCATCCAGTAACCTTCCTGAGTGCCCCCCCCCACTGGGGCATTTCCATAAACACTGATGAATCTCAACCGTCTGCATGCCTGCATTCTTGCCCTCCTCAGTTCTCTGGTCTCCTCAGCTCTCTGGTCTCTACTCTCTGCTTCGCACTCTCTCTCATCTCTCCACAGCTCTCTGAGCTCTGTAGCTCATTAATCTGCAGATTCTCAGCTCTATAGGCTCAGAGTTCTTACTTCTTCTCCTTGGGCTGAATTCTGACCTTAAGGGCTACCTTCTGGGTATATACACTCTTCTTAGGGCCTGAAGGCCTCATGGCCAGGCAGCAAAAGACGCTAGGCCTGGGACTTAACACTTAGTAAGTAAAGGGTGTAGACCTGCCAATAATCAAACCTCCCTTAACTGGCCCCACCTGAGGTCTGTTGAATGGGCAGGAAAGAGCTTTAATCACTGATTGGCATCACAGGGGCTTTATTATTTACTATATTTAATGAGGGAATAATTTTTATACTGCCCCACTACTACCCCACCATGATTGAAACCCATTGATTTTTCAACCATTCCATTTATCTCGCAGAAAGAATAAGAAAATAGGAGACCGAGGCAAAGACAGATATTCAATCTTCAGAGAAGTCATATTTTTCTTATAGTTTTGGTACTGATATTCTATATTTTAGACATTGAGCATTTATTTTCACTGAATAAATTCCCAAGGTTTATTGAAGTAATATTTTTAAAAAGACATCATTTGTATGAAAAGGTGGGTTTGTTCATATGTATGAGTTCAGTTACTCTAATAATTCCCTCCCCAGTAATCTTAAGGGGTGTTTTTTCAGCCTTTGCTGTGAAACCTATGTATTAGAAGCCCTTAAAATATCTGGAGACAGAAATCAAGGCTTAACAAAGGTATAATGAATGGTGTTTAATATTTGAAAGGTTGCCATATCCAGGGGGAAAAGGATCTGTTCTGTAAAGCTTAAAAGGGAAGTACTAGGACTAATAGGTAGGAATTAAGGGGGGAGGAGGACCTTTCTATTTCCATTTTTAAGAAGAATTACTTAACCATAAAAGATATCCAAACTGAGAATTGTTTTCACAGAATTCCTTATGCTTGAGATGTTTAAACCTGATGTTCAGTTAGGTGATTCATAAAGAAGAGAACCATTCATCTATGCATCGAGTTGGGGGAGAAAAGGTGGTAAATTGGATGTCCTTTAAGATCCTAACCATTCTTCTATGATACTATTATATAACTTCAAAAACTTCCAAAAGCCATTTTTGTTGGTATATGTAGCAAGGCCCCATGTGTTTCAAGGGCTGTCCCCCACATGAAACATGAGGTTTTTTTTTTTTTTTGAGTGGCTTACAAAGGTATCAGAAGAGACCTCTCTATCTCCCATCCTTTATACATGGAAGACTTTAGTAATTCCTGTTTGAACAAGAACTTGGAATTTTGGACCAGAGGTCCCCACTCTGTTCTCCATAGAAAGAGAGGGTGCCAGGCTACAAATAAATTTAATTATTGAGGAATGAGAGGGTTCAAAGTTATATATCCAGGGGGGCCAGCGAGGTGGTGCAGTGAGTAGAGCACTGGCCCTGGACTCAGGAGGACCTGAGTTCAAATCTGGCCTCAAACACTTGACACACTTACTAGCTGTGTTCTTGGGCAAGTTACTTAACCCCAATTGTCTTTCTTTCCCTGCACAAAAAAAAATTCTATGTCCAAAGCTTGACCCCCTTTCCACAAAATACAACTTCCATAATGAACGGATATGATACTTAGCCAAGAATCCCATTTATCCAAATAGGTAACAAAATGGAAGTTAGAGAAAACATACATGAGAATATATTCTACATGATACAGAATGAAGAAGCGCCCCCCCGCCCTGCCCCACCCCTCCCTGCCCACTGAGAATGAGTTCAATCAAGAAAGTGTCCTAGATCTCCCCCAAGGGCAACTACTCCCAAATTCCTAATATAAAAAGCTATAAATAGTGACATGATGGAGACTGCCAAATCTTCTCATGTCAGTTTCTTCCCAGAATCTTTTCCAGGACCCTGAAGTGGGGTTGGCATCTTCTCTCTTGAATCTGGAAGCTAAAAGTACCTGACAACTGAGTAAACTTAAAGAAAACTGAAGAGAATAAAGCTGCCTACTACTCTTGCCAAATGTTCCCCCATCTCTCACATAGGCATGGGCACTGATCTCCACCAATAAGAAGAGAGTCTCATACCAATGATCTTTGGGTCTATTGCTACAGATAGCTCTGATAACTTTTTTTTTTTAAATTTGAAGCCAATATATACCTTGTTTTAATTTCATCCCATTGCTTCTTGTGTCCTCTGAAATTGTATAGAAGAAATCTAATTTCTATTTAAAATGGTAATTGTCCAGATACTTTAAAGTACAAACTTGTAAGTTTGATGAGAAGAGGACCATGTCTTATTGAGATTTTATACATTGTGAATAAAAGACTGCTTTGGCACAATAGATAAAAATAGTGAGCTTGGAGTTAGGAAGAGTGGGGTTTAAATTTCACTTCTCATACTTAATAGTTGTATGACCATGAGTAAGTCTCTTAACCTCTCAATGGTTTGGCATCCTAATCCATAAAATGGGGATGATAATGCCCGAACTATAGTATATTCCTCATAGCATGTCGTGGAGCTAGATGAAATGATGTCCTTTAAGTGCTTTGTACTCCTCAAAGTGCTATGTAAATGTGAACTGCTATCTTACCCGATACTTGCCTGTACAATAGTGATTAAAAAAATAACAGTAGGAGTAGTCACAACTATAGTAATTATAGAGTAATAATCCTTCAGATTTAGTTTTAAGACCACTACTTCTTTTAAAGCTCTATGTATCTGAAACATTTAGACCAAAAGTATATTCCTATTTTCACAGAGCCAAATCTAATGAATATGAATATTTCCTTTAATGATGATGCTTGCAACCCATCCACACCATCAATTCTCATTCAATTTTTGCCCCTGTCCTCCTATAAATTCTCCACTGAGAGTTCACCCAACTTTGCTTGAAGAAAAGGAAACATATCTAACTAGGTCAAAATTAAAAGGCTGGTCTAAAAATGCACCATGGGATTGCCAAAGGTAATAAAACAAGTAGGAATGGCACTAATGGTATCTTAAAAAGTAGAATTCACAATAGAAAACAAGGAAAAAGACAGAGATGGGCATTATTTAGTGGTCAAATAAAAAAGAATAATAAATATACAATTGTTCTTAATTAATTCAACAAATTCCCCTAATATATTTTTTTAAAAAAAGTTTGCAGTGATACAAGAGGAAATGTACAATGTAATAGGGTACCTTAGTAGTCCATTTTAAGCATATAAGTAAAATTAAAAGTTGAACAACAGCAACAAGATACATATGGCATTAAAATTAAAAGATCCATGAAGATAACTAATAAGAAAAGCAGGAGATGCATATTAATTTCATGTGCACGTGGATCATTCACAGAAATTGATCATACAGAATCATAGATTTAGAGAGGGAACACAAGTTAGAGATCATAAATTTTAATCATATCATTTTACTAATATTGGAACCAACACTTAGAAGAGTTAAATGATTACCCAAGATCATTCAGGTAATACATGTCAAAATCAAGATTTAAATCCATGTCTTTTGACTCAAAATTTAGTACCTCAGTGATTCCCATACTAGGTCAAAGGAAAGTGCTACCTAAAGGAATGAGAACAGAAATAATGTACACTATTTTTTTTACCAACAACTAAGTAATAACATTTGAATTAAGCAACTAAAATATGAGCCAAAGGTATACAGCTATACATTTTCACAAAAATGCTATATTACATAAACACTGTATTAGAGAAAAAAATGAATAAATGATAATGGAGTACTTAAAAGAGAACAACAACAATAAAACTATATATGAGAATCTAGCAGGGGCAGAGCAATATGATAGATGGAAGGCCAGTCATGTAGTGCAGAGGATCTGAAATCAAATCCTTAGTCTCATAAATAATGGTTGTGTGACCTTGGCCAACATAGGTAACTTCTCAGTGCTTCCAGGGAATTTTCTTCTATTATGTCAAAGAGAAAATGGCAGTGTAGGGTATTGGTTGAAGGAACCAATTAATTCCTACACCAATAAATCACAGATCCAATCCAAATAAAATTAAATATATAAGAAGAAACCAAAATAATTCCTAGAAGAAAATTTATGACATAGAACACTTAAAATAATAAATTCACAGATAGAAAGGGAAAATAAATAAATTACACTTAAATATAAAGGCATTAGAAAAGGATAAAAATAGTATTCCAAAGAAAGACTTTGGAGTTGAGATTATAAAGTTAAGAAGAGAAATGCACATAAAAAAGAATGGGAGAAAACTGAATTGATAAAAATAACCAGGAGTCATTTATAAAGATGAATAAAACTGACAAACCACTAACAAGTTTATTCAAAAAAGATGAAAATTCCAACAATTAAAAATGAAAAAAGGGACTGGAATAAAAACAAAACAAAAAACTAAGAATTTTGTTAGCAAATAGTACAGACTGATGTCTTATGAAATATAAATCTCATAGGATGTAAATGATTATCTACAAAGATGTTAATAATCCAAACTGCTATGACACAAGTTAATAATTTAAATTTAAAAAAAATCTTCTTGGGAGAGATAAAATAACTCACCACTGAAGTAGCCTCTAATAAAATAACAACACTAAAAAGAGCTGGCCCATAGAGAGTTATAAGTGAATTATTTTCAAAGCTTTCAAGTACAAAAAACCTTTCAATCATATATAATTCATAAATATTGAAAAATAATGATTTATGACTGAATATTTTTCTTTTATATTTAATTATTTTTAGTTTACAATATTCAATTCCACAAGTTTTTGAGTTTCAAATTTTCTCTCCTTCCCATTCCTCCCCCTCCACACCCATGATGGCATGTAATCCTATATATGTTCTACATGTACCTTCACACAAAACATATTTTCACAATAGTCAAGTTACAAAAAAGAATTATAACCAATGGAATGAACCATGAGAAAGAAGAAACAAAACAGAAACAAAAAAAGAGAGAGCAAATAGTTTTCTTCAGTCTCCATTAAGACTCTAATTCTTTATGGGGATGTGCATAGCTTTTTCCATCATGAGACTTTTGGAGTTGGCTTAGAGCATCTCATTGCTGAGAAGAGCCAAGTCTATCGAAATTAGTCATTACAAATACAATGTGTCTGTAATTATGTATAATGTTCTGGTTCTGTTCCCCTAACTCATCATCAGTTCATATAAGTCTTTCCAGGTTATTATGAAGTCTGTCTCCTCATTTCTTATAGTACAACAGTATTCTATTACATTCACATACCACAACTTGTTTAGCCATTCCCCAATTGATGGGCATTCCCTTGATTTCCAATTCTTTGCCACCACAAAAACAGCTGCTATAAATATTTTTGTACATATAAGTCCTTTTCCCGCTTGTATGATCTTTGGGATACAGCCCTACAAGTGGTATTCTTGGGTCAAAGAGTATGGACATTTTTATAGCCCCTTGGGCATAGTTGCAAATTGCTCTCCAGAATGGCTGGATCAGTTCACAACACCACCAACAATATAACAATGTTCTGATTTTCCCACATCCTCTTTAGCATTTATAATTTTCCTGTTTTGTCACGTGAGCCAATCTGACAGGAGAGATATTGTACCTCAGAGTTGTTTTGATTTACATTACTCTAATCAATAGTGATTTAGAGCATTTTTTCATATGACTAATTTCTTCCTTTGAAAACTGCCTGTTTATATCCTTTGACTATTTATCACTGGGGAAAGGCTTGTATTCTTATAAATTTGACTCAGTTCTCTGTATATTTGAGAAATTAGGACTTTATTAGAGATACTGGTTGTAAAAATTCTTTCCTAATTTTCTGCTTCCCTCCTAATCTTGGTTGCATTGATTTTGTTTGTACAAAAGCTTTTTCAATTTGATGTAATCAAGAGGCAGCTAGGTGATGCAGTGAGTAGAGCACCTGTCCTGGAGTCAGGAGGACCTGAGTTCAAATCCAGCCTCAGACATAATAAAATATTTGCGAGTGTACCTGCCAAAACAAACCCAGGAACTATATGAACATAATTAAAAAATGCTTTTTACACAAATAAAGTCATATCTAAATAATGGCCTAGTCTAATTCCTTCCATTTCTTTTTCTTCTCTTATTGCTAAAGCGAATACTTCTAGTACCATATTGAATAACAGTGGTGATAATGGAATACTTGTTTCATCCTTGATCTTACTGGAAATACATTCAACTTATTCTCATTACATATAATGTTTGCTGATGGATTTAGGTATATTATACTTATAATTTTAAGGAAGGCTCTGTTTATTCCTATGTTCTCTAACATTTTTAATAGGAATGGGTGTTGTATTTTATCAAACGCTTCTTCTGCATCTGTTGAGACAATCATATGGTCTCTACTAGTTTTCTTGTTGATACAATCAATTATGCTGATAGCTTTCCCAAAAGTGAACCACCCTTCTATTCCTGAAATAAATCCTACCTAGTCATAGTCTATTATTCTCATGATAAGTTGCTGTAACCTTTTTGATAATATTTTATTTAACATTGTTGCCTCTATATTCATTAAGGAAATTAGTCTATAATTTTCTCTGTTTTGACTCTTCCTAGTTTTGGTATCGGTATCACATTTGTGTCATCAAAAGAATTTGGTAATGCTCCTTCTTCACCTATTTTCCCAAATAATCTATAAAGTATGGGAATTAATTGTTCTTTAAATATTTGATAGAATTTGCTTGCATATCCATCTGGCCTTGGATATTTTTTCTTAGGGAGTTCATTGATGGCTTGTTCAATTTCTTTTTTTCTGATATGGGGTTATTTAAGTATTTTATTACCTCTTCTGTTAATCTGGGCAATATATATTTCTGCAAATATTCATCCATTCCCCTAAGATTATCAAATTTATAGGCATACAGTTGGGCAAAATATTCTTAATTATTTTTTTTAATTTCCTCTTCATTGGAGATGAATTCACCATTTTCGTTTTTGATACTGATAATTTGGTTTTCTTCGATTTTTTTAAAAATCAAATTGACCAAAGGCTTATCAATTTTATTGCTTATTTTAATAAAACCACCTATTAGTTTTATTTATTAGTTCAATAGTTTTCTTAATTTCAATTTTATTAATCTCTACTTTGGTATTCAGTATTTTTAATTTGGTATTTAGTTGTAGATTTTCAATTTGTCCTTTTCCTAGCGTTTTCAGTTGCATGACCAATTAATTTATCTCCTCTTTCTCTATTTTATTCATGTAAGCATTCAGATATATAAAACTTCCCCTAAGAACTTCTTTTGCTGCATCCCATAAGTTTTAGTATGTTGTCTCATTATTGTCATTCTCTTGAATGAAGTTATTGATTGTTTCTATGGTTTGTTCTTTGGCCCACTCATTCTTTAGGATAAGATTGTTTAGTTTCCATTTAATTTTTAGTCTATCTTTCCATGGCCTTTTATTACACATAATTTTTATTGCATCGTGATCTGAAAAGGTTGTATTGACTATTTCTGACTTTCTGAACTGGATTGTGAGGTTTTTGTGCTCTAGCACATGGTCAATTTTTGTGTATGTGCCATGGCTGAGAAACAGTTATATTCCTTTCTATCCCTATTCAGTTTTCTCTAGAGGTCTATTATATCTAACTTTTCTAAAATTCTATTCACATTCTTAACTTCTTTCTTGTCTATTCAGAGAAGGGGAGGTATAGGTACCCCACTAGCATAGTTTTGCTATTTCTTCCTTTAACTCCTTTAACTTCTTCTCTAAGAATTTGCATGCTATACCACTTTGTGCATATATGTTTTGTAATGATATTATTTCGTTGTCTATGGTACCTTTAAGCAGGATATAGTTTCCTTCCTTATCTCTTGATTAGATCTGTTTTTGCTTTAGCTTTGTCTGAGTTTAGTATTGGTACTGGTGTTTTGTTTTGTTTTGTTTTTTTTTACTTCAGCTGAAGCATAACACATTCTGCTCCAGTCTTTTACCTTTACTCTGTGTTTATCCCCCTGTACAGATGTGTTTCTTGTAAACATATTGTAGGGTTTTGGTTTTTAATCCATTCTGCTATCTGCCTCCATCTTATGGGAGAGTTCAACCCATTCACATTCACACTTATGATTACAATCTGTGTCTTTCTCTCTATCTATTTCCCACCAGTTTAAGCTCTTATTTCTCCCTTCTTCCTTCCCCTCCTCAAAAGACTTTTACTTTTGACCACCTCCTCCCTCCATATTCCCTCCCTTCTATCAGCCCCCTTCCCTTTTCTTTCCCTTTTCCCTCACTACTTCTTCCCTCCCTTCTAACCACTTCCCCTTTTCTTTCTCCTTTCCCCTCCTACTGCCTGTAGGGCAAGTTAGAGTTCTTTACTTAACAGAGTATGCTATTCTGTCTTTGAATCAAATCTGATGAGTAAAGCTGAAACAATGCTCATCTCTCTCCCTTCCTTCCCTCTAGTATAATACGTATTACTGTGCCTTTTCATTTGATGTAATTTACCCTTTTCTGTCTACTTCTTTCCTCTTCTCTCATTACAATCCCTTTGCACCCCTGGGTCAGGTTTTTTTTTTATCATCACATCAGTTAATTTATACCCACACCCTCTATCTATGTATATCACTTCGAAATTTCATAATAAATATACAGTTCTCAAGATTAACAAGTATCATCTTCCCATATTAGAATGTAAACAGTTTGGCCATATTCAATAACAAGGTTTTTTTTTCTTCTATTTTTTCTGTCTTTACCTTTTCCTGCCTCTCAAGTCTTGTGTTTGAAGATCAAGTTTTCCATTGACCTCTGATCTTTTCATCAGGAAGGTCTGGACACCCCTTCTTTGATTAAATATCCATCTCCTTGTCTGAAAAAAATTATGCCCAGTTTTGCTGTGTAGTTAATCCTTGGTTGTAGTCCAAACTCCTTTGCCTTATGGAACATCATGTTCTAATTCCATAATCTTTTAATGTAGATGCAAGATCCTATGTAACCATAACTGTAGATCCTTAATAATTGTTTTGTTTTGTTTTGTTTTTTTGTCGGCTTGCAGTATTTTCAAACTTGACCAAATAATTTTGGAATTTGGCTACAAAATTCTTGGTATCGTCAATTTCAGATCTCTTTCAGGAGGTGATAGGTGGATGTGTTGACAAGCAAAATGGTCTTTGTTTTCTTTGAGTAATTCAGTGTATTTCCTTAAGCCTTGCTAAGTGTTAAGCCCCAGGCCCAGAGCCCTGTTGGGTGTGGAACCTATGTGGATGTGAGCCTCCCAGGACCCTGGGGGGAGTGGCTAGCACTGGAGCCAATAGAAGGCTGTGGTGGGAGGAGCTTGTGGAACGGTTGGAGCAGAGCTAAGAGGCAGTTGGAGGCAGTTGGAGAAGCAGTGGGGAGGCAGTTGGAGAGGTTGTTGGGGACAGGAGTTAAGAGCTGAAGGAGAGAGGAAGCAGTCAGCTAGCTGGAATACAGCTTGGAGAGTGTGGTGGAAGCAGTGGCGACGGCGGCAGAGACAGCTACATCCTAAGCTGAAGAGAAAGCTGAACCTGAAGCAGGAGCTGTGGAAGCAGAGCTGACCAGAAAGTAGAGCTGACCCGTGTGTAGACCCTGGAGTCCGAGCAAGGACTTGAGGCAGTAAATATGAGTTGGCTAAATACTATCTTGTTTTTCTGTGGCCTCCTGGTTACTCTTGTGAGGCAGACTTATTGGGCCCGGAAGCTTGTGATCGAAGTGTCGAAATGGGGAGGCTGGTTCGTGAATCTGTTTCTGTGGAGCCTAAATAAATGTTTTATTGAGTTCTATCTAGAGAATCTCTCATACCTTGTGATTTTGAACCATTCAAACATATACATGATTATATTTGAGATTATAAATTTGGCCTTCTTACTTCAGTGGATTCTTTTGATGACAATTTTTCCCTCTCATCCTAGGACCTTAGGACAATTTTCCTTGATGATTTCTTGGAATATACTGTCCAGGCTCTTTTTCATTATGGCTTTCATATAGACCAATAATTCTTAGGTTTTCTCTCCTGGATCTATTTTCCAGGTCAATTGTTTTTGCAATGGAATATTTTACATTTTCTTCTATTTTTTCATTCTTTAGATTTTGTTTGATTGATTCTTGATGCCTCATAGAGTCATTAGCTTCTACTTGCCCAATTCTAATTTTTAATGAATTATTTTCTTCAGTTAGCTTTTGTATCTCCTTTTCCATTTGGTCATTTTATTTTCCTGTTAAGGAGTTATTTTCTCCAGATAGGCTTTGTACCTCCTTATCCATTTGGCCAATTTTACTGTTTAAGGAGTTGTTTTCTTCAGTGAATTTTTTTTTCATTTGTATTTTTAAAATCATTGGTCAATTTTTTTCTACTTCTCTAATTTGCCTTTTAATTCCTTCTTGAGCTCTTCCAAGAACTCTTTTTGGGCTTGAGATCAGTTCGTATTTCCTTTTGAGGTTTCAAATGTGGGTATAGTGTCAATGCTGTCCTCTTTGGAATTCATATTTTGATTTTCCCAATCCCTGTACTAAGACTCTATGGTCTTTATTTTTCTACTTTGCTTCTTATTCATGGTGGTTGCCTTTTCCCTGGCTTTTAAAGTGGACCTCTGCTTCTTGGGCACAGGGAGTTCTGTTTTATGCCTCTTGTGTTGGGGGCTAGGGTCCTGGTTACTAGCTTTGTGTGCTATAGCCTCTGGTTCTGTCATCTAGAAGCTGCCTGGTATTGAGCTGGAGCTGGGTAGTGTGTGAGGAGGTCAGGTCTTTCTGAGTTTCCCTAGGCTTACACTAAATCTTACTGTGTAAGGTGTGGGGTTGGGGTGGTCTGGCCACTTAAGGTCATTTCCTCCCCTAGGACTGGATAGGCTCAGCCACTGGTTGATGCCTGTTCTTGTGTTTGCTGATTCCTGTGACTGTGCAGAGGTATGCCTGAGGTCCTGGTGTTGGCAGTTGACAACTCTACCCTCTTGAGGTTCTGGATATCCTGCCAGTCTGCTGAGGTGGGGCTTGCTGGAATGCCTCTGGTCCTGCACTGGACTCCTTTAGCAACAGCAAGAGGGACCTTTGCCTTCAAACTCCTTAGCCTTTGGAGCTAAAAGACTGCTGTATCCCTAGGTTCCCGTATTCCAAGATTTTTCCTGGGGCAATATTCTTTATGTTTTTCAAGGTCAATAAGGCAGGGGTGAGAGCACTTACAGTTCACTTTGCCATCATGGCTCCTGGAAGTTCAAGTAGGTGACTTTCATGCATTAAGTTTGTGGGCTGATATCCCCAGGAGTAGCTGCTGGCACTGACACAGGCCCTGTGCTTCTATCTCACATGTGTATATGCATGTATACGCATGTGGCTGTCCACATATTCTTTCCCCTTGCGAGTTTGCCAACCTAACTTCTCTTTCTATCATGCATGTTGTTACTCTCATCTTCTATTCTTGCTTTTCTTTGAAGTTCATCAGTTGATATGTTGCTACCTGCCCAAACCCATAATAGCATAAGCCTGCCATTGACGTTTGTGTGATATTAATTTTTTTTTAATTCCATGGAGGTTGCTATAGTCTGTGTCTTGATGTCATAGAGCTCATTCTCTCACTGGGTCCTGGGTCCCAGCTTAAACCTCACCTTTTTCAAGAAGGCTTTCCAGATTCCCATTAATTCTAATGTTCTCCTGTTGATTTTTTTCAAATTTATCCCTTACATAGCTTGAACAGGGACTCATGTCCTGTGCTGAGAGGTTTGGGAATCACTTCTACTGGCAGTGATTGAGGTTTCCAGGGTCTGCTCCAGCTCCGTGTTGGCCAAGTCTGTTCTGATGCAGTCTGAGTGCTCTGAGATCTTCAGCCTGGCACAATAGATCCTTCCTGTTGACCTTCCAGCCCTGTCCTGGACTGGAAATCCACCACACTCTGTCTCTCAGTGAATTTCATCACATCAAAAATTGTTCAAATTCACTTCTTAGAAGTACCTGAAGGAATTTTGTGGTAAAGCTCTGGTGAGTGACTATGGTGAGTCACTGCTTTCACATTGCCATCATGGCTCTACCACCATGACTAAATATTTTAAAGAATTTTATAGTGCTAATTTTTATTATATATAATTTTTAGTTTACAACATTCAGTTCCACAGGTTTGGTGTTCCAAATTTTCTCTCCTTCCCTTTCTTCCCCCCTCACCACCAAGACACCATGTAATCCAATGTAGATTCTACATTTACTTTCACATTGAATTTATTTACATAATAGTCCAGTTGCAAAAAAAAATATAACCAATGGAATGAATTATGAGAGAGGAGAAATGAAACCAAAAAAGAAGAGAAAAAAAGAGAGCAAATAGTTTGCTTCAATCTTCATTCAGACTCCATAATTCTTTCTCTGGATGTGCATAGCTTTTTTTTTATCTTGAGTCTTTTGGAGCTGTCTTTGAACCTTGTATTGATGAGAGGAGTCAAATCTATCAAAGTTCATCCTTACAGAGACCATGTGTCTGTAATCGTGTATAATAATCTTCTTCTGCTACCCTCACTAAGCATCAGTTCATATAAGTCTTTCCAGGTTATAATGAAGTCCATCTGTTCCTCATTTCTTATTGCACAATAGTATTCCATTACATTCATATACTACAATTTGTTTAGCCATTCCCTAGTTGATGGGCATCTCCTTGATTTCCAATTCTTTGCCACCACAAAGAGAGCTGCTATAAATATTAATGTACATACATGTCCATTTCCCACTTGTATGATCTCTTTGGGATATGGCCCTAGAAGTGGTATCACTGGGTCAAAGGTTAAGCACATTTTCATAGCCCTTAGGGCATAGTTCCAAATTGCTCTCCTGAATAGTTGGATTGGTTCACAACTCCATCAACAATGTAGCAATGTTCCAATTTTCTCAGTTCTGTCTAGCATTTATCATTTCTCTCTGTCATATCAGCCTATTTGAAAGGAGAGATATGGTACCTAAGAGTTGTTTTGATTTGCCTTTTTTTAATCAATAGTGATTTAGAGCATTTTTTCACATGCCTATAGACACCTTTAATTTCACCCTCTTAAAACTGCCTGTTCATATCCTTTGACCATTTCTCAATTGGGGAATGACTTGTATTCCTATAAATTTGGTTCAGTTCCCTGTATATTTTAGAGATGAGGCTTTTATCAGAGACACTGGTAGTAAAGATTCTTTCCCAGTTTTCGGCTTCCCTCCTAATTTTTGTTGTGTTGGCTTTGTTTATATAAGAACTTTCCAATGTAACAGTCAGAATTATCCATTTTGCATTTTGTAACACTGTCTCTTGTTGGGTCATGAATTCTTCCCTTCTCCATAGATCTAATAGGTAAACTATTCCTTGCTCTCCCAGACTACTCATAGTATCAGCTTTTATTCCTAAATCAGGAACCCATTTTGACATTATTTTTGTATATGGTATAAGATAATGGTCTATGAGTAGTTTCTGCCATACTATTCTTCAATTTTCCCAGCAGCCTTTGTGAAATAGTGAATTCTTAACCCAGAAGCTGGATTCTTCAGCTTTATCAAAGAGTGCTATAGTCAAAGACTATTGTGTCTTGTGTACTTATCCTATTCCATTGATCCACCACTCTGTTCCTTAACCAGTAAGAAGTAGTTTTGATGACTGCTGCTTTATAGTACAGTTTAATATCCAATATGGCTAGGCCACCTACCCTAGCATTTCTTTTCATTAATCTCCTTGATAATTTGGACATTTTGTTCATCCAGATGAATTTTGCTATTATTTTATTGATCTCTGTAAAATAATTTTTTGGTAGTTTGATTGGTATGGCACTGAATAAGTTAATTAATTTATTATTTTATTATATTTTTATTTTTTTATTATATATATATACATATATATATATATATGTTAGCTGAACTTAAACATGAGCAACTGATGTTTTTCCATTTATATACATCTGACTTTACTTGTGTAAAAAATTGTTTTGCAATTGTTTTCATATAGACCCTAGGACTGTCTTGGCAAGTACACTCCCAAATATTTTACAGTGTCTACAGTAACTTTAAATGGAATTTCTCTTTCTACCTCTCGCTGTTGGGCTTTGTTAGTAATATATAGGAATGCCAGGGATTTATGTGGGTTTATTTTATTTCCGGCAACTTCACTAAAGTTTTTTTTTTTTTTTGTCTCAAGTACTTCTTTATTTGATTTTCTAGGATTCTCTAAGTAAAGCATCACATCATCTGAAAAGAGTGATAACTTAGTTTCCTCTTCACCTATTCTAATTCCCTCAATGTCTTTTTCTTCTCTTATTGCTACAGCTAACATTTCTAGTAACAAATTGAATAATAGGGGTGATAATGGAGATCCTATTTTTACCACTGATCTTACTGGGAATGCATCTAGCTTATACTCATTACACATAATGCATGCTGATTGTTTTAGGTAGATGCTACTTATAATTTTAAGGAAGACTCCATTTATTCCTTTGCTTTCTAGTGTTTTTAATAGGAATGGGTGTTCTATTTTGTCAAATACTTTTTCTGTATCTATTGAGATAATCATATGGTTTCTGCTACTTTTGTTATTGATATGATCAATTACACTGATAGTTTTCCTAATATTGAACCAGGCTTGTATTCATGGAATAAATCTGACCTGGTCATAGTATATTATTCTTGTGATAAGTTGATGCAATCTTTTTGCTAATGTCTAAAAATTTTACATCAATATTCATTAGGGAAATGGTTCTATAATTTTCTTTCTCTGTTTTGACTTTTCCTGGTTTAGGTATTAGTACCATATTTTTGCCATAAAAAGAATTTGGTAGGACTCCTTCTTCACCTGTTTCCCCTAATAGTCTATAAAGTATGGGAATTAATTTTTCTTTATATGTTTGATAGAATTCACATGTAAAATCATCTGGCCCTGGAGATTTTTTTCCTATGGAGGTCATTGATGAACAGCAGTGAGTAGAGCACTGGCCCTGGAGTCAAGGTCCTGAGTTCAAATCTGGCCTCAGACACTTGACACACTTACTATCTGCGTGACCTTGGGCAAATGAGTTAACCTCAATTACTTTGCCTTACCCCCTTCAATTTCTTTTTCTGAGATGAGATTATTTAGGTATTTTTTTTTCCTCTTCTGTTAACATGGGCAATTTACCTATGGTTGTCAAATTTATGAGCATACGATTGGGCAAAATAATTCCTAATTATTATTTCAATTTCCTCTTCATTGGAGGTGAATTCACCCTTTTCCTTTTTGATCTGAATGATCTGAAAAGGATGCATTGACTGTTTCTTTTTTTTGCATTGACTATTTCTGCCTTTCTGCACTGGATTGTGAGGTTTTTATGCCATAGTGTATGGTCAGTTTTTGTCTATGTGCCATATACCAGTGGAAAAATATATTCCTTTTTATCTCCATTCAGTTTTCTCCAGAGTCTGTCATATCTACCTTTCTAAACTTATATTCACCTCATTAGTTTCTTTCCTGTTTATTTTGAGATTAGATTGATCAAGTTCAGACAGGGGGAGGTTGAGGTACCCCACTAGTATAATTTTGCTCTTTATTTTTTTCCTGTAATTCCCTTAACTTCTCCTCTAAGAATTAGTATATTATACTCATATGTTAAGTAATGATGTTGCTTCACTGTCTGTTGTGCCATTTAGCAGGATATAGTGTCCTTCCTTATCTCTTTTAATTAGATCTATCTTTGTTTTTGCTTTGTCTGAGATTAGGATTGCTACCCCTCCTTTTTTTTTTTTTACTTTAGTGGAAGCACAATATATTCTACTCCAACCTTTTACCTTTACCCTATGTGTGTTTCAAATGTGTTTCTTGAAAACAGCATATTGTAGGATTATGGCTTTTATTCCATTCTGCTATCTGCTTCTGTTTTATGGGGGATTTCATCCCATTGACATTCACAGTTATGAATACTATCTGTATCTTTTTCTCCATCCTATTTCTCTTCCATTTATGCTTTTATGTCTCTCTTCTCCATTCCACTCCTCAAAAGAGTTTTACTTTTGAGTGCTGCTTTCCTCAGTTTACCGTCCCTCTTGATTCCCCTCCCTTATCTTACCCTTTTTGCCTCACTACGTCTTCCCTCCCTTATGACCAGCTCTGTCTTTTCTTTCTCCTTTCCCCTTCTCTTGCCTGTACAACAAGATTGATTTCTATACTTACCAGAATATGTCATTTCTTCCTTGAACCAATATGATGAGATTAAAGCTCAAACACTGCTTTTCTCCCTTCTTTCTTTCCCTCTACTGTAATATGTTTCTGTGCTTCTTCATGTGATGTAATTTACGCTTTTCTACCACCTCACCTCTCCTCCCAGAAACATCCTTTTGCACCCCTTAATTATGTTTTTTAATCATTATATCAGTTATTTTATACTGACATCCTCAGTCTATGTATATCTTGTTCAGTTCTCAAGATTGACGTATATTTACAAAATATATAAAACAATATAATCCTATACAAGGATGTAAACAATTTTCCCTTATTGATTAACAAGTTTTTACCACTGTTTACCTTTTTATATCTATCTTGAGTTTTGTATTTGAAGATCAAATTTTCCTTTGAGCTCTGGCCATTGCATCATGAAGATCTGTAATTCCCTTATTTCATTGAATGTCAATCTCCTTGCCTGAGAATTTACGGTCAGTTTTGCTGGGTAGTTGATCCTTGGTTGTACTCCAAGCTCTTTTGCCTTTCATAATATCATATTCTAATTCCTCCTGTCTTTTAATGCAGAAGCTGCAAGATCCTGCATGATCCTGACTGTAGTTCCACAATATTTGAATTGTTTCTTTCTGGCTGCTTGCAGTATTTTCTACTTGACCTGACAATTATGGAATTTGGCTACAATATTCCTTGGAGTTTTCAATTTGAGACCTTTTTCAGGGAGTGATCAATGGATTCTTTTAATGACTGTTTTACCCTCTGGTTCTAGGACCTCAGGGGAGTTACCTTTGTTGATTTATTGGAAAATACTGTCCAGGCTCTTTTTTACATCATGGCTTTCAGGTAGACCAATAATTTTTATATTATCTCTCATCGATCTATTTTCCAGATCCATTATTTTTCCAGTCAGATATCTCACATGTTCTAGTTTTTCATTCTTTCGATTTCATTTGACTAATTCTTGAGGCCCCATAAAGTCATAAGCTTCTACTTGCCCAATTCTAATTTTTAACAAATTCTTTTCTTCATTTTGCTTCTGAACTTCATTTTTCCTTTAGTTAATTTTACTTTTCAGGGCATCATTCTCTCCAATTAGATTGTGAACCTCCTTATCCAATTTGCCAATTTTACTTTTTAAAGATTTGATCTCATCAGTGAATTTTTTTTTCCATTTTTTCTTTTACCTCTCTAATTTGATTTTCAAAATCCTCCTTCAGCTCTTCCAGGAATTTTTTTTGGGCTTAAGACCAGTTCAAATTCCCTTTTGAGGTTTCAGATGTGGGTATAGTCTCAATGCTGTCCTCTTCTGAATTGGTATTTGGATCTTCCCTGTCTCCATAAAATGAATCAATAGTCTTCATTTTTCTGGACTGCTTCATGTTGGTTATCTTTTTCCTGGCTTTAAAGTGGATCTCTGCTTCTGAGGCTCAGGGGGCTCTGTCTCAAGCTTCTTGTGCTGGGAACTGGGAGCTTGGTTACTAGTTTTGTGTGCTGTGGCCTCTGGTTTTGTCAGCTAGAGGCTCTATACTGCTGCTGCTCACCTGGTGCTGAGCTGGAGTTGGATGGTGTGAGCTAAGAATCGAGGTCCAATGAGATCTTTCTGAGTTTCCCCAGGGTGTTACCATGTGAGGTTTGGGGGTGGTGTGGTCTAGCTGCTGGAAATTTCTTCCCTTAGGACTGTGCTACAGCATGGTTAGTATCAGCGGTTGTCTATGCAGGTGTCTGCCACTTACACTGGCTGTGTGAAGACACTTCAGGGTTCCTGGTGTTGATCCTTGCTGGGTCCAGCCCCTCTGATGCTCAGGAACTCCTATTGTTTGGCCACCGAAGCCCCACTTCTGGCTCTTCTATTTAAGGGTTTCTCCCAAGGGAGTATTATCTGGGGGAGGAAGGGAGGGATGAAAGCCATTTTAACTGATCATCATGGCTCCCAGAAGTTCAAGACAGCAAGTTTCCAACCTTTAGACGGTGGGCTGCAAGCTTCAGGAGTAGTTGCTCTTGCAGCCACAGGTCCCGCACTGCTATTTCCCATAGCTCAGACAGACTGCTGTCTTCAGCTGGGAAACCTGGGGATTACCACCAGTTTTGCACACCCAGCATTCTCCCAGCCAGGTTTGCTAGCTGAGTTCCAAAGTTTTTCCTGCTTTGGTGTGGTCTGTTGAAGTTTCCCTCGCAAGGTGCTCTTCCAGCCTACAGATCTGCCCTGTAGACCCTGTGGACTCTCCTGGCTTTGAAATTTGCTACACTAAGTCTACTAATGGCTTTTACCTCTCTCACATCTGCTCAGATTCACTTTTTTAGAAGTATCTGACAGAATTTGTGAGAGAGCTCTGGTAAGACATTGTTTTCACACTGCCATCTTGGCTCTGCCCCGTATAGTGCTAATTTTAAAAGCTGGGAAGTACAATATTAAAAACAAAACTATATATCATTTTTTTCTTACAAATACACCAATAGATCTGTGATTTCTTCAGTCCTCCTCTCAGGCAGCTGGTGGCATAGTGGATGGATTGCTCCTGGAATCAGGAAGACTAGTTTTCAGATATGACCTCATACATTTATTATCTGTGAGACCTTGGATGAGTCACTTCACCTCTGCTTCAGTTTCCTAAACTTTAAAATGAAAATAATAATAGCACCTACCTAGAAGGGTTGTTGTGAGAATTAAATGAGATATTTGTAAAATTAAAACAAAACAAAAAATGTCTTGGCACCATGCTTGGCACACAATAAGTGCTATATAAATACTTATGTCGTCTCTTCCTGTTCTCTCTCCTGCCTCTTCCTTCTCCTCTATTTGACATTGCCACTACCCTGGTACAAGCCCTCATCACCTGAAGCCTGGAGTATTTTGATAGCTTTCTGGTTGTTCTCAGAAGTGTCTCCCCACTCCAGTCCGGCCTCATTGAGCTGTCCAAGTGATCTTCCCAAAGAATAGGTCTGACAAAGTCTCCTTCACTCCATTTCTATCACTTTGCATGATCAAACATAAAATCCTGTAATTGACTAAAATTTCTTCATAACCTTCCTCCTCTCCATTTTCCAGTTTCCTTAAACCTCAACTTATGATTTATTCTGTGACCCAATGACACTAATCTCTTTCCATGTTCCTCAAACAAGATATTCCATGATGTGACACTGACCATTGTCACTGACATTCTTCCATACATGGAATGTTCTTCTCTTATGTCTTTATGCTGGCTTCCTTATTTTCCATTAAGTCCCAGCTTAAATCCCACCTTCTTCAAGAAGGTTTTCCGGATTCTCCTTAATTCTAGTGCTCTCCATCTGTTGATTTTTTTTTCAAATTTATCCTTTACATAGCTTGGTCACACATAGTTGCTTGCATGTTGTCTCCTTCCATAAAACTTGAGATCCCTGATGGCAGAAACTTTTGCCTTTCTTTGTATCCTTAGTGGTTATTCTATGCCTGACACATTGCAGGCACTTAATATTTACTGAATAACTGAATGATAACTTGACAATTCCTTCCCTTCAGTGATCTAGGTTACAGTTCATGCATGGTGCCTATTCCATACCTCTCTTTATCTTGTAAATTTCCATAAATTCACCATGGGAAGTCATGCATTCAATGTGCTAGAAATGTTCCTCCTTTTCTCCAATATTACAAGGATACAAATGAAATATTGTGCCTATCCACATATCATTCTTTGCCTTTGCCAGTTTGCCAACCTATCTTCTCTATCATTCATGTCGTTACTAACATTTTCTAGTCTTGCTTTTTTTTTTGAAGTTCATTAGTTGATATGTTGCTACCTGCTCAAACCCACAATAGCATAAGCCTGCCATTGACCTTTGTGTGATATTAATTTTTTTAATTCACTGGAGGTTGCTATAGTTTGTGTCTTGATGCCATAGAGCAATACTAGTAAAATCTTGGTATCAAAGTAACATACAGGAAGGTTCCCAGGGGAAGCCTGGGGTCATAAAAAGGACACTACAATTTCCCAAAGCAATTCTTCCTCTCTTCTTCATATTCAGTTCTGGTCCCAATTCACTGCTCATTTCTAATTTGTCTCTCAGAAATGCATACTAATAGACACATTCACAATGCATATGTGTGCATATATATGCATGTTATACACACACAACACAAGCCCAGAACTGTGCCTGGCACATAGTCCCATAGCAAGTGCTTAATAAAAGATAAATATTTTTCACAATTTTTTATTGTTGATTGAAATGAAGGAAAATTAAAATTATTTAGGGAAATGTGTAATGTTCACATATGGGTAGAATAATTTGGTTACAATGCATTCAACTCAGTATTAATTCACATATATCATATAATAAAAATTGATATATCAATGCATTTACTTGTTGAATATAGACAGTTATAGTTTTTATGGAACAACAAGAAGATATTTAAAATAATCCCACTCTCCTAAGTGGCATTAAGCATAAAATCAAGTAGATATAGATCAGTTAAACAGAAAAAGAGAAAGCAATATTTAACCAAAAACATACTAAAGTCAGGAATTTGACAACTATCAAAAATTGGTGACAAATTCATCACTCAATATTTTGTCAATTTACAGAACTGAGGCCTGTTCTGCTTTGTAAATATTGAGTTTGACACTCACCCAGAATATGAAATAGAAATGTTCCATCAGGCACTTGTTGATATAGGGATGAAATTTAGGCAAAATCTGGAAGATTTATTAGTTGTCTGAATACAGATGATTCCTTAATCACGTGTTTCAATTTTTTCTGATTGAAGAAACTTATCATGGAAAAATTGGGAAATATTTCTTTCAGACTGCTTTGCAGAGCTGAAGCAAAAATGACTTAAGACTATCAAAAGACCTTAAAGGCTGCAAAAAACTTTATACATTTCAGACTTCCTAGAACTTAATGTACAGTGTGATTCCTCTTGAAGAATCTGTTTTGTTTTTTGTTGGTTTCTTTTTTTCAATTTTCCCTTTTGTTGTTGACTTCTTAAATCCTAAGAAATGTGGATTCAGGCCTTCTTTCTCAACATCATGTGAGTTTCAGTGTTTATGAACTAGTCCCCATTCATCAGAAATGCCAACATGATTGAGAGAACTTGCAGGAACAAGAACAAAACAAAACAAACAAGCAAATAAATAAAACTTATTGATAATAGTTTTAGTGCCACATATTGATCATCTATGTTTATTCAGTACTGCTATCCCCTTGTATATCAGTGCCCTTGAAATAATTTATACAAGTTTGTCCAGCTTGAAGATCATTACTCTCAATAAATATATGGAAGTAAAGGAGAAGTGACAAATTTTTATATGCCTTTAATTTAGTAAATCAAGTTTGGTTAGAAAAAAATTTAAATTTGCTTTTAACAAAGACTTTTATGGTACAATAAATTTAGTACCTATTTGCATAAGAAGATACCTAATTGCTTTACCATGAAGCATTCTACCCTGTGTATCTACATCATGGACCAAAGGGATAAAATGGGGAGACAGGGAAGACGAAAAGAGACAAGGGTCAGAGAAGCAAAACATAAAAAGTAAAGGTGAAGTGTGTAAGCATGTATTTATATATACACGTGCACATGCCTAACATACATGTATACAGGTGCATATGTGTATTTAGACATATACATATGTGTGCATACATGTATATATACACATATAGAGCTACTTTATATATATACCTACCTATAAACATGTATCTATATGTTTGTGTGTACATATGTATATATGTGTGTAATATACACACATACACAGGTTATAAAGAAGTTAGGACTTCATGGAAAAAGTCAGTCTCAAGAGCTTTTTTATTCTTCCACAACCTCTGTATTTACTGGTATTTGTGCTTTACCAATATTTTCAGTTTCACACCTGAAAATTTTCTCACAAATAGCCAATCTAATATGATTATTGTAAAAAATATCTAATAATATATAATATTAAATCATATCTAATAATAAAATTTTAAGAGATATATCAGACTTTTTTCTTGCTGACATCATTCACATCCTTTGATATTCTCTATATGTATATATAGCTGTGAGTAAATCAGAGAGAATTCCTGAACGTATCATTCCTTCCTCTGAATCATTCTCTTTATTCAGATAATCATTTTTTTTCTTACATTCAGTTCTTCATATCATAGACAAAGAAAGCTATTGATAATTAGAAAACACAGAAGAAAATAAGGATGGGCATGGGATGGAGGAAGGCAATAAGGATAATGAAGAGCCTTGAATTCATGTCATATGAGATTTGACTGAATGAACTAAGTTATGTTTAAATTCCTAAAGAAAAAATTTGTAATGGGAGATTAGCATGGGAATGGTTGGATTAAAATGAAACTGAGAACATCTATATATGTTTCATGTTCTAGGCCCTTGTTGGCCAGCCCCTCAATTACACAAGTTGGAAAGGTTGTCATGTAGAAGAATTATTAAATTTATATTGTTTGGGTGCAGGGACAAAACTAGGAGCAATGAGCAGAAATTACAAAAAGGTCACCTGGGTCTTTATATGAGGGCAAGCTTCCCAATGATTAGCAGTATACTAATTTTGAAATACATAGCTTTGAGGTAAGGAGTGTTTTCTCACTTCTAAAATCTGCATGCAAAGCCTAGATACACTTTCATAGATTATGTTGCAATGAGTATTCTTCTTTTGGTATGAGTTGGATTGAATCACTATTAAGGGTTGCTTTAAAATCAATAATATGTGTTTCTGTAATTCTGTCTTCAGTGGGTCCAATGATCATGTGAGATCTTCACTGAACTAATGCCAAGCTCTCATTACAAATATTCTGGTTTGAAACCATGCTTCCTTTAAAAAAATACTTTGGTTTGAACAGTGATTTTGTGTCTAAGTTGATTTAAGTATAGGCAACAGAGGATTCAACTGGAAATCATATCTGTTCTGTGAACTCAGTTGCTCTCAAGGGCTGGAGGTATATGATAAAGTACTTTAAAAAGATAAATACAACAAAAGCAATTTTGATTTTATTAATTTTAAGTATAATCATATTCTGGATGTCACTTTTAAAGGAAGTTTCATGAAATCAAATAATCTTTGCAAAAAATATTTGGAAATCATCAGCATTAGTTGACATTATAGCTTATGTTTTGGAGAGAATTGTTGGGGAATATCAAACTCATTTTCTTCAGGCTGATACTCATGGCAATGTTTTATTTTCCTGCTATACCAAAGGCTTTTTGGTTGACAGCCTCTCATAATTTCCTCCACTTACATTTTATATTATTGCAGTTGGTCTGGCCATCAGGAGGGTCAAACTATGCTGCAGCAATGTTATTGCCAGCTGTGAGGCGTTGCTTTTCTGTATTACTGTCCAGAATGGAAATGTTTTACCAAATATAAAAGACATATCCCAAGCACATCCTTTTAGAACTACAAAGAAATGACAGTGTCTTTCTTTGAATATATATGAATAATCTGCAAGTTACTTCTTGGCAGTGATTAGAAATAGAGATGTAACTGAGCATAATTCTTACCTTCATATTTTGAAAGTAAGATTCATATTGCTCATGGACAGTACGTAGCCTTAAATATTTTAGACTGATGCATTTTGTTGGTCTTACCTATAGGAAATAAACACTATATATAACACTAAAATAAACACTAATAAATTAAAACACGAACACTAAATAAACAATAAATATAAAAGAGAATCAGAGGAGGCGTTATTAGAGACTTATCAAAATTACATTTTCTGTTGTATCTAATCACTAGTGAAAAATCTTATGTCAATTTTGGTTGTCTCCCATCTTTGCCATCTCTAGTTATTAATTGGACAATTGGTTTGTAAGATTTTTATTCTTTACTTCCTTGTTAATTCCTCTTCTTGGTGGCATCTTCCCTAGCACTGCAGATGGATGCTCCTTCATGTTCTGTCCACAACTTCCACCATTACTTTCATAAGCATCATAGATTCAGAGTTCCAATGGCCCCCAGAGTTGATAAACCAGGTCCTTCATTTTACAGGGATATAATGGCAGCAAAGAGATATTAAGTGGTATTCCCAAGGTAAAACAGACAGCCAGTAATTATGCCAGTATTTCCATTGAGGAACTCTGTTGCAAATAGATTGCAATGTACTGCCGATGTTTCCTAAAAGTATATATTCAGACTATCCTCTTGCTCTAAGCACCAGTCTCAGTGTCCTTGCTTATTGCTATGCTGAGGAAGACAATGTGATATAATGGAAAGAGCACTGGGTTTGGAGTCACAAGACGACAGTTCAAATCGTATCTTTCCTAATTTATCACTAAATCTCTCTAATCCTTAATTTCTTCATCTGTAGAATAGCATGATTGGAATCAAGGGTACTGTGAGGCTCAATTGTGATAAGAGATGTAAAGCACATTGCAAACTTTCCAGTGCTACATAAATATGTAAATGCCAGTTATTTCTATCATCATCATCATCATCATCATCATCATCATCATATCATCATCATGTCTCCAGTCTGTTGATGACAATTCTCTAGCCTTCTATTGCATTTCTGCTGATCTCAATAAATGTTTGTACAACAATACAAATATGTACTGGCAAGTATTTAATGGGATGGGGTGGGGGAAGGAAACACTTAAATTTAATCTGCATTATTGACTCTTGAATCTAGATAATCCACAAGAGTAATTGAAGTCCTTATTTGTAGCATTTGCCAGTTTGCTAGGTATAAATACTCACAGTGAAAACTTAACAATAGGTAGCTAGTCAGTTAACAGTGGCTCCAACAACCCTCAGCCCCCTTCTCTCTCCCCCCAACCAGAAATCTCAGTTTTGAATAAATATTCTTTTTAAACTCTAGGTCTGATTATCTTCAAGTGGGCGTTCTGGTGTCGTGTTAATCACAACAAAACAAAACTTATCTTTTTCTGCTCTCCCCCACACAAACTAACTTCTCCCCATTTCTTTTGATGGAATCACCATTTTGCTAATCACTCCAGTGATTCTCTTTTCCTGCTTCTTCTCCATACCCAATCAGTTGTCAAGTTTCTTTTATTTTAATGCCTCTGTCATCTGCCTTCTTCCTTAGCCATAGCAATAGATCAGGCATTGATCATATTTTACCTGGGCTTTTATGATAAACTTCTAACTAGCCTTTCTGGCTCTGAAACCTCTTATGTTTGGTCCATTCTGCACAATTTTGCAGAATTCGTAGTTGTATTTACACTGTCAAGTTGTATTAACACTATCAAGTCACTCTTCTCCTATAAATCCTTCAACGACTCCCAATGATTTTTTCTTGCTCTCACTACTGCCCTAGGAAAAAAAAAGTAATTTCATATTTCTCCACTCAAAGAGCTATTAAATGGAGTATGATATGTTTTTAGAAATATCTGAATCAGTAGTTCTCAAAATGTGGTCCAGGGACTCCTGGAAATCCCCAAGACCCTTTCAAGGGAGTCATGAAAATAGTTAAAACTCCTTTTGACTCAGCAATACTGCTTCTAGGGCTATATCCCAAAGATATCATAAAATGGGAAAAGGACCCAAATGTACAAAAATAGTAGTATCAGCTCTCTTTGTGGTGGCCAAGAACTGGAAATTGAGGGGATGCCCATCAATTGGGGAATGGTCGAACAACCTGTTGTATATGAATGTAATGGAATATTATTGTGCTATAAGGAATGCTGAACGGACACTTTAGAAAAACCTCGACCAGGAGAAGATTGTAAACAGTAACAGCCACAAGTGCACAATGACTGATTTTGATAGACTTAACCCTTTTCAGCAATGCAAGGACCTAAAACAATACCAAAGGACTCATGATGGAAAATGCCATCCACCTCCAGAAAAAAAGAACTATGGGGTCTGAATGCAGAGCGAAGCAGACTATTTTCTTTTGTTTTGTTTTCTTTCTCATAGTTTCTCCCATTTGTTATACTTCTTCTATAAAACATACTAATGTGGAAACATATTTATTAGGAATGTATATGGAGAGCCTATATCAAATTGCAGGCAATCTTGGGAAGGGAGAGGGGAGGAAGGGGGAGAAAATGTAAAACTAATGGAAGTGAATGTTGAAAACTGAAGATAAATTAACTAAGAAAAAATTAAGAAAATAGTTAAAACTATTTTCATAAAAATACTAAGTAAAGATTTTATTGTCTAGCCCCTTTTCTCCCTTTCCTTTTCCCCTTCCTTCCTCTCCCCTCCTGCCTCCCCTTCCAACCTTTCCCCCTCCTCCTGCATCCCCATTCTTCCCTCCATCCTTTCTTCTTCCTCCCTTCCCTGGTCTAGACGATGCCTTGGAGGAGATGGCTGAGAAGGCCAAGGACCCGCCACGACAGACATCACGGAGCTGTGCCAAGACATGTTCTCCAAAGTGGCCATGTACCTTACAGTTGAGCTGATAGCCACCAATGAAGACTATAAACTTCTGGAAAATATGAAGAAACTGACTAGCTTGAAGTATCTAGAAATGAAAGATATTGTAGTAAACAGAATTAGAAACCTAAAGGACCTAAACCAGAAATATGCAACACTTCAGCTTTATCTGGATCAAATTTAATTGAGAAGCAAGTAGCAGCTCTTGAGCGGGCAGCCTACAAGTTGGGTGTGTATTCAAAGAAACTAGAAGCCAAGTACAAGAAGTTAGAAAGGCAATGAAAGAATTCTTTAGCACAAAGACTTTAACTACAAGAATGTTTTAAAAGAGCTGAAGTAAGTGGGAGGAAACTTATCACTATGCTTCTGATCCAAGGAGAATCCCAGCCACCTCCTCTGGTTGGATGTGTAACTCTGGCCACCCTCCCCCGCCCACGTTTTCTTAAACCTGTGCCCCCGGAACTTCATCTTACCGTGTGCTTAGTTGTGTGCCCTGCACCAAGGCTCAGAAATCAGGATCAACCCCATCTAGAGCAGACACAGATGAGAGGCTCTCAACTCCCTGTCTCCTCCCTTCTTCCCTCTCCCCTAGAGCATACCCCCCCACACACCACCCTTCATAATCTGTTCTTCAATTTAAATAATAAATGCTGACCTATGTCCATAAAAAATTATTTTATTTTCTAATACAGTAAATATTGATAGATATAACCCATATAAATATAAGCTGGAGGAGGTTAATAATTTTTAAGAGTTTAAAGGGATCCTGAGACCAAAAAGTTTTAGAATCACTGTTCTAAGTAATAAAATGTTGACCATGCTCAGTATACCCTGAAATGAATACGCATGTGAGCACACACACACACACCCCTTCATGATAGGCCTATCCAATGATATATTTCTATAGTTTCTCTACTTGTGGCATTAGGAAATTCAACAAGCCACACCTACATCCAAGTCATTGGCAAAATATTGAACATAACCTAGCCAAGGACGGCTACTGATAAAACACCACTAGAAATGCCTTTCTAGCTCAAAATTTTCCAAATTTTCTCAGTGCCAAGGACCTTACTGTTTCAGTAATTTTTTTT
>CM053622.1:253855031-253871428 GCA_028646595.1 Phalanger gymnotis | reverse complement strand
AAAAAAAAAACTGCTAGGAAAATTGGGAAATGGTATGGCAAAAACTGGGCATAGACCAATAGCTTATACCATTTACCAAAACAAGGTCAAAATGGGTTCATGATTTAGGAATAAAGGCTGATACTATAAGCAATTCGGGAGAGCAAGGAATGGTTTAACTTTCAGATTTATGGAAAGGCAAAGGATTCATGACACAACAAGAGATAGAGAGCATTACAAAATGCAAAGTGGATAATTTTGATTATGTTAAATTGAAATGTTTTGTATAAAAAAAAGCCAATGCAACAAAGATTAGGAAGGAAGCAGAAAACTGGGGGAAAATCTGTACAACTAGTGTCTTTGATTAAGGCCTCATTTCTAAAATATAAAGGGAACTGAGCCAAATTTATGGGAATACAAGTCATTCCCCAATTGAGAAATTGTCAAAAGACATGAACGGGGCAGTTTTCAGAGGAAGAAATTAAAGATATCTATAGTCATGAAAAAATGCTCTAAATCACTACTGATTAGAGAAATACAAATCAAAACAATTCTTAGGTACCACATCTCTCCTGTCAGGTTGGCTAAAATGACAAAACAGGAAAACGATAAATGCTGGAGAGGATGTGGGAAAATTGGACCATTTTTACATTGCTGGTGGCATTGTGAACTGAAACAGCCATTCTAGAGAGCAACTTGGAACTATGCCCAAAGGGCTATAAAAATGTTCATACCCTTTGATCCAGCAATATCCCTTCTAGGGTTGTATTCCAAAGAGATCACACAAGTGGGAAAATGACTCATATGTGCAAAAATATTTATAGTGGCTTTTTTTGTGGTAGCAAAGAATTGGAAATCAAGGGGATGCCCATCAATTGGGGAATGGCTGAACAAGTTCTGGTATGTGGTAAGGTAATGGAATACTATTGTGCTATAAGAAATGGGGAAGATATGGAATTCATAATAACCTCGAAAAACCTACATGATATAATGCTGCGCAGAAGCAGGAGAACATTATACACAACCACATATATATGGATTCCGTGATGACTAACCCTGATAGACTTTGCTCTTCTCAGCAATACAAGGGTCAAAGACAACTCCAAAGGACTCATGATGGAGAGAGTTATCTACATCCAAAGAAAGAACTACAGAGTCTGAATGCGGATTGAGGCACACCATATACTCTCCATTTTTTCCATTGGTTTTTCCTTTTTTTGGTTTTGTTTCTTCTTTCTCATTATTCATTCCATTGGTCATAATTCTTCTTTACAACTTGACTATTGTGTAAATAAATTCAATGCAAAGTTATATGTAGAAGACATATCGGATTCCATGCCTTCTTGGTGAGGGCAGGGGGAAGAGAATCTGGAACTCAAAATTGTGTGGAACTCAGTGTTGTAAACTAAAAATAAAAAATCTTAATTATAAAAAAGAATAGTCATTCTAAAGGGCATAGTGGTGAAGGAGGGGTAGCTTTTGTTTGGGACTTTGGAGTTGGAAGGTTTACAGAAATGAAGATAAGAAATTAAATGTTAAGGAATGTAGAATGAGGCTTGGATATATGCTATAGGATTTCACAATCCCCAAGTTATGCCAGCTATGGCCAGGTGTGATTATGATAATCATTAAATGTCAGGCACATCTCCTTTTCTAAAAGGCAACTAGAGATCAGGCAGGGCACATTGCTACCATTGCTCCTCTCCTATTCTTTCTTTAAGCTAAAGAACAGGAAGTTGAATGGCAGCAGGAGATAGAAACCCAACTGCCTGCTGACTTTACTCATTCTCTTCCCTCAGGGGACACATACAAAGTAGGAGATGGAAGGCACAGCGGCCAGATGGAAAGTCTACATTTCCTCCTAACACCTAAAGCTGCAGATCACACAGATGCAGGTGGTGGAAGCTGCTCTACAGTGGGAGATGAAAGTCTTGATGGAGCAGAAAAAATACATTTCCTGGCAGCAGTCATTGCTGAAGAGCCAGTAAATTAGGAACTGGAGATTAGAGGCCAGAAACCTCAGAGTACTGGAGAAACCAGTGTAAAGACACAAGAGTGAAAGATAGAGTTTTATATTCAGAGAAACTACAATATAGCTGGTTTGTGGAGTTCATAGAGGGAAGTAGAGGACAAGACAGTGAAAAGGTGGGAAGGGACCAGGTTATGAAAAATTTTAATGGCCAAACATGTTTCCCTTGGAGGAAGCAGAGAGCCAGTGGATCACAGAGCCTGTGTGTGCCAAAGTGGAATTTGAGCCCAGATCTTGATTCTTTGTTTTCAATTAAGTTAAAACCAAACAAACAAAAAGCCAAACAAATACATTTTAATCTATACTTATGCTTCCATGGGTTTTCTTTTTTCTAGTGTTTTAATTATTACCTCATAATCCATTATATTCATAAGAAAAGTAGCATCCACTAATCTTGGTGATAAGATTATCAAGGTAATATCTTTAAGGTAATAGAATCATAGAGCTAGAGCAGGAAGTTGTCTGAGAGGTCATTTAGTTCAATCTTCTCATTTCACAGATGAGGAAACTGAGGCCCAGGTACATTAGATGACTTGGCCTTAGGTTACACAGCTACTTTCTGAGGGGGGATTTGAAATCCAGACTTCCTGACTCAGTGTATTACATTTTATATCCCTACAACGAGCAAGCTGCCTCTAGACTAGATATTTAACTAAGACTTTTATAATAACAATAAAGCTTAATTTACTACTAATAGCTAGGATTTATATAGCACTTTAAGGCTTGAAAAACACTTTACAAATATCTTATTTTGCCTTCAAGACAAACCTATAAGGTAGGTGCTATGTGCAGGCCTAGAGTCAGGAAGACTCATCTTCCTGAGTTTAAAAATCTACCCTCAGATGTATGAACCTGGGCAAGTCATTTAACTGTTTGCTTGAGTTTCTTCATTTGTAAAATGGGCTGGAGAAAGAAATGGCAAACTACTCCAGTATCTCTGCCAATAAAACTCCAAACAGGGTCACAAAGAGTTGGACACAACTGAAAATGACTGAACAACAAGAACATCATTATCCCCATTTTAAAGATAAGCAAAAGGAGGCAATAAGGAATTAAGTGACTTGCCCAAGGTCACACAGCTAGTAAATGTGTAAAGCTGAGTTTGAATTAGGTCCTTCTGGCTCCAGTGGTCTGCCAACTGTACCACCTAGCAGTCTTCTACAAACTGCTACTAAGTGTATTATCACAAACAGTGATAGACACAGGATAGTAACAGATTCACTTGTGATTAACAGCTATTGTCCTCTAAGACCCTACTAATTGAAAATATGTACAATAAATTTCAATTACTACTTGGAAGATTTTTTAAAAATTAAATAAATAACTTTTCTTTTTAATGAAGGAACTAAAAAGTCCTTTTTGTTGGAAGCCTTGTTGAATGTAGTACTCTGACTTAGTAAATAAAGTAAACATAATTTACCTTCTTTTGTGATTTAGAATAGTTTTTTTTAATGGACAAAAAAGCATTTATTAAGTGATTACTATATGCCAAGCACTATAAAATGTGGTATGGCCCAAAGCAAAAATCCTGACAGTTCCTGCTTTCTAGCCCCTTATAGGCTAACTGAGAGAGATAGCACATATAGGAGGTTTCATATGAAAATCAGATGGAAACACAAATGTTTCTTATAAAACACATTGTAGGGTGATGGATCCAAGATAGGGGAGTGAAAGCAGGGATTCACCCAAGCTCTCCCACAAATTCCTTAAGATACCTTTAAGAGTGAAAGTAAACAAATTTTAGAGTGGCAGAATCCACTAGGAGACCCACCAGGGTGGGAGAGTGAACAGTATGCCAGCTGCACCAGTGCACACTCTTCCATAGGGGAGTGGTAGTGGGCCCCAGTGAACTCAATCACTGGTAGCAGTAAGGATTCCCAAACCACTCAGTTCAGGACTCTGTTGGAGCTGGGTGAGAGAAGCACAGGGCCTCTGGCAGTATCAGCAGTTACTCCTGGGGCTATCAGCCCACAGTCTAAATGTTTAAAAGTCACCTACTTAAACTTCCAGGAGCCAAGATGGTGAAGTAAACCGTAAGTGCTCTCACAACCCACCCCCCACCCCCTTGACCTTGAAAAACCCAGAGAATGTTGCCCCAGGAAAAAAAAACCCTGAAATAATGGAACCAACAGAAGGAGCACAGCAGTCTTTTAGTTTGGAGGGCTAGGGAGATTGATGGGAAGATCCCTCTTGCTGAGGCTGAAGGGGTCCAGTGCAGGACCAGAGCTCTCCCAACAACAACAGCAGACCAGCAGGAGACCCTGAGCCCCATGGAGGTAGAACCAATAAGCCTGAATACAAGGACCCCAGGCATGGCTTCATGCAGCCAGTAGAGTTGGCAGATACCTTCACAGTGGGGCATTCACCAGATCCTGAACCTAACCATCTTCTAGCTAAGCCTTAGGGGAGGAGGGTGCCAGGGTGAACAGACCACCCTTCCCCCACACCTCATGCTGTGAGCTTCAGTTTAACCCCTGGGAAAACTCAGAATGATTTCATTTGGTCTTGGCCTTGGCACACACCAGCTAGCTCCAAGCCAGCACCAGGTAAGCTGCAACATTATGTAGCTTCTAGCTGACAGAACTTGAGGCCACAGCACACAAAGCCAGTAACCTGGACCCTAGCTCCCAGCACAAGAGGCATGGGGCAGAGCCCCCTGCACCCCAGAAGCAGAGATCCACATTTAAAGCTAAGAAAAAGGCAACCACCATGAACAAGAAGGAAACCAGAAAAGTAAAGAACATAGAATGTTACTCTGGGAACAGGGAAGGTCAAAATACAAATTCAGAAGAGGACAGTATTGACACTATACCCACATCAGACACCTCAAAAGGGAATATGAACTGGTCTCAAGCTCAAAAACCATTCTTGGAAGAGCTCAAGAAGAAAGTTGGAAGCCAAATTACAGAGAATAATAATTGACGAAATGAAAAAAAAAATCAGTGAAGAGATTTCCTTAAAAAGTAAAATTGACCAAATGGATAAGGAAGTATAAGACATATCTTGAGAAAATAAATCCTTAAAAGGAAAAATTGTGCAAATGGAGGAATTCCCAAAGCTAATTGAAGAAAACAATTCTCTATAAATTGTAATTGGGCAAGTAAAAGCTAATGACTCTATGAGGTATGAAGAATCAGTCAAACAAAATCAGAAGAATGAAAAAAAAATATAAAAAAGTGAAATATCTCATTGGAAAAACAACTGACCTGGAAAATAGATCCAGGAGAGAAAATCTAAGAATTATTAGTCTAGGGAGAGCCATGATGAAAAAGAGAGCCTAGACTATGTCTTCCAAGAAATCATCAATGAAAACTTCCCTTAGGTCCTAGAACCAGTGGGCAAATTAATCATAGAAAGAATCCACCAATCACCTGAAAGAGATCCCAAATTGAAGATGCTAAGGAATAATATACCCAGATTCCAGAATTATGAGGTCAAGGAGAAAATACTGCAAGCAGCCAGAACAAAACAATTTAAATACTAAGGAACTATTGTCAGGGTCACACAGGACTTTGCAGCTTCTACATTAAAAAAGTAGAGAGATTGAAATATAATATTCTGTAAGGCAAAGGAGCTTGGACTACAATTAAGGATCAACTACTCAGTGAAATTGAGCATAATCTTTCAGGCAAGGAGATGGACATTCAATGAAATAAGGGACTTCCAGACATTCCTGATAAAAGGCCAGAGCTCAATGGAAAATTAGATGTTCAAATACAAGACTCAATAAAGGCATAAAAATCTGAACAGGAAATAAAAGAAAAGAAAAAAAAACCTATTATTCAATAAGGGCAAACTGTTTACATCTCTATATGAGAGGATGATACTTGTTAATCTTGAGGATTGTATATTTATTGCAACAATTAAAAGGAATATACATAGATAGAGGGTTTGTGTATAAATTAACTTATGTGATGATAAAACACCTAATAAGGAAGTGTAAACGGATTGTAATGGAAAAGGAGGAAAGGAGGAGGCACACATCACATTGCATCACATGAAGAGGCACAAAAAATATTATAGTAGAGGAAAAGAATGGGGGAAGATGAGCATTGTTTGATCTTTACTCTCATCAAATTTGGTTCAAGGAGGGAATAACATATACAGTCAAGTATAGAAATCTAACGTGCCTTACAGGCAGTAGGAAGACAAAGGGGAAAGAAAAGGGAAGGGGGATTAGAAGGGAGAGAAGTAGCAGTATGGGAAAAGGGAAAGAAAAGAGAGGGGAACTAATAGAAGGGAGGGAAGATTGAGAGAGGCAGTAGTCAAAAGTATAACTCTTTTGAGGAGAGGAAGGGAGAAGAGAGAAATAAAAGCATAAACTGGTGGAAAATAGGATGGAGGGAAAGAAACAAATAGTAATCATAACTGTGAATGTGAATGGGATGAACTCTCCATAAAAAGGAGGCAGACAGAAGAATGGATTAAACCTAATACTACAATATGTTGTTTACATGAAAAAAAACATTTGAAACAGGGGGATACATACAGGGTAAAGGTAAAATGCTGGAATAAAATATATTGTGTTTCAGATGAAGTAAAAAAAAGCAGGGGTACCAATCCTAATCTTGGACAAAGCTAAAGCAAAAACAGATCTAATCAAAAGATATAAGGAAGGAAACTATATGAAATAATGTCATTACTAAACATATATGCACCAAGTGATATAGCATACAAATTCTTTGAAGAGAAGTTAAGGGAGTTACAGGAAGAAATAGAGAGCAAAACTATACTAGAAGAGGACCTCAAACTCCCCCTCTCTGAACTTGATAAATCTAACCTCAAAATAAACAAGAAAGAAGTTAAGGAGATGCATAGAATTTGACAAAAAGTAGATATGATAGACCTTAGAGGAAAATTGAACGGTGATAGAAAGGAATATATTTTTTCTCAGTGGTACATGGCACATACACCTAAATTGGCCATGTACTAGGGCATAAAAGCCTCACAATCCACCACAGAAAGGCAGAAATAGTCAATGCATCCTTTTCAGATCATGATGCAATAAAAATTACGTGTCATAAAAGATGAATGGAAAGATAGACTAAAATTTAATTGGAAACTAAATAATCTTATCCTAAAGAATGAGTGGGCCACAGAACAAATTGTAGAAACAATAACTTCATTAAAGAGAATGACAATATTGAGACAACATACCAAAACTTATGGGATGCAGGAAAAGCAGTGTTAGGGAAAGTTTTATATCTCTGAATGCTTACATGAATAAAATAGAGAAAGAGGAGATCAATGAATTGGGCATGCAACTGAAAAGGCTAGAAAAAGAACATATTGAAAATCCACAATTAAATACCAATTAAAAATACTGAATATCAAAGGAGAGATTAATAAAATTTAAATTAAGAAAACTATTGAACTAATAATTAAAACTAAGAGCTAATATTATGGAAAAAACAATAGTATTGGTAAACCTTTGGTCAATTTGATAAATAAAAGAAAGAAGGAAACCAAATTACCATTATCAAAAATGAAAGGGTGAATTCACCTCCAATGAAAGGGAAATTAAAACAATAATTAGGAATTATTTTGCACATTTTTTGCCCATAAATTTAACAATGTTAGGGAAATATGTGAATATTTACAAAAATGTAATTTCCCCAGATTAACAGAAGAGGAAGTAAAATACTTAAATAACCCTATCTCAGAAAAAGAAATTGAAAAAGCCATCAATAAACTCCCTAGGAAAAAATCTCCAGGGCCAGATGGATTTATAAGCAAATTCTATCAAACATTTAAAGAACAATTAATTCCAATACTTCATAGACTATTTGGGAAAATAGGCAAAGAAGGAGTACTGCCAAATGCTTTTGATGACACAAACATGGTACTGATACCTAAACCAGGAAGAGTCAAACAGAGGAATAAAATTATAGACCAATTTGCCTAATGAATATAGAGGAAACTATATTAAATAAAATATTAGCAAAAGATTATTGCAACTTAATTTGAGAATAATACACTGTGAGCAGGTAGCATTTATTCCAGGAATGCAAGACTGGTTCAATATTAGGAAAACTATCAGCATAATTGACCATATCAACAGCAAAACTAGTAGAAACCATATGATTATCTCAATAGATTGAGAAAAAGCTTTTGACAAAATACAGCATCCATTTCTATTAAAAACACTAGAAAGCATAGGAATAAATTGAGTCTTCTTTAATATGATAAGTACAATTTACCTAAAACCACCAGCAGGTATTATATGTAATGGGGATAAGCCAAAAGCATTTCCAATAAGATTGGGGGTGGGACAGGGAAACAAGCTTGTTCATTATAACCCTTATTATTCAACTTGGTACTAGAAATGTTAGCTGAAGCAATAAGAGAAGAAAAAGAAATTGAAGGAATTAGAAAAGGCAAAGAAGAAACTAGGCTATTATTACTCTTTGCAGACGATATGAGGATGTACTTAGAGAATCCTAGAGAATCAAGTCAAAAACTATTTGAAATAATGGATAACCTTAGCAAAGTTGCAGGATATAAAATAAACCCACAGAAATCCTTGCATTCCTATATGTTACTAATGAAGCCAACAGCAAGCAATAGAAAGAGAAATTCCATTTCAAATTGGTGTAGACATTGTAAAATATTTGGGAGTCTACCTACCAAAACATACCCAGGAACTATATGAACACATTTTCAAAACAATTTTCACACCAATAAAGTCAGATTTACATAACTGGAAAAAATTCAGGTGCTAGTAGTTAGGCAGAGCTAATATAATAAAAATTACAATTTTACCTAAATTAACTTATTTAGTGTCATACCAATCAAACTACCAAAAATTATTTCATAGAACTGGAAAAAAATAATAATAAAATTAATCTGGAAGAACAAAAGGTCCAGAATATCAAGGGAATTAATGAAATTCTATGGAAGGTGCCCTAGCCATGACAGATCTTAAAGTATTATAAAGCAGCAATCATCAAAACTACTTGGTACTGGCTAAGAAATAGAGCATTGGATTAGTGGAATAAGTTAGGTACTCAATGAATATAGTAATCTACCATTTGATAAACCCAAAGAATCCAGCTGCTTAGATAAGAACTCACTATATGACAAAAACTGCTGGAAAAACTGGAAAATAATATGGCAGAAACAGGGCATAGATCAATACCTTACACCACATACCAAAATAAAATCAAAATGGGTTCAAGATTTAGATACAAAGGCTGATAATATAAGCAGTCTGGGAGAGCAAGCAATAGTTTACCTGTCAGAGCTATGGAGAAGGGAAGAATTTATGACCAAAAAAGAGACAGAGAGCATTACAAAATTCAAAACAGATAATTTTGATTAAATTAAACTGAAAAGTCTTTCTGTAAATAAAGCCAATGCAACCAAAATTAAGAGGGAAGCAGAAAATTAGGAAAGAATTTTTTCAACCAGTGTCTCATTTCTAAAGTATATGGAGAGCTGAGTTAAATTTATAAGAATACAAGTTATTCCCCAATTGATAAATGGCCAAAGGATATGGACAGACAGTTTTCAGAGGAAGAAATTAAAGATATCTATAGTCATATGAAAAAAATTCTCTAAATCACTATTGATTAGAGAAATGAAAATCAAAATAAATCTTAAGCACTACATCTCACCTGTTGGATTGGCTGACATGAAAAAAATAGGAAAATGAGAAATGCTGGAGAAGATGTGGGGAAATTGTAACACTAATGCATTGTTGGTGAAATTGTGAACTGATGCAACCATTGTGGAGAACAATTTGAAACTATGCACAAAGGGCCATAAAAATGTGCATACCCTTTGACCCAGCAATGCTGCTCCTAGGGCTATATCCCAAAGAGATCATACAAATGGAAAAAGGACCCATATGTACAAAAACATTCACAGCAGCTCTTTTTGTGGTGGCAAAGAATTGGAAATCAAGGGAATGCCCATCAATTGGGGAATGATTAAACAAGTTGTGGTATGTGAATTAAATGGATTATTATTATGCTATAAAAATGAGGAGCAGATGGACTTCATAATAACCTGGAAAGACATATAAACTGATGCTGAATGAAGACAGCAGAACCAGGAGAACATTGAACACAATTACAGACACATTGTGAGATGAATAACTTTGTAGACTTGGCTCCTCTCAGCCATTCATGGTATTAAGACAACACCAAAAGTCTTATGAGGGAAAAAGCACTCCACCTCCAGAGAAAGAATTACAGAGTCTGAAGGCAGATTGAAGCAAACTATTTGCTCTTTCTCTCCCTCCCTCTCTCTGTCTCTCTCTGTCTCTATCTCTTTGTTTTGTTTAATGTGAATATATATATGTATATTACATATATATATACATATATATATATATATATATATAAACCTATATGCCATCTTGTAGGGGAGATGGGAGGAGATGGTGGAGGGGGAGAAAATTTGGAACTCGAAAGCTTGTTCAAATGAATGTTGTAAACTAAAAATAAACAAATTTAAAAGGAAAAAATAGTAAACACATTGCAATGTATCTCCTATACTAATATTTCCAATGACAAAACTGTATCTGAGTTTGATAATGACACAGTTTATGGTGACAAGGAATTAGTAGACCAAACATTCTTTTATGGGTCTTCAATAATAGTGGTTACTGAGGAAATGGGAGCTTTAGCCCTTATAGAGTTAATCTCCAGGTCATATGTCTAGAAATCCTGCTCCCCTCCTTGCCCCTCAATCCTAAATGCAAGGTCTTGGCAAGAGGCTTGTGGAAATAGCCCCTCCAGGGCTTTTGGCTATCAATGGTGGGTTCCTGATGGTTAGTGTTTTTGGCAGGCTGTATAACCACATGATTGGCTTGTTTTCTTCTTCTGTGTCCCCTTCTGGGGAACATGATCTACTGTCTCCAACAGCTTGGAATTCTATTCCTGCTTCTATAACTTTGACCACCAGGAAGATTAGGGTCAACAGATGTCATGTACTGTGGATCCTTTCCAAGAAACTGGACAATGGGTGATCGAAAATTGTTCAAATGTCATTTTGCAGGTATGAGCCTTAAATGAAATGAGACCCATCTAGGAGCCATCTGTCCATTTAGGTCCTTGGCATACCAGATAAGGTATACCTTATAGATATAAGGTTTGTTTTTAAGATCTTCCCAAAGTGATTGCTGGGATGAGGAAAGTCACTTCCCTGGATGTGGATGCAAAAATACTTTCAGTGATTCTGAATTCAGTTATTATTTTGAATAGAGATTATACTATAGTTCTCTAGTTATAAAAGATAAGAGAAACTGAGTTAAATTTATACTTACTCTATAATGTGTCATACCCAATACATGTGTGCCCACATATGTGCATGTGCATGTTTGAATCTCTGATAAGAGGTTGTTTTGAAATTTACATTTTTTCTTCAAATAGAGTGTGAAAAACATTCCGGCCAATCAAATATTCTGATTATTTAGGTTCTAATTAATTACAAGTACACTGTTCTAAGCAGTATGATTTCCACATGGCCAATTATTCTTCAAAGACTGGAAAGTGACTAATGAACCACAATTCTTGGAATAATTCTGGAGACAGGGTCAGTGACTTGAAAAATGGCAACAATAGATTAAAATGGGTATTGGACCACAGATTCATACATGAGGATTTCTGGGGTTTGTCTCTGTTATAGCCAGCTTAGTCAAGTCATGCTTCCAGACTAATAATTTGTATTGACCCAGCCCAAAGAATGCTTTGATGGTCTCATAAAAGAAAAATCAGTATACAAATATGGAATGCAGTGATAATGGTGCTATTTTTATTATCCCTATAATTAATAGCTGCTGGGATATACAGTTATTTAATTAAAATTACAGTGCTTTCTCTCTAATCCAGTAAATAGAATAACATTACTGTTTTGCATTGGTTAGCTATTCTGCTAGCTTGATGATTTACTACACATACATGCAGAATGTGAAAGCTAGAAATTAACTTCTATTCCCAAGTGAAATGACTAAAATTAATTATACCAGTTTCAGTAAGCAAAAAGGTGTTTCTAAAAACAAAATGAAGCTTCTATCAATAAAAATTCTATGAAGTTCTGAAAATGGATATCTTTCCTCTTCTGTCAGAAGGAAGAGCAGAGTCAGCTTTCATTTTTTTTAATGAGTCGATCAAGCTCTTGATGTTTGTGATAAATTGAGCAATTATATCTCCTAACCTCAAAGGGAAAATTAGGCAAAATGGGTGTTTCATCTGGTCTTAAGTTAATAACAAGCTAAATTATCCAATGGCTTCTGATTTCTACTTGAAACCACGCATGCCCTTCCACAAACTTGATGTTTGCATTTAATAGATTTACAAGTTACAGAAAAGTAACTTTTCTTTGATCTTTGATCTTTGAGGGTTGTTGTCTTTAAAATAGCATATAATTTCCAGATACCTATGGATATGTGTTTTAACTTTATATTTATTTGTAAATCTGTTGTATATTTATATGTATTTATGTATTTAACTATATTTGCATATGTTTGTGTATGTATCTTTAAAATTATGCATTTTAATCTAGTAAACTATACAGAAATTAAATTTTATACACTATTTCATAATGTAATTATGTGAAATATGCAAAAATATGCACTTTAATCAAACAGAACTATATAAAAGTAGAATTAATTTGCTTTGGGAGATAATGGAATATCCCTAATTGGTCAGTTTCAAGAACAAGTTAGACATAAATGCTTTTTAGATATGTTGTAGAAGAGAATTTATTTATTCATTTATTCATTCAGTCATTACTACATTTATTAATTTATTTATTCACTCATTTACTTATTTATTAATTTTCTTGTATTTATTTATATAGGATTTGAACTGGCTGGCCTCTGAAGTCACTTCCAACTCTGAGATTCTCTGATCTTTGTAACATGGAAGAAAACCACTGACACTCTGCATTTTGCTAAAGGCTGTCAGAATCACATTTCTTATTTTATAAGCAATTTTCTTGGAGAAATTCTGGCCCAAGTGTTACCCCTACTAAGCAGAAAATTCTGTGCCTAAAGAAATTTTCAACTCACATTTATAGGAACTGTAAAACAAAAGATGAAGAAATACTGTAGTAGAGAAAAGACAAAAGTACACAGTTTTCCATTATGGATTTTAGTTTTTGGCCAAAGGGAAAAATGCTAATATAGACATACCCTTGGGGAGTATCTGACTTCTCCAAAAACTAAGGTCATTCCTTCCTCTGGTCTGATCAACCACTTCTCTAGGAGATTAAGAACATTCTATCTTGATTTGGTCTGCAATTCAGAGGGGAAGACACTAGAAAACAGGGGTTGTTAATACTTTTGCAACACACCAGGAACTTTAGGGCCATAGGCTTTCACAGTTTGAAACATGTTTTGAAAAGAGACATATTGAATCTCTCTCTCACCTTGGGTGCTATTCTCAGTTCTTCTTTCCCTCTACTGGAGCTCAAGTTACTGCAGATTTGGTTCACCAGATGGTATCATAATGAAATTCCATTAAAAAAAACAGTTCTAGAAAATCTGTTGCAACAGGACTATTGGGTTCCTTAATAATCCCCTGAAATATCTTATGAGGTCCATTGCTCTTTAGTTCTGACAAACAGATAATCCTATTGACAAGTTTTTGAAAAGAGAAATAAATACAAACAAATATGCAAATTGAGTTTGAGATGGTTCAGATTGAGCACTCCATGGGAAGATATAACTTGTTAAAGTTAGCATTCAGTAATGAAAAATGTTCATGCACTACATATACATGTGTATCATCCTTCTCACTCTACTTCCCCTTTATATATTATCTTCCACATTTTATGAGGTAAATTCCTCTAGGTAAGGGACTACCTTCTTTGCTTATATTTGTAACCCCATCATTTAGCCTGGAGGTTGGCATATAGGAAGTGCTTAATATTTTTTTCCTATTCATTCATGCATTCTTGTGATGCTCCATCTCTCATTGTATATGGCCTCTTTCAAATTACATTATGGTAAATGTCAATAACATTACTCAACCCCTAGAGTACTCCCCTAGATTCCCCACTCTCTTCACCAGCACCAAATACATTAACATTCTTCTAAAGGCATTTATGATGCATATGTGACTTTGAAGTGATCTTATGCACAAATTGAAAAGAAAGAAAATGTTTTATCTTGTTTTCAACTGTCAATGTTATTTTTCTAGAATGTAGGTCCCAGCATGGAAGCAAAGAATGAAATTAATGACTAGTGATTGCAAAATTTTAAACAAAATCCTATTAGAATAAAGCCATTCACTATAGAAATAATTTATTATAACTTAGCTCTATTTGCATTTAATTATATATGCATACAAGTAAAAGCAGGTGTACGTGTATATGTGCATATGTATGTATGTATACAAAATTATACATTAAGGAAACAATCAGCATAATCACATTAAAAACAAAACCTCCAAAATCATGACTATCTTAGTAAATGAAGGAATATACATTCGACAAAGTAGAAGACTCATTTATTCTAATAAACTTACAATGTATAAGCACAGAAGAATTGTTTTAATATCATATGTGGGCATGAGAGTGTGTATCTATATCTATCTATCATCTGTCTGTCTGTCTATAATGTGACGTATCATATGCATTGGGAATGCAATGGAATCCTTCTCCATAGGAGTAAATAAGGATGCCAAATCTTTGTTTGTTGGATCTATGACATTTATTGAGCACAAATTTAGTAGGTTAATTGGCTTCAGTTTGCTACATGCCTAATTTATTCAAAGGATTGGCCTATTTTTTTTAATTGCTACCTTTTTATGACTGCTGTTTTGTAGTGTTGACACCTGGTATTGCTAAATTCTCTTCCTGACTATCTCCCCTCCTGCTTATTTCCTTTGAAATTTTTGATTTTTTTTTCAAGAGAGATTTTGTCTTTTTTTCCTAGCTCTATAAGGTAGTCCTTCCATGGTTTAATTGGTAGGATATTGAATGAGTAAATTGATATAGGCAGAATGATTAGTTTTATTACATTGGTTCAGTACATGAATTAGTAATGAATTGTCCTCTATTTATACCTTTATTAAACAATATTTTGTGCCAATATTTATTTTATAGCTTTGAATATTTTTGTAGGCAGACTCCTCTACATTTATATATTTTGTGTTTGTTTTAGTTGGAATCTCACCAACAATTTATGATGAGATTTAGTTGGCAATATTCAGAAATGTTGATTATTTGTAGGATTTATTTTACATCCTACAACTTTGCTGAATTACTTTTTCAAATTTTAAAAATCATTTTTACACTGACATGTAAACATGTTCAAACATTCATTTTTATAATTTTGAGTTTGAAATTCTCCCCCTCACTTCCTCCCCTCTATGAAAAGGGAAGCAAATTGATGTTATACGTGTGTAGTCATACAAAACATATTTCCATTTTAGTTGTGTTGTAAAAGAGAACACAAAATAAAAACAAAAAATAATGTAAAAATAAATATGCTTTGATTTGTACTCAAAATGCATCAGTTATTTCTCTGGAGGTGGATAGAATTTTTCATCATGAGTGATTTGGAAATGTCTTAAGTCAATGAATTATTGAGAATAGCTAAAACATTCACAGCTAATTATCATATATTATGGCTATTACTATGTAAAATGTTTACTTAGTTCTAATCACTTAAGTCACTTCACATCAATTCATATAAGTCTTTCTAGTTTTTGTTGAAAGCATCCTGCTCATCCTCATTTGTAACACAAGAGTATTACATCAAAATCATATACAAAAACTTCTTCAGCCATTTCCCAATTGGTAGGCATTGTCTCAATTTCCAGTTCTTTGCCAACACAAAAAGAGCCACAACAAATTTTTTGGTGCATGTAGGTCCTTTTGTTCTCTTTTCATTTTCTTTTCTTTTCATCTCCTTGTGGTACAAACCTAGTAGTCCTATTGTAGGGTCAAAGTGTATGCACAGATTTATAGATTTGGGGACACAGTTTTAATTGCCTTCCAGAATGGTTGGATCAGTCTACAACTACACAAATAGCACATTAGTATCCCAATAGTCTCATATTACTTTCCAATGCTTCTTATTTCCCTTTTCTGTCATATTAGCCAATCTGATGGGTCTGATAGGTGTGTGATGGTACATCAGAGTTATTTTAATTTGTGTTTCTCTAATCAATAGTGATTTAGTGTTTTTTTTCCGTGTGGCTATAAATAGATTTGATTTTTTTTTTATTTGAAAACTTCCTGTTTGGGGGGCTGAGCCAAGATGGCGGCTGGGAAGCAGTGACTGGTTCCCCACCAAGTTCCTCCAAAAACCTATAAAAAAATGGCTCTGAGCCAATTCTAGAGCTGCAGTACCCACAAAGTGGTAGAGGGAAGCAGGGCTCCAGCCCAGGACAGCCTGGATGGTCTCTGGGTAAGGTCTGTCCCACACGGAGCT
>CM053622.1:253836925-253854531 GCA_028646595.1 Phalanger gymnotis | reverse complement strand
CATGAGTATTGTGGAAGGGTTATACATAATGACATGCATGGGGCCCATGTTGAATTGCTTGACTTCTTAGGGAGGGTGGATGGGAAGGGAACAGGGGAGAGAGGAAGGGAAAGGGGAATGGGAGGGGAATGGGGTGACGGAGGGGAGGGCAGACTGGGGAACAGGGCAACCAGATTGTACGCCATCTTGGAGTGGGGCGGGGGAGGAAATGGGGAGAAAATCTGTAATTCAAACGCCTGTGAAAATCAATGCTGAAAACCAAACATGTCAAAAATAAATTAAAAAAAAAAGATCAGCAACCTTTCTGCAACTTAAAGTCTTAGAGCATTGCCTTGGTCATTAAAAGTTTAGGTGATCTAAAGAGTCAGAGAGCCAACATATATCAGAAGTAATCATTGAACCTAGGTTTTCCTGACTCCAGGCGTGGTCTCCTCTATTCACTATGCCACATTGGCTTTCTTATTTTCCTATTAGTGGCATAAAATATTTTATGAATATATATGTACATATACATACACACACATATGTATGTACCTATATACATATGTTATAAATATTATGTTTTTGAAAAATTAAAATAAAACCATGTGTATTTATACATATATTTCAAAATTCATTTGAACTTGCCAGATGTGTTATATTTTGGTGGATTCCTTTTGTTTATAGGCTTGACTAAATGGCTAATGAGGTCCCTCTAATTCTCGAATTCTGTGATTGTGTGTTTTATTGCCTCTCCAAAATATTTTTTCTGTAGATACATCTATATAAGACTTACTAAAATATAATTGTTTCCTAGAAGTTCTTAATCCTGCCATGTTGTTTGCAATTATGTCCTTAAATCATTTATTTTACCTACTCTGATTAAGACTTTTATTCTTTCATTTACATAAAGAACTTTCTCCAGTATTTGGAGTTGTTATAAATATTGGCTCTACCAGAATTTTCTTATTTGATAAAAACTGCTGGGAAAACTAGACAGCAGTAAGACTAAAATTAAGCTTAGACCAACAGTTTACACTATATACCCAAATACATTCTAAACTGATGTAGGATGAAAAAAAGATGTAGTCAAGCCAAAAAAAAAAATAGATACAATTTTTAATCAATACATAAGTGGTCAAAGGTTATGAACAAATACATTTCAAAAGAACTGAAAACTATCAACTGCCACGTGAAAGAATGTTCCAAATCACTAATGATAAGAAAAATGCAAATCAATGAGGCTTCATCTCATTCCCTGAAAACTGGCAAAGATTACAGGGAGGAAAATAGGCACATTAATGCACTGTTGGTAGAGCAGTGAACTGGTGAAATTATTTTGAAAAGCAATTTGTAATTATAGAAATAAAGTAAATAAAGTGTCCACATCTTTTGACCTAAATATTTGATTGCTAAGCTTATACCTCAAGGATTTCAATTGAAAGAAGAATGTCCCTATGTACACCAAAATACTTATTAAGGTAGTGCTTTTCAGGATAGCAAACAATTAGAAACACAGTAGATTCTCGTTGTTTGGGGAATTGCTAAATGACTTACAGAACATGAATGTAATGGAATATTGTCATGCTGGAAGAAATGTGAAAGTGATAAAGACAAGCATGGAAATATTTAGAAGAACTAATGCAAAATAAAGTAAAAAAATAAGTGTGTGTGTGTTTGTGTGTGCACAGTCACTACAATATTGAAAACAGAGAGAATAACCACACACAAATCAAAAGTTAATGTTGCAAAATTATAAAGAGTAAGCATAGTTCAGAAGAAAAGACATGAAAGGACATTTCCTATGCAATCCTTTATAGAGGTAGGGGCTCCATACGTGTGTATTTTTCTGGATTTTTTCAATTTACTGAATGATTGCACTGAGTGTTCTTCTCCTTCTCCTTTTTCTTTTTCTTCTTTTTTTTTCTTTTTTTTTTTCCTCTTCCTCCTTCTTTAAAAAAAAAGACTAGTTATAATATTGGATGGGTCTCTGGGAGGAAGAGGGGAAAGAGCTCTGAGAGAGATCCATGGTAATTTAAAAAAATATACAAATACAAATGTATTAAAATTTAAAAACATATTTGCATCAATCTTCATTAACCATATTGGTCTGTAGTAATATTTCTCTGAATTGTCTCTGTTTACATATCAGAAATATTTGTTTCTAAAAAAGAGATTGGAAAGGTGCATTCTTTTATTATGGTAAACAGGAATACTGAAATTGTCATTTTTGAATATTTGATAGACATCAATAAAAATCCCTGTTTTAAAAATAGGTACTGACTCTACCACTCTTACCACCTGTGTGAAAAGCGGAAATTCAATTAACCTCCCTGGACCTTAACTTTTTCATCCATGAAATGAACGAGTTGGACTAGAAGGCCTCTGACTTTCCTTCATCTATAGCATTACAATCTAAACATTCTATGAACTCTTTCAACAGACGGTCATTTGGTTATTTGTACAAGTATTGATTTGTACACCCCCCTCCATTCCCCCAAAGATTAATCATGATAGCATATTCTTATGGAAACATTAACCCTCTGTTCCCCTAAATTCATGTTCCCTGAGGGATAGAGTAATAAGTGCCAGAAAAAGAGAGAATAGCACATAGAGTATATTAATAGTCTTATTTGGGGTTCCATTTTTACCCTTTTCTTATTCATACCTAACTGGAATCTGTCAGCTTTTGACACCACACAACTAATAAGGATGATTGTACCAGGCAGTCCTGTTACCTCAAGCCATATGTCATCATGTTTCAATTTCAGTGAAGCTTTACAAACATCCCTTCTAAATGTACTCTATCTCCCAAACTCTTAAAGGTCATCTCTGCTGTGGGAAATTTTGACATGAAAATTCATTTATGAGAGTTTACATCATTAAGTAGTTGAATATTCAATTTTGGTGAAGTACATACTTAGTATAAATTAGAATTAAACTTAGGCATCCAAATTGTTACTATTTAGGTCTCTTGGTATTGTAACCTCCTTAAGGGAAATGCTTTAAAATGACATTTTGAGCTTGTAAGTTGTCACTATTTAAAGGTGAACTGCTATAGCCACTGATGGAATAAAAAAAAAAGGTTTTAGGAGACGTCTCTCACTCTCACATGGAGGCTTTGAAAAGTCATCAACTTATGTTTAGATGGCAGCACCATGTATTTCTTTTAGCTGAATGTACATGACCTATAATAATTTATTCAGTAATTAAATCTTATTTCAGTCAAATCAACAGAGAATGTGATCGAAATATCAGCATGCATCTGCTTACTACCTTCCTTCTCTCGACTACCTTGTTATTAAAATGAGCATACAGAGTTATATTTTTATGTGATCACATCTGCTTAGCACCGGTACCTAATTTCACATTTAATTTTTCTCTACATAAATGTTAATTTAAAAATGATCCTAGTCCCCATTTGCATAATGTAACTAAAGCAGAATTAAGGAGGGAAAAAGAAAATAAGAGCGGAAGCAGGTGAAGTGCTTAGAACTTGAAACCTCTTCAGAATGAAAATGCTGCCTTCCATTTGAGAAACAGATTAAACTATGGGTCACATGGTACAGCATCTGGGTGATGTGCTCATCTCTGGCTCCTCCGTCTGTACTCTTAAGTAAACATGAAAGCCATCTGCTTGGCAAAAGTCACACAAACTGACACTTCATTTGCAATAGTGAATGACAGGTGATCAAGAATAATACAGAAATTCAGTGCTCAGATGAAGGAGACCAAACACAATTGAAAAAAAAAAAAAGGAAGAAAGAAGGAAGAAGAAAGCATAATCTATGAAAATTATGCAAATGCTTTGTTGATTCAGAGGAAATCAAATCCCCCTGTGCATCATTCCTGGAATACACCCAGATAAATGACAAACTGTTCAAGATTTGAATAGCACAAACATAAGAGGTTTCACCCAATCTTATCTAAACTCTGGGAACTATTTTGAGTCCACTGAATGAGTTATAAATCTTTCAAGTTTTCAATGAAGAGATTGATCAAATAACATCTCTGCTATCCAGAAGCTTTGGGGACTGAGATATTTAGGATAGTTAATTTTTTCAGATAATTGAGTCTATTAGGCCTTCAGCCCTCAAAAATTTAAAGCTTCACTTTTTAAAATAGTAATAACAGATGGCATAGTGGATAGAGTACTGGATTTAGAGTCAAGAATAGCTTAATTAAAATCCAGTCTCATACTTTGACCAGCTGAAGCACTCTTGATAAGTCACTTAACCTCCCTTTGCTTCCATTTCCATATATGTAATGTAGAGATGAATGATAATTGTGTCTAACTCCAGCTACTGTGACAAGTACTTTACAAATATTACCTTGTTTGATCCTCACAATATCCCTGACAGTTAGGTGCTAATAATTATCCCAATTTCATAGCTGGAGAAACTTCAGCAGACAAAAGAGAGGCTAGTTTCCCAGATCTAAGCCTGGATGTTTACTCAGGTCTTTCTGACTAGCTGCTGGTTCTGCTTTTAGATGTGGTAGAGAGAAATGAATAAACACAGTCTTTGTCCATAAGGGCTTTATAATCTGGTATTGGATAAGGCATAGAAACAAATAATACAGGGAAGATTTTGATACTGCTGAACCCCAATTTTCATTGTAAACCCCCAAACCCAAAACAAGAGTTTGTTCTAAGAAAGAGACCAACGATTAGTTGGTCAGGTCCATGTTTTTATTTCTTTCACAAGCTGGTAACATGCATTGCATGGGAGTTCAGTCTAAAACTGGACCCCTCTAAGGCCACTTCAGAATTCGCTCTATTTGGGATTTGGGGGTACAGGGTTATATGTCTTTTGCTGATTGGTGTTACCAAGGGGTGCCAATCTATTCTGATTGGTCAATATACTGGGAAGTGAGGTATATTAAAATGACATCTTGAGGTGGCACAGTGAGTGAATCAGGAGGACCTGAGTTCAAATCTGACCTCAAACACTTGACAAGCTTACTAGCCATATGACCTTGGGCAAGTCACTTAACCCCAATTGCTCTGCCTTCCCCCCTCATAAAAAAAGAAGAGTTTAAATGAGGTCTTGAGTAAGTGACTTAGATCACTTAATCTTGGTCAGAGACATCAATTTCCTTATTACTTGTCTTGACAATAGGGAGGAATTAACATTTTCATAGACCTTTTCTGGGCAATATGGAGGAGCAGGAATCCACCAATTTTGATTAGATCTTAAGTTCCTTCTGAAGAAGAAAGTGAACTTTGGAACAGATGGGAATGGGAGAGTCTCTGAGTCTCCAAGATATTGATTAATAAGAAAAAATGATTTTTTGCCATACCTAGTAAGAAGATGATGGGATGGTGGGACCTGGACCCTAAGATCATATCTCTGGAAGCTTCCCAGTCTCTCGGTAGGCCCCTTCTGTGAGAAAATTTTCTCTTGTTGAAGAGCACACTACCTTATCAGAACAGACACAGGGGTGCCTGGCCCAAAAACTTTTGTTCTTGGCTGGCCCAAAGACTCTTCCTTAAGTCAGATCCCCAAGGTCAATTCCTCTGGCAACTAAACAAACAAACAAACAACAAAAAACCCTGTGTTTTCTTCCTCAGTGTCTGGTAGCAACAAAGTTATCTCTGCAAAACTCTCTATATTTTACCATTCATAAATTACTAAGGCCTACTCCCAAGAGACCTGGACCCCTTGCACTACCTAGTTAGCATCCTGGTATTCCTTTCCTTGCCCCTTTTCTATATAAACTTTAGATCTACCTCCATCAAGTTGAAAATTGGCTAGATGCTACTGGCATTACAATAAACTGCCACTTGAATGAAAGTATGCGAATTCATTCCAGGCAACTCCACCTTGCCATTCTCAGGGTCCCAGCATCCCTAATCTATGTTAGCACCCCAAACCTCTTCAAAGAGATGCTTTAAAAATTGTTTGTAGGTTTTCAGAAGTAGATATCTTTGGGCTATAGAAATTAAGGAAGGATTTAGGAGCTAACTTTTGAATTGGAGTGGACATTGAAGCATATGCAAAATATTTAAAAGGATAAAATGTGTCAAGGCCCTTTTAGAAAGAGAAAATGACTTGAGCAAAAGCTTGGAAGAGATTGTGAAGTATGTCAATCACATTAGATACATTATTTGAAACAAGATGAATCTGAATGCAGATGTAAACATACTACTTGCTCTTTCTCTTGTTTTTCTTTCTCTTGGTTTCTCCCATTGGTTCTAATTCTTTTTTACAACATGAGTAATGTGAAAATATGTGTCATGTGAATGTATATGTAGATTTTATAACAGACTGTACCCTTTCTTGGAGAGAAGGAAGGGAGGGAGGGGGAGAAAATTTAGAACTCAAAATCTTATGGAAGTGAATGCTGAAAACTAAAAATTAATGAAAGAAAGAAAGAAAGAAAGAAAGAAAGAAAGAAAGAAAGAAAGAAAGAAAGAAAGAAAGAAAGAAAGAAAGAAAGAAAGAAAAGGAAGGAAGGAAAGAAGGAAAGAAAGAAAAGGAAGGAAGGAAGGAAGGAAGGAAGGAAGGAAGGAAGGAAGGAAGGAAGGAAGGAAGGAAGGAAGGAAGGAAAAAACATGATACATTAGTTGAGTATTGAAACTTACCAAAATATGCTGTGGCAACATCACTGAAGGTTGTGACTGCTAGAACTAAGAGTTTGGATTTTATGGTGTAGGTGATGTGAAAACAATGAAAATTTTCAATCAAGGGACTAACGTGAACAGATCTGTATTTTAGCAAGCCCAATCTGGCAGCATTCATGTAGAATGAATTAGAAGGAGAGGCTTTAGATGTTCTGTTGAAGAGATCATTAAAGAGTTATTGCCATCACCAGAAGATTTATGATAAATCATGAAGGCGAACTAGTAAGGAGTTGTTGATTGAGGGGGATGGGAATACAAGATTTTGATCAGGAGTAGTAAGAATGATGGTGGTTCTGTTACATAATAATAATAACAAAGTTTAAATGACAAGCTCTTTTTTTCCTTTTTCTTTTTCTATAAGAGGAGGGGATTTAATGTTTAACCTGAAGGGGTAAGGGTATATAAAGAAAGAAGAGAGGGGGCAGGGAGGGGGGAAGAAGAGGAGGGAGACTAGGCTGGGGGGGGAGAAAAAGTGAGAGGAAGAGGAAAGGGAGAGAGTGGGAGGAGGGGTCAGAAAGAGGAAGGGAAGGAAGAGGAAGAGGAGGAAGAGGGAAGAGTGGGAGGATTAGGAGGAGGGCCTGCCCACCACAACCCTTCCCCCCCCTCCCTCTCACACCCCTCTTCTGGAGCCTCCTGCATTTATTGGGCTTTGTGGAACATGCCTTTGTCCTGTAGGGCAGAGGGAGCCGACTTCCTGACCTACCTCAGTTTCCACAGCTTCTTTCCCTAGCAGGACAGGTTCTAAAGGTTGAGGACTAGATGTGGCTCCTGGCCTTGGGGTACCCAGCAAGTTCTGGAGTGACTAGTGTGCCCCTTTTCAGAAACAGATCTCTGAAGAGGTGAATGGACCTGGCCCCATACCCTTCGGGTTCCTATCCCCTACCCTTCATACTCTGGAGGTTACCTGCCCTGCCTTCCTCCCCTACTCTCCATCTGTGGTTTTGTTTGTTTGTTTTTCCCCTTGGCAGGTTCTCTGAGGTGGTGCTACCTGCTCTCAAACTGGAGCCAGAGGGGAGGGACCTCCAACCTCCCAGCCCATCTCACCTGGGAGGAAGGGTGGGGGGATGGGAAGGCTTCCATCTTTCATAAGCATCCCATGATGAGGATCTGGGCCTAGGGTAGTTGCATTTTTAACTGACAGTAAAAGATGTCAGGTTTTTGTTTTAAAATAACAATAACAAAATGTCCCACAATTAATGCAGTAAATATGACTGAAGAACTTTGGAGGTGGAGATGGTTAGCATATTCTTGGGAAATATAAATATGGAATTTAAAAGAGAAGCCATTAACTGGAAATCTAATTTGGGTAGTCAGCTATATAGAGGTGATATTGTTAGAAACATACTCACATTGTCTAAGAATAAACAAGACTCCTTGAGAAGCCAGGAACGTTTTCATTATAATTCGCATTTATTCCCCCTGAATAAATGGGTACCTCCTCCAAACAAAGTACAAGAGAAAGTACAAAGGACTCAGATGGATGCCAGTCCTTTAATAGACCCTCACCTTGAATCTCCCGCCAGGCTCTTCATTGGCCAGATACAACCACCTGACTGCCAACGTCATGCCCTCCTCAAATGGCTCATTTACGCATGCATACAAGCCTCTGATCTTTTACCTGGCCAACCTGAGGCCTGGTTTCTGCTAAAGCTGGGGTGGGGGGAGGGGGAGATGGACACCTTCAACTCCCCGCACGCTTTCTTACAATTTCCCTCCTCTTCTTTTATTCAAATTTTTGTTTCCACATCTTTAATATTCCCTTACTCTTTCTCATCTGAATTTTTCCCCTTAACCATCACCCCTTTAAGTAAATAGGGGAAGGGGTAAAGACCCTAACTTATACAAGACCCCATACAAGGCCCTTATAAACTACCTTAACTTATACAGGACCACACACAGGAACACTAGTCCCAGCCCTATAGTAATCTAAGATGTTTCATAATCAATTATTTGAATAAATTTATTACTGTACTTACAAAACCTTCTGATTATAGAAATTTGCCATTAAGAGATTAGGGACTTATAGTAAGCAGACAACATTTTCCCCAGCTTCCTATCAACTCCAGGCAGAAGTTATATCAAACTGCAAACTGCATTGAGCCAGGCTTAAAATTTGCCAAGTTTCAGTTAAGGATAGGTCAAGAGGGTCCCACCTCAGCACTGGCCCTCTTAACTTTACCATGAAATCATACCTGCAGTTCACACCCTCCCAAAGGCTGCTGGCATCTTGGGTCAGCCTTCCTTGATATTCACACCTGGAGTTTGACTCAGAAAAAACTGTCCCATTAAGTCTTTGAATAGCAAGTTCCAATAATCAGTTTAGATATGACTATAATCTCACATTGCTTAAGGAACATCCTTAAAGTGAGCCTTGAGTAGCTTGCATGCATTTCCTCCCTTGTTCATAAAATATTCCCATTAAGATCATAAGTTATTGCTCTAATACATTTGCATCAGTTTTCCAGGCTTTTCTATTCTCCTCTAACTATACCTGATCTGAAAGAATGAGATATTCCTCAAGAATTGAACCATATAAATATGAGAGGTTCAAATATTAACTTTTAACTTTATGTTTGAGACCATGGAATTAGTTCAAATAAGTCACATTGTTCAAGATAGTGTCTAAGGTTAAGGGTCTCATCCTTAATGGCCAGAGGAAAGAATGCTCTTAAGTCAGCCTGATCTGGCCTTTTTGACATAGGAAGAGGCATTCTCCGAGTAAACTCAGAGAACAAAGAAGCTTAAGTCCAGGCTCTTCTAGTTGATTATTAGTTCAGGCTCTGGGCCTTATTGAAGTTACTAAATTGATAGTAAATGATTATCATCCTCAAACTGAAAATGTCTTTGATTTAATTCCAGAAATTAATTACACCATTTGTATTAATACACAATTGCTTTTATATCACTTTGACATATTTAAGGACCTTATTCCACATAGATACAATGTAACTTTAAATCTCAGCCTTAGTCTATGGGATAATGATTCAACCTAATATTTGTATCATTATTTCACAAATTTCTTTTTCCCTTTGTCCAAATTATTCCCATTAATATTTAAAAAGAATATTATCCTTCATATGACTATACAAGAGTACTAATTTACCCAATCATTTAACTAAAAACAGCAAGATTTCACATATTTGCATTACTCAAATTTTCCATTTCTCCCCATAAATCCTTCTATATCTGTAGGTATATACCTTTCCTTTTATCGCTACTTATTTCTGATTACAGAGACCTGCCACAAAAAAGACAGCATCATATCATCTCCCCCTGAGGGTGTGTTCTTTTACATCAGATGGTAAGTTTCACTAATAAAAACTTTTACCCTTAAGACACACATCTCAAAACCTAATCTTATCCTAAATCAGTTCTGCTGACTTTAAAAAGCCAAGTTTGGAGATCTGATGGCTTCTGACCCTTGCTGTTCTCTTTCTCAGTAACACTTAAATCTCAGTAAATGCTGGCCCTCCCCCTTCCTTCTCTTCTACAGGTGTGGATAGATCAAGCTCTCCTTCTTATCTAGACCAAAGGAGAAGAGGGGAAGTGGGGGAAGAGACTGGATTTTTAACACAGTCCCCACTTTTTAAACTTTAACTCCTTTAGAATTTCCTGTCCCTGTCTCATCTTCTATCCCTGGTCCCATCCATGGACTCATAAAATTCAAGAATTTAAGTCCAAAATCCTTGTTTTAGTTAACAGCCTCACACTGTTTCAATAAACAACTATGGGGGCTCGGATAACCCCCATTTGTCCCCAAACTTCCTTATCTACTTTAAACAAAAGAGGTTCCTGACTTTGATCTCACTACTGAAACATCTTTGTTATATATATAATGCACAATTCTTAGCCTAACATCCAGAATATAAGAAAATTGCTTTCTCATAAATTCCCAAAGTATTATAACAATTCAATTCTTTGTTACTACAGAATTTCCATATATCACAAAGTTTCCAAATTTCTGTTCACAGAACCTCTTGTACATAAAAATTATAAGAGGACATCTCACAAAGTCTTAGTTAGCAATCTCACAAATGCTATAAAGTGATAGCAAAACAATTATAAATGAACAATAACAGCTTTTTAACCCGTTCATCATTTTTCTCTAACGGTACAATTCTTGACAACATTTAAACAATACAAATATATGTTTAAACCATACAAATTTATGTTTAAACCATACAAATTTAATGCCTTAAACATTTTATATATTTAAAACTTGAAACTACCCATCAAATTGGAAAAATGCATTTTTAAGTCTTCTTACACAGGAAGTCACTCATCTCATTACCAACATGTGGAGATTAAAACTAATATTACTTGTTCATAACCAAATATAACAGTTTCAAACTATCGCATTTTTATCACACCCTTTTTAAAAGACCAATTCATATATATGCATATATATATATGTTTATACATATACATATACATATATATATACATATACATATATGTATATATAACAAAGTTTAGACATCACAAGGGACTCTCAAATTTTACAGCCTAAGAGAACTCTAAAAATACAATTTAGAAATAAGATGACTTCAATTACATTTTCAGATTATCACATATTGAACTTATTGATACTATTACTTCTGATATTTATTTTTAAATCCTTTTAAATACATTTTATTTAGCTTCATATTCCTCAGCAATGAACAGCTCCTCTTCTGAGTTACTGTTGCCTCTGGCCCAGGTATTAAGAATATTTGCCTGGCCATGTGTGAATTTAGGAATATTTTTAGTTTCCCCTCCCTCTTTCTGCCTTAGATAACATGGAGGGGAAGATTCCTTTCAGTTGCTAAAGACAACTGACAAAGGTGAGTTGAAGAGGAGCACAGGATTACCAATGGCACAGATCTCGTCCCTAGGTGGATCACAATTTGGCCTGGCAGAGCTTTTGAGAACAAAGGAGACTGCCTTTTAGATATGCTAATTTTCAGGGGGCTAACTTAATTTCTTATCCCAAGCTACTAGTATAATTTTATATGAAACCTTGGATTACTAAGGTTTTAGCCAATCAGGCTGCAAGTTTCTTTTAGCTTCAGCTCCTTATTGACACACCTAGTCTTTTAAGGTGGAGTGGAGGGGGAGGCACTGGCTAAGAGCACCCAAAGCCTCTGGATTTAGCTGCTGTTGTACCCCCACCCAAATCCCTTATCTCCAGCTTCTATCTCTCTTTCCCAATCTTTACTGAAACTTTTTACCCTCTGTATCTCCAATTTCAGTCTTTCTTTCCTAATCTTGACCCAAACTACCTCAAACATTTCAAATAAATGAAAAAACATATATACTCACCAAGCTTCTTCTCCAGCTGCTTTTAACCTTAAAACTTAAAAGTTAAATGACTAACAAAAATATTTTCTTGAACACACAGACAAGATATTAGACAAGACATTGCACACTAAAAATTTAGAATCCAAATTCAGTCATAACTTCTAGGAGCTCTCTTCCTTCATGTTTTCTTGTCGTCTCTCAACCCCACAAACTCAACAGAGCCAATCCTCACAAGGACTCCCAGTTTCTTGTTCAGGATTTCTTGAGAGCTTGTTCCAGGGTATAGAGCAGAATTTACCTTATCTAGGAGACTTGGAAAGAGGCTTGTCTGCCTGCCTTCCTCCCTGCAGATTAAGGCCTGGGCAAACTGTCTCTTGGTCCAGAAATCAGGGTGTCAAGGCTTAGAGTCTGAGAAGTCTTATTCAAGACACCCCCATTAGGGTCCCCCCAAAACTCAAGCCTCCAGGTCTCCACAATATGTAGCAATACTCAACTGAGCCCATCCTCACAATGTCACCCAAGCTTCCCTTGGGTTCATGCATGAACTTACGTGACCATGATTGCTTGCAGACAAATCCTTTTCCCTGCGTCAACCCACCAGTGCATTTCTTCTAAGCACTAGGAGAAATACGTTCTCCCCACCTAGGTCAAATATTTTAAGAGCTCTTTTCCCCGTTCCAAGCAAATCTTATTTCTCAACTTGGAGCAAATCCAGACATGACAAAGCAGGACTGTCCCACCTTGCTCAGGTACCTGACCTGCACTGTCTATGGCCTTTTTCCATCCCTTTTCCCCCTTTACTCATGTTCCTGGGTTCCCAAGGATTCCAGAAAAATACTGCAATGAAATTAGCAGTATGAAGAAGGAAATTTTCACCTTCAGATAGTAGGGCCCAATGCAAAAGAGTGGGAGCACCACCCATTCTCTGCATAAAATACCTCCTTCTTCTAATGCTATATTGATCCTGGATGAGCCTCCAACTGTTAGAAACATGCTCTCGTTGTCTAGGAATAAACAAGATTCGTTGGGAAGCCAAGAACATTTTAATTATAATTTACATTTATTCCCCCTGAATAAATGGGTACCTCCCAAATGGGTACAGGAGAAAGTACAAAGGACTCAGATGGACGCCAGTCCTTTAATAGACCCTCACCTTGAATCTCCCACCAGGTTCTTCAGGTTGGCCAGATACAACCCCCTGACTGCCTACATCATGCCCTCCTCAAATGGCTGATTTAAGCATGCATACAGGCTTGGTTTCTGCTAAAGCTGGGGTGGGGGAAGGGGGAGATGGACACCTTCAATTCTGTGGAAACAAAACCCCTCACCCCATTTCTTACAATTTCATAGGTAAAGACTGGGGTATTTGAAATGTTTAAAGAGGAAAAGGAGAAGAATTTAAAGTTGAGGACAGAATGTGGAAGAATTCCTACATATAGATGATTTGGGAAGCAGTTAGAGCAACCAAAGAAAACCGAAAATGAATCAAGTCCGAGAAAGAATAAGTAGATAAAAGAATGAGAGAATAAGAGCAACAAAGAAAGAAACAAACAAGGGATCCATAGAACTTCTCTAGGCTTAGATTCTAAGGAAGTTTTACCTGTATCAATACAGGGAAAAGGTTTGTTTTGCTCCAGTAATCTCTTCTAAGCAGTAGGTAGTAGTGAGAGCTCTGGGGTCATTTCCCAGACTCAAACATTGATCTCTCCTGAGGTAGACTCACAGACACGAATTTTTATGAATTCTAAGCTATGTTCAACTTAGCTGACTTTATCCTACCTGCCACATCAGGTTTGTTTCTTTCTTTTCAATGATAAGCCAAAACTCACATTGTAATTATCTATGCTATAACTAGACAATACAAATTTATTTTCCCATAGCTTCATTTCTAGGGGCAAGCATTTCTCAGGTAGTATCCTTGAAGTGGCCTTCAAAGTTAGTTAAGTACTTAGTCCCTGATGCTGTATTAAGCCCTGAGTTAATAATGGAAAACAAAACAACAAAATAAACACCCTACTCTTCTGGAGTTGTCAGTTTAATGGAGACTCCCATTGATGTATGTATGCAAATTAGATACAAAAAGATAAGACTTTTTGGCCATATTTTTCTTCTTTATCTAGAATGTTTTTTTCTCTCAGTATTAAATTCTTTTATTGTTCTTTTATTATTTCTCTCAAAATTGTCCTGGATTATTTACATTCCTTTATTAAAGCTGTCAACATAAAATTTGAATCCCTTTATGCAGGGATGCTGAGTAAGGCTATTGAGAAGTAGATCAATACACCTCTTCAGTGAGGAATGGCAGATGTCATTTTATCATGGTTCTAGAACAGGTGGTAGGTACCTTAGCATAGAATACCTTAGCAAGTAACTAATGTAAATGGAAATAACTTTCCATTTGTTATGTATATGTGGGGACAACTTTTTTGAAAAATCTTTAGCTTAATCAAACTAGAGACATCGAGAACATCTGAAAGGTAAATTGATAGAACTAATGGGGGCAGAGGGGAGTCTAGTAGCTAAATTAACCAAGATTCTTTTCCACAATTTGCCACTCCCAGAGAACTGAAAGAAATGAAATTGTCAGGTGAGAATGTTTAACAGCTTTATCCATTTTTGACTAATAGTGAGATTAGAAGGAATCATATCAATAAAAGTAGAACTTAGGGAGGCTTAATGGATTAGCTGGATAATGCTTGCATACAGCATTGTGATGGCTGAAGAAGGCATGGTAGTAAATAGTATAGATTACTTGATAGAGGTCAAAGAAGACAAGGACTCTAAAAATGCTTTTGCATTTGCCAACCAGGAGATAATTTATAGTGTTCAATACAATAATTATCATAGAGCAAGAGAAATAGGAAGACAAATTGTAAAAGAGCACTAGCCATCAAAGCAAATAATCAGATGGCCTCAAGCCCCATATATCCTATCTCCATGGTTTAGATTTCATAAGAATTAAGGAACCAGGCAAATCTTCACAAATGAAAAGGAATATGAATATGTTTCTTTCTTTCTTTCTTCCTCTTATTCTCTCATTCTTTTATCTATTCATTCTTTCTCAGAATTGATTCATTTTCTGTGTTCTTTGGGAGCTCTAACTGCTTCTCAAATCATCTGTACAGAGGAATTCTTCAACATATGTCCTCAACTTTACATTCTTATTTTTCTCCCCTTTAAATATTTCCAAAACCTCACTCTTCATCTATGATATCACCTCTATATAAATGACTACCTAAATTAGATCTCCAGTTACTGACTTCTCTTCTAAATTCCAGATTCATATTTCTTCAAAATTGAAAGGAAAAAGAGAAATGTTAATCAGGGAATCCAACTATTAATAAAAATGAGAGTTGTTTTCCCCTTAATGCAAATCATATATTTAAGCAAATTAATTTAAACAATTCAAGCAAAATCTGTAAATGTACTTGGGGATAATTTTTTTTTTTAAAAAATTGATTTGTAGTTCTCTTATCATAGTGATTTTGAGCATTCTTTAATATAATTATTAATTGTTAATTACTTTAACATAAAGATAAAAATCAATAAATAATAATATAAAAATTATTAATAATTTTGTAATTCTTTTAAGATCTTTTTTTTGTTTTCATATTTTTTGACCAATCATCTATTGAAGAGTGGCTTCTGGTCTTATATATTTTTTGGTTTTCTGTATATCTTGAGTACTCCACTTTTATATGAGAAATGTATACAGCACCCCCCCCCCTTCGTCCCATCCAACTGCTTTCCTTCTTATCCTAGATGTTTTAATTCTGTTTTCACAGAAGCCATTTAGGTTAATGAGGTAATATATTTTCTTTTGTGATTGTCTCTATCCCTCATCTTGGAATGTATTTCCTACCCTTAGCAGTGAAATGTATATGATCTGCTTTTCTCTTATTTTTATAGCATAATCTTTAGTTTTAAGAGGAAACACCCATTTTGAATTTATTATGGAATGTGGTATAACATGTTGATCTAAACCCGATTTCTGCCAGACTACTTTCTAGTTTTCTCAACAGTTCCTGTAAAATTCTTTCCTACTATATATATATATATATGTATGTATGTATGTATGTATATATACATATATAGTGCTTTGTCAAATAAAGGTATACCTTAGTGATATCCAGGGTTTGGTTCCAGACCAATGCAGTAAAGTGAATATAATAATATAGCAAGTCCCATTATTTTTTGGTTTTCCCAGTGCACATAGAATTTATATTACACTATACTATAGTTTATTAAGAGTATAATAATATTATTTCTAAAAATGTATATGTCATAATTTAAAATAGTTCATAGCTAAAAAAAAAGTGCTAACCTTTAATGAGTCAAAATCTTTTTCCTAGTGGTGGATCTCGTCTCAGCATTGATGGCTGCTGACTGATCAGTGTTGGTTGCTGAAGGGTAAAGTCGCTTTTCTTAAAATGAGAAAATGAAGTTTTCTACATCCATTGACTATTCCTTTCCCTTGAACACTTAGAGTTTACTGAAGGGTTATTAACTGGCCTACTCTAAGTATTATTGTGACTCGGTGAGGAGAGAGGCCTAAGGAGAGTAAGAAATGGGGAATGGATGGCTGGTGGAAAAAATCAGAGCACAATATTTATTGGTTAAGTTTGTTGTTTTATATGGGAATGGTTTGTGGAACCCCCAAACAATTACAATAGTACCATCAATGATGAATGATCACAGATCACCATAACAGATATATTAATGAAATATTTTCAGATATTGCGGGAATCACCAAAACGTGGCACAGAGACACGCATGATTTGAGCACATACTGTTGGGAAAATGGTACCAACAAAGTTGTTCAACAGACAGTTGCCACAAACCTTCAGCTTGTAAAAAATGCAGTATCTCTGAAGCATAGTAATGTGAAGTGCTGTTAAATAGGGTATGCCTGTACTGGTTTGTTGAATTCTATTATTTCTGATTCTTAGTTGTTTACTTTGTTCCATTGATCTATTTCCCTATTTTTAGGCAGTACTAGTTTGAAAAATCAGTAAATAAATAAAATTATTAATTATTTACTATGTGCCAGGCACTATGTTAAGCTCTGGGGATACAAAGCCAAGTGAAAGTCCCTTTTCTTGAGGAGCTCATGGTCTACTTGGTTGAAACAAGATACAAATGACTATGTATGAACAAGATGATCATCAGAGGGAAGATACAATTAAGAGGAATAAGGAGAGGATTCCTTTAGAAGGTAGGATATTTGATACTTTATAATATAGTTTGACCTCTGTGCCATTCCCATTTTATTCCTGCCCTAAAAAAACTTTTGATGTTCAAGCTTTATTGTTTCTTCAAGTGAATTTTATAATTATCAAGTTCCATAAATCATCCATTTGATAATATGAATGATATGCCATTAAAACTGGATAAGCAAACCAATTTCTGAAAAAGTAACTGAACAAGCCATGAATAAACTACTTGTAAAAAATCACGAAAGGGAACCTACCAAATTACTTCTATGATACTAATATGTCGATATTCATAATTAAATAAGGGAGACCCAAGAAGAGAATTGTAGACTAATTTAACTATTGAGTATTGATGCAAAACTTTAAAATAAAATATTAATACAAATGCAGTGTGGTGTATCTTTTTGACTTCTGCTGTGGCCAGGTTAAATTGAAACCAAGAATGCATGTTTGGTTCCATCTTATGAAAACTACCAATATACTTGATAAAATAACAAGAACAAAAAAAA
>CM053622.1:253810935-253836425 GCA_028646595.1 Phalanger gymnotis | reverse complement strand
GCTCAGCTCCTCTCCCCTCAGCTCCCAGCTCCGTGTGGGATAGACCTTACCCAGGGACCATCCAGGTTGTCCTGGGCTAGAGCCCTCCTTCCCTCTGCTGCTTTGTGGTTTCTGCTGTTCTAGAATTGGTTCAGAGCCATTTTTTATAGGTTTTTGGAGGGACTTGGTGGGGAGCTCATGTTAGTCCCTGCTTTCCAGCCGCCATCTTGGCTCTGCCTCCCTAGGTATTATTTTAAAGTCATTGGGAGGGGAATATTATGAGAGTTCACCTAAATTGCTACCACTAGTCACCCATTTTCTATACACAGAGTTTGTGAGGATTGTTCTAAGACTCAAAAGAATACATGGAAAAATATATAAAATCCTAAATTTGCAAATGTATTTTGTTTTCATTTGGATACCAAATCATTTTCAACCTAAAAATACAATTCTCCAAAGAAATAATGTGGTTATTTTCAAGGACCAGGTTATGTAGGACTATTAATCCTGTAATTCTTCTGAAATTATTTTTATAATTTCCCTTTGAAAATGAAAGGAGAGGCTAGATGACAACTTCTAAGTTCCTTCTAGACTAAAATTCTAAGATTTTTATAATTTGCAGGCCCTTAATCAAACTTGAATGTACCTTATTACAATATCTACCCATCGTTCCTGATTGACATAATAGCAATATCAATAAGAACAACAATTACTAACATATACATGGCACTTAATGTTTGCCAGGCACTATGCTGAGGGCTTTAAAATTGTTATCTCATGTGATCCTCAAAACACCCTGAGAGATAAATGCTATGTTCATCTTCATTTTACAGATAAGGAAACAGAAGTTGTAACTTGCCTAAGATCATACTGTTAGTAAGTGTCTTTAACTAAATGTGAACACCGGTCCTCTTAATTGCAGACCTGACATTATCCACTGCACCACTAGCTGCCAGGTTAAGTTTAATCCCTCTTAGACAAGACAGTCCTTCAAATACCTGAACAGAGCCACGGTGTCTCAGTTTTATCTCTTCCAGGCCAAACATTCTTAGTTCTTTCAACTGATGTGATGTGTATCATGGACCCAAACTCCTTCACCAAACTGTTTTTTTTTTTCCACCCCCCCCACTGGATGCTGCCCAGCTGACTGATGACTTCATAAGCCGTAATACTTAGAACTCCACTTCCCACTTTGTAGGTATCATTAGTTCAGTCATCTTACCACTACAAGATTTCTAGAACCTAAAAAAAGCTTTCCTAATTTTGATCACCTGCAGGTTTATAAATGACACTTTTGAAGTGGGATAATGCTTTAAAAAGAAGAGGGGAGCAATTCTAGTAGTAACTGTGTGCAAAGACAGAATTAGAGAGAATAAATTTGGGCTTGCTATTATAGGGGGAAAATGGTAACAAACTTGTCAATACATCTACCATGTATCAACAGTTCCTCTGGGAAATACCTGTTCTGCTGAAACACAGATCCTGCAGCATACCACTGGTAAAAAAAAAAAAAGAACATAATTTTGGTAATAGTTTTGATTCCATCTCTGAGAAGAGCCCATCTGTACATCAAGTGTTTTTATATATAATGGATACAAGATGTAAATTAATAAATCATTCAGTGCTCATACATATCCTAGTTTTACTAAATCTGGGGTCCTATGGAATGAGAAATAGTCATCCTTGAATTCAGGAAAAATAGGGTTCACATATTGCCTCTGACACTCTGGCTAAGTCATTTTCTCAGCGATCCAGGAAGCTCTTTAATATTGTAAGTTGCTGAGAGAGTGCTGCCTTGCTTTGGTAGAGAGTGTTTCTTCCTACAAGAGTAAACTATATGAATTAAATCATTGATCTATCCCCTATTCCTATCTGTTTTTTTTTTTTATTCTCCAATTAGTGGGAACTTATCCAAATCATTTTGTTTTATATCATCCCGCTCCCACTAAAACATTAAGGAGAGTACTATGCAAAATTTAAAGTGCTATACAAATGTGTTATTAATAATACATGCAACTTTGATTACATTTGAGACCTAAGTAAAGATTTTTATCTCAACTATGTGAGAGCTGCTATCTCTAGGTGAAAGAATGTGCCAAAAATAATGCCTGAACTTTTTAGCAACCTCCAGAGATGTGAATTGATTTTTCTGAGATAACAGAAATCATACTTTAAATGCTTCCAGTTTATAAACAAATGTTTATCTATTTAGGAACATATTGGATATTTCGGAATTTTTACTATTTTATGTAAAGAAGATATGATGAAATTGATAATGCTGAAATATCCAGTTCCCTTCATACTTCAAAATGAACATAAATGAACCTACCAATATTCATTTATTAAACGCCTACCTAATACATGTCAGCAACTATTTGTGAGAGAGAAAGCAAATCAAAACAGTCCTTGGTTTCAGAGAACTTATACTCCAAGCATGAGAGGAAGAAATACCATGCACATACATATGTACTTAAAAACAAAACACAAGAGAAACTGGATGAGTCATGAAAGACCACATTCAGGAGGCATCATTTCAACTGAATTCTAAAAGAAATTAAGAATTTTAAGAGTAAAAGAAGAGGAAGAAGAACATTATTAGAATAGAAGACAGACATTACAAAAGCAAAGGGCCATGAGGCAAGCGTCTGGTATAAGGAACAGCAAGGATTGGAGGTTGGCTTGACTATAGAGTAGAAAAAGAAAAGTAATGTGTAAACAGAAGGATGAAGGCATATTGTGAAGACCTTAAATGACAAACAGATTTTATATTTGATCACAGGTATAAAGAGAGCCACTAGCATTGAGTGTGTGTGTGTATGTGTTGTGACATAATCAAGCTTACATATTAAGAAAAATCTCTGTGGGAGATATGTGGAGGATGGATTGGAGTGTGGAGAGACATGAATCAAAGAGACCGATTAGGAAGCTATTGTAGTAAGCTAGGTAAGAATCCTAGAAATTGAGGGAATGAACTAGGGTATGAATGTTGACAGGTAAAGTCAACAAGATTTGTGAGCTAATTGCATAATGCAAAATGAGGGAGAATGGAGAGTTAAGGATGACACCAAGTTGCAAACCAGAGTGATTAGAATTGTGGTAATTCTGTTTCACTATTGCAGAAATATATGAAAATCTCTCCCTGACAAGAGTCTGAATGCAAAGTGATTGTCAGATAAATGGTGATATTTGATACTGTCATGAAGGACATTGATAATCTTGGATAGAAGAGCATTGGGGAACATTGTGAAGCATGAGAACACTGAGAAGCAACTATATTACACAGTCTGCAGAGTGTTAGACTTGGAGTCAGAAAGAACCGAATTTAAGATCTGCCTCAGATATTTGCTAGCTATGTGACTGTGGGGAGATTATTTAACCTCTCTCAATCTAAGTTTCCTCATCTGTAAAATGGAGATAATTATAACACCTACCTGAAATGGCAGTTAGCAAGATCTATACTTTATCTATATTTATCTAGATCCATGTCTTTAAACACACACACACACACACACAAATACACATTTTCCATTAGCAGCTCTGCCTAGTTCCTACTACTCTACAGAACAAGATACCTATCACAGGATAAACTGATCATTTCTAATCTCATCACCATGCTGCTAACTCAAGCCTTGGATACCACCTTCCTCAGCTTCCTTTCCCCATCTGAGCTTTGATTGGAGGGCTTAAGGGGAGAATACTAAACCTCTCCCAAAGCTTTCCTTTATAGAGGGTAGAATTTGGACTTCCAACTTACTCCACTTTACACTTGCAGCTCTGCCTGGTTTCAACTCCATTTAACAGCATGCTCCCTGCTTCCATATCATCCCCCCACTCCATATGAAAATGCCAAAACTAAGAGACAGAGTGTCTTGTTCATAGGACAGCCAAGAAGCCAATGTTGCTGGATTAATGTGTTGGTACACAAAATGGGCTCTTAGCACTCAGTTCACCCAAGTGCCCATGAATAGTTTGGCCTTCGTTTCCTTGATTAGATTGAGAATCCTTGGTGACCTCCTTACCTCAGGGGAGGGCCTAGTTTACACATGAGTTTGGGTCACGTGTTTGGGACATCAGAGGCTTTTAGACTACTTGGGTTTAAGTCACCTCTTTGTGAGGATTTTAGGTCATGTGGGTGAGTCACATGTGTGACTCACCCTTGACCCTGAAAAAGATATAAAACCAGGGGTTGGATTTCCATTTTTCAGAGCTCTTACCCACAGCCATGGTGGTGGTTGTGACTCTGGGCCAGACCTTGTTATGAGCTCCCAGGCTGAACCTAGATGTTGGTAATTATGAATTTTATTTGGTTTGTCTGTAATTTGTTTGTATTTGATCCGAATTTCAGGGTGCTGGCTTTTTCTCCTGAACTAAGTGAATGGTATGTGTATGCTCAATTAAAGTAAGCTTGTTAACCCCTTAACGTTGCTTTCCTTAGTACAACAGATCAAAAGAACCTGGGCTTTTGCACCATGCTGGTAGTGTGCTTGTTGTTGGGCTTGTGTTGGTCTTTCACCTCCACAACAGCTGCTAGCCAGATAAAAGATGGGAAGTAAGGTGTAAAAATATTGGAAATATAGAAATGGGCTAGATTATGAAGGTCTTTGAATGCCAATAGTATTTTGCATTTGATCCCGGATGCAATAAGGAGCCCAGTGGAGTTTATGATGTGTGTGTGGTGGCATGGGTGGGCAGGCAGCAAGGAGGAGTTCATCCAATCAATGATTTCAGAAAATCTCTTTAGTGATGAATGAAGAATGTCTCAGAGAGGGAAGAGACTTGAGGATTGAAACCCACCAGCATGCTATAAATAGTCATCTAGGTATGAGATGACAAGGGTATGTATGAGAATAGCAGTAGTGTCAGAGAAGAGGGGCATATTTGAGAGATGTTGCGAAGGTGAAATCCACAGGCCTTGGCAATAAATTGGATATTGGTGTGGGGTGAAAGACAGTAAGGAGTCTTGGATACCTCATAAGTTGCAAGCCTGATGGAGTGGAAGTCAATTTTACTCACTACAATTACGTGAAAAGTTGGAGCAGAGGCATATAAGAAGAAAGAAAGTGAGTTCAATTTTGTATATGTTGAGTTTAAGATTCCAACTGGATACACAGTTCAAGTTGTCTGAAAGGTAGTTGAAAATTTTCTAGAAGAGCATTTAAAAACATTGAGAAGCAGCTATATTACACAAGAATACTAGACTTGGAGTCAGAAAGAAGTGAGTTCAAAATCTGCCTCAGACATTTGCTAGCTATGTGACTGGAGGGAGATAAATTTCTCCCAGCCTCAGTTTTCTCATCAGTAAAATAAAGATAATTATAACACTTACATGAAATGGTAGTTTGGAGATGTGAGGTTGCAATTCAGCATGGAATTTGAGAGAGGGAAGGTAAGTTTGAGAATCATTAGCAGGGAGATTGTAATTAAGTCTTTGGGAGCTGATGAGATCACCAAATGGCTAGTCTAGAGGGAGAAGAGAAGAGGGCTCAGGACAGAACACTGAAGGATGCCTAAAGTTAGAGGGCATAATCTGGATTACAATCCAGCAAAGAAGAAATTGGATGAGAAATCAGGAGAGAGAAGTGTCCCACAAATCTAGAGATGGGAGTATTAAGGAAGAGATAGTGATTAACAGTGCCAAAATTTGTAGAAAGATTGAGGAGAATAAGAATTAAAACCATTGAGAAGTAAGAGACCATTAGTAAGAAGGAGCAGATTTGGTGGAGTGATAAGGTTGGAAGCCAGATTGTAAGGGATTAAAAAGAGAGTGAGAGGAGAGTAAGTGGAGATGCATACTGTAGATAGCCTTTTAAGGAGTTTAGCTACAAAAGGCAGAAGAGATGTAGGGTGAGAATTAGCAGAAATGGAAGGAGGAAGTGAGGGCTGCTGTTGCTGGGGTTTTTGTTTTTCTTTTGTTTTGTTTTCAGGATGGGAGTGAAATGTGCATGTTTACAGATAGTAGGGAATGAACCACAGGTAGAGATTGTAAATATGTAAGAGAGTATGGATCACAAAGTGGGTAATCTTTTGGAGGAGATGGGATGAAGTGGAATTGCTTGAATCAATAGAAGGGTTAACCTTGATAAGGAATAAGGCCACTTAGTCGTGTCAGACAAGGGTAAAAGAAGAGATAGTGGCAGAAGGTATGAGTAAAAGGGGAGAAGATAGAGCTCGCAGTGAGTGGTTTCAATTATTTTTGGAAAATTTGATGAAGTATTCTCAGCTGAGAGAAGTGGCAGGGGGAGCCTGGGAGCCTGTGAGGAGAAATTAGAAGTTTGGGGCAAGGCACTTGGACAGTGGGATAGTGAGTTCATAGAGGAGATAAAGTGGGATTGCCTAGCAGCAGTGAAGGCCCTAACATTGTGTAATGTAAATGTATAGTGGACTTAGGGAGAATAGTTGTGTGATATTTTTTTTTCCATTTTCCATTAGCAGTATATGTGTAGGAGCAAAGTCAGTGAATGGTGAGAGTGATCTAAGGCTAAAGCTAAGTTGGGTGTAATTGGTGATATTATAAGGGGGTTAGGGATTTAAGAGAGGAGGGCAGTGTAGAGTTAAATTGGTTCACCAAGGTATCAAGATGAGAAGAAGAGGAGAAAATGGCTAGTGCAGGGAAGATGGCCTGGGCAAGAAATAAGTGTTCAAGTGATTGGTGGTTATAGTATAAACAAAGAGTAGGGTTTTGTAAAAGAAAGAAGACAGAAAGGAGTAAAGCTAAAAAATTATGATCAGATAAGGGAATTGGGGAATTCTCGAAGATAGAGATGGGACATTTGTAAGTGATAGAAAAAATCAGCGTATATTCCCCAATTCAAAAATGGTCAAAGGATACAAACAGAAAGTTTTCAGAGGAAAAAATTAAAGATATCTATAGTTATATGAAAAAATGCTCTAAATCACTGTTGATTAGAGAAATGCAAATCAAAACAACTCTTAGGTACCACATCTCTCCTGTCACATTGGCTAACATGACAAAACAGGAAAATGATAAATGCTGGAGAGAATTGAGAAAATTGGAACTTTGCTACATTGTTGGTGGAGTTGTGAACTGATCTAGCCATTCTAGAGAGCAATTTGGAACTACGCCCAAAGGGCTATAACATGTGCATACCCAGCAATACCGCTTCTAGGGCTATATCTCAAAGACATCATATGAGTGGGAAATGGACCTATATGTAAAAAAATATTTATAGAACCTCTTTTTGTAGTGGCAAAGAATTGGAAATCAATGGAGATGCCTATCAATTGAGGAATGGCTAAACAAATTGTGGTATATTAATGTTATGAAATACTATTGTGCTATTAAAAAATGAGGAGCAAATGGACTTCATTATAACCTGGAAAGACTTATAGGAACTGATGTTGAGTGAGGAGAGCAGAACCAGGAGATCATTATACATGATTACAGACACACGGTATCTGTAAGGACTAACTCTGATAGACTTGACTCCTCTCATCAATTCAAGGTTCAAAGACAGCTCCAAAAGAATCATGATGGAAAAAGCTATGCACATCCAGAGAAAGAATTATTGAGTCTGAATGCAGATTGAGGCAAACTATTTTCTCTCTCTCTTTTTTTTCCTTCTTTTTTGGTTTTGTTTCTTCTTTCTCATGATTGATTCGATTGGTTATAATTCTTTACAACTGGACTATTATGTAAAGAAGTTCAATGTGAAGGTATATGTAGAATCTACATTGGATTACATACCATCTTGGGGGAAAAGGGGGAGGAGAGGGAAGGAAAGAAAATTTGGAACCCAAAATTGTGGAACTAAGTGTTGTAAACTAAAAATAAAAAAAAAACTTTCATAAAAAATTAGGGTATAATCATATTTGTGGGACTGAGATGGGGTGAAGTAGTTTATGCAAAGTGAGTAGTTTGAGGAACTACATAGTTATGGAGTTTGCATAAAATCAATAGGTATTTTGAAGTCCTCTCATATGAAGGTATGATTTGGGGAAGACAGAAAAATTGTGAGCCATGTACCAAACTCATTGAGGAAAGAAGGGGAGTGACATGCGTGTCAGTAGAAAATAGCTACCAGGATTTTGATTGAGTAGTGAATATGAATAGCATAAACCTCAAAGGAAGAGAGGGTTACTGAGTGATGGAGAAAGCAAAAAAACTGGAAGTGGCAATGGGGAGAAAGGAGTATTTCAATTCCTCCACCTGTACTATTGAGCAAAGAATAAATTATTATTACATAATATTATTGTTATAATATTATAAATCATTTTCATGATCATTCTTATTGGCATCATCATTGTGAAGGTTTTAAGAAAATATTCAAATTATTTGGAATATTTATGTCAGGTATGAGAACATTTGGGAGGAATATATTAACTGATTTCTAGTCTTTGAAGGGCTCTCATACAGAAGGGAGATTCGAATTTGTTTCTGCTTGAGACCAGAGGGAGAAATCAGGAGCAATGGGTGGAAATCACAAGAAAAAATATTTTAAATTGATGTAAAGGAATGAAAATTTTAAAAAATCTTACAATCTAAGGTATCTGAGTTGAATATTTCTGGGAAGTCCTACTTATTGGACATACTCAAGCAAAAGCTAGACGACCTCTTGAAAAAATTGTAGAATGGATCCATGTTCACATATAGGTTGGACTCAATGGCCTCCGAGGACCCTTCCAAATTTGCAATTCTGTGAATCCAAATAATTTCCTGATGTAGCTTACTTTTAGTATTTTTAGATGCCTCTCTTGGGAAGAAGAAGAAGAAGAAGAAGAAGAAGAAGAAGAAGAAGAAGAAGAAGAAGGAAGAGGAGGAGGAGGAGGAGGAGGAGGAGGAGAACAAGAAGAACAAGAAGGAGGAGGAGGAGGAGAAAGAGAAGGAGAAGAAGGAGAAGAAGAATTTAGAAGGAGAAGAAGGAGAAGGGGAGAAGAAGAGAAAAAGAAGATGATGATGATGATGATGATGATGATGATGATGATGATGAATAGTAGCAGCAGCAGCACTAATAATAAAAAAAAGTTTTTGAGCAGCAAATGTCAAATGTATTTAGAAGCAACCTATTCTGTTGCTTTGGATCACACAGCTGGCTGGTGTCTGAGGCCACATTTGAACTCAGGCCTTTCTGCTTCCAGTCCCAGCATTTTGTTCACTGAATCACCTAGCTGCCCTTAAGTAAACATTAGTCAAGGAATTTTATATATAATAGTAGAGTAAGAGAAGGCTGCAAACAATTAGTAGCTCGCCAATAAAACAAAATCAAGTATACAAACTATAGAAATGCAATAGTTATTTTCTGGACCTAAATATTAAAGGCAGCATAGAGCCCTGGACCTGGAATCAGAGGTCTGGAGTTCAAATGTGGCTGCAGATACTGGCTAGCTAAGTGACCCTGGGCAAGTCAATGAACATCTCTCAGCCCCATTTTCTCATTTGTAAGTTGAGGCTGTTAATGCTATCTACCTCCCGGAATTGTTAGAAGGGTAAAATGAGCTGGTATTAAAGTGCTTTGGAAACCTTGCAGTGCTATATAAATACCAGCTACTATCGTTATTGTTGTTATTGTTGTTGTTACAGCACCTAATCAATCACTATCATTTGGCATTTGCACATAGTCTTATAAAAAACATGTGCTTAATTCAATAATTGGCAGCATTGAAAAAGGTGCTTTGGACATATAACCATTTTTTTAATATAAACCCTCACTAATCATGAGAAAGAGGATGAATAACAGAGAAACTAAAACAACAATGAATGAAAGCAATAAAATTTAAATTATTTGGTGGAAAATCTCAAATGTGAAAAAAGGTAAGTGCAAACAAAAGCAAAGTACAAAAAAGAACTTGTTCTAAAGATTACTTTACTTTTTTTATAATGAAAGCCCAAGTGTATTTACTATATTTGTTGCTTTTGATTCTTTGAAATCATTGAAATCCAGGGTCCAGAACTCTGTATTATAATGCTGACAATTTATCTATTATAAAAAAGAAAAACAAACCCTGCCAATATTGTAAGCTGTTTACATTTTTGGTACAACCTTTTATTGAAATTATCACACATTTTAAGAATCATTCCCATTTGATGCTGCATGACAATTGAAACTGACACTTAGAAAAGAATATACATAAAGGCATTCACAACGAATTCTTCAAATTTATTTCAAACTAAAATTAATAGAATTATTAATTCACCATTAGAATGAGGGATGGCTAAATTAATACAGTGTTGAATTCCAAAATTTTAAAATCACTTCACAGTATGATTTCTTCTTCTTTGACTCCCCTCTTTGGTATTTGTATTAAAAGCTCATGGAGTCTTTCTGACTGTGCCGTTAGGAACTGAATCCTCTTAACTGAATAACCTCAATAGCAAAGCTCTGAGGTTGAAAGTACATTTTTTGGTATTCCTACCTAACAGCTATAAGATGTGCCGTGATCAGGTGAGCAGAAAAGACGGGTATGGAAATACTGCCTTTTGTTGTTTGCCCCCGTCTAGGGATGTCTAATAACCCTTGTTTGGAAATATCAGCTGGAAAAGGCTCGATTCACTAGGCTGCATACTTACTGCACTGGGTATTAGGAACATGTCTGACTGAAGAGATGCATAGCAATGTTTCCTCCTGCTAGTGAGTTATTGAAATGCCATATGATGAAACAGGCAGGAAAGATAAACCTATTGCTGCATATAATGAAGTTCTGTCTGCCAACCCTGACAGTCTTTGTTATCAATGCCTTCTTCTCACACAAGGGTTCCTCAATATCTTTGATAACATTATTACTTTTCTCCCTTAGCGGCATTTTTCATAAATAATTATTAACAGCTTTATTTTTTAACAAGAGGGACACGAGCATCTCATCCACGCTACAGCCACTTTGTTGTTGTAATTATATGTGTGGCTTAACGAGTTTCCATGCCAGACCCACCTTTCTATATTTTAAGGATGTGATTAGAATTTTTACTTCTCATTTTCCCCAAGGCCTTTCTGCCACCTAAATAGGTTAGCAATCTCATCTTCTTTCACACATTCATTAGAAATTTGTGTACGATAAGCTCATTTTTCACATTGACTTCAGGAATCACCCAACTGATAAGCGTATTAAGCTAATGAACACTGAACTAGTCTGCTGACTACAGTAGTAGTTGTTTAGTAAGATTTCTTAATCATATTTATGCACATATAAGCTGAGCTAGTGTACCTATTTATCTCTTTAAAAGCAGGATGCTATGTAGTTAGTCCAATACTTCACTACTATACTGAAAGCATTTGCTTGGTTATACAAGTGTGGTCTGTTTGTTCTGTTTTCCCCCTAAAGCAAATGTAACATTTTTCCCAAACGCCAGATGGGAAACTAATTATGTATAGAACAAACACAGCTGTAACTAGAGGAGTAGTATCTTCTCTACGGGTACATCTTATTCTGCCTTGGAGGAATACCCACAAGGGGAAAAACCAAGTGTACTCTTTCCATGTCTAGTGTGTCATCTCAAATGGTCAATAGGGATGCCACTTTCAAAGACAGTTCAGATATATTTTTATTTGATAGAATTTAATAAGGAAGTTGCGAAAGGAGAAGTGCATAGTACATATGGGCAGACTGTGGCATATAAACCAGGGGATTAAAACAGTAAGAAGTAGTAAATGCATGATAGGAATAGAAGATGGGCTGGTCACATGACAAGTATGAAGGATGACAGGTGGAAAAGAGGAATGTTGTCTAATACCTTCACAAGATCAGAAGAAAACTAGGTAATTTATATATTATTGGATAGACTCTCCATGATTAACTTATGGGAGGACATGAAGAAGAATCTTACATTCTATTAGCTATCTTTAATCTCTTCCTCTCCTGGCTGCTTCTCTGTTGACTCCAAACATGCCTAGCGTCTTCTCTATCCTCAAAAAAGACCCTGAAACAAAAAAAAAATCCTCACCTGATCAATCTACTCCTGCTATTATAATTACTTTTTCTCTCTTTTTGTGACTAAACTCAGAGAGGCAAACATCTACAGTCAGCACCTCTATATCCTTTTCCCTTACTTTTTTTTCTTAACTTTCTACAGTCTTCTGATCTCATCATTCAACCAACACTAATCTCTCAAAAGTTACCAATGATCTGTTAATTGTCATATCTAATTGTCTTTTCCCAATCCTTATTCTCTTCTTTCTGTGTTTTCATGACACTATTCTCCCCTAGTTCTCCTCCTATCTGATGTTCCTTTTCAGTCCCCATTGCTAGAACTTTATCTCCATTACACTAGTAACTGTGAATATCTCACAATATCTCTCTCTTCTCTGACTCTTCTCTTCTCCCTCTACAGTATTCCTGTTGGTGATCTCACCAGCTCCCAGGGTTTTAAAAATCAGATATCTTCTCAAATCTTCTCCAGCCTGTCCTTATCTTTGTGCTGACTGTATGTATGCATCCATGTGTGTATACATATATACACATATGTATGTATGTGTATATGTGAATGTGTATATGCATTCCCCACAAGGGGACATATGATGAAACAGGCAGGAAAGATATATGACATAATCCCATTCAAAAATTCTAATAAATCCCTGTAACTTCTAGGGTCAAATGTAAAATGCCATCTTTTAGTGCTTATAGCCCTTCATAATCTATTGTTCTTCATTGTTCCTCATCCTATCTTTCAAGTCTCCTTGTACCTCACTCATCTCCACGTACTGTAGGATACACTGACACTGGCTTCCTTCATGTTCCTTGCTGAAGAAACACAATACTTTGCCTAGAAGATTTCTAAAGTTCTTTTTAATTCTTAGACACTAAGATTCTAAATTGTGTCATGCTTCTGTGGCATGACCCATTACTGAATGACTTTGGCTACCTTAACAGTGATTAATAAATATCAGCAGCGTGAGGTCCAGTTGACAAATATTTGAAACAAAAAGAAGAGATAAAAGGAAATTTTTCATGATTCACTTAGCACATTAACAGTATGATTAAGAATTCTGTCTGGTGGGCATATGCATGATATTATTACATTTGAAGTGTTTCCAGTTGCTCTAGTTCTTCTCTTTAGGCAGATAATATTAATAACATAAAATTCCCCAAGTAGGCTAGATATATCTGTGACCTTAAATTTTGGCATTAAAGTTATAAAAAGATGATATCATAGAACTATTAGCATTGTAAGTTATGTCAATGTCTGTTGTGATTCAGTGTCTCTAAAACGAGTTAGAGAATACTGGAGAGATTGAGATTCATGCAAAGAATGGTCTTAACTATAACGGTAAATGCTTAATGAAAAATCTGAAAGCTTTCTTAGTGTAAGATGGGGTTGAGGAAATGATAAACATATAATTTGTGTCTGTAGAGGACACGTGTTTGCCTTTTAATTTATTGAAGAGATGGTTGGAGAATAGATTTGGGAATTTTTGAGTTTATATTCATGATAAAGCATGAGATAACTGGATATTCTCAGGTGACATATTTAATACATCTTATAAAGAGATCAGTGGGCCACATTTGCGAATAGTTGACTTTATTTTCCTGTGGAAAAACCTACAGACTTTGAGAGCTCATTGTAGACTCAACAGCCACCTAATCCAACTAATACACTAAAGGAACCTCCACTGTGATATCCCTGGCGAGTCATCATCCTGCCATTGCTTGGAGATCTCCAAGGAGGGAGAATCCAACTCCTTTGAGGTAGCCTATTCCAATTTTGGACACTTCTAATTATTAGGAAGCTTTTATTTCCCTTGACATGAAACCTAAACTTGTCATTTTACAATTATAATTATTACCCTTTTTATTTCTGTTTGTGTTCTCTAGGGTCAAAGGGGGAAAATATCTTTCCTCCACATGATAACCCTTCAACTATTTGGACCAAGATATCATCACCACCATCACCCCCCCCCCAAAAAAAAATATCAAGCTGTCTAATCTAATATCCTATTTCTGTCACTTGATTCTTACATGACAAAGACTCAAGACTTAACCATCTCTGTTCCTGTCTTCTGGACATTGTCTAGTTTATCAATGTCCTTAAACTCTGGTGCCAAAAACTGAACAAATTCACCAACTGTGGCCTAATGATTGAACACAGTAGGACCATCATTCCCCTTCCATTACAGGAAGGATCTATGCCATCTTAATGTAGCCCAAGATCACATTAATATTATTGGGCTACCAAATCATACTGCTAAACCATACTAAACTTACAATCCACTCAAATGCTTACATCTTTTTAAGACTATTCTGCCTCTGATATTTTCTGCTAAATAAGTGGAACTTTTTGTATGCAACTTTAAGAATGTACATTTATCCCCATTGAATTTTACCATATTATATTCCACCCAATGATTTTATCTGTCAAGACCCTATTGCATCTTGATGTGGTAATCCACTGGTGTAACTTTGTGCCCTTGCAAATTTGATGAGCATTGTGTCTCTGATTTTATCCTAAAAATTGATAAAATATTTTAAGTTGAGTATACATACATATGTGTGTATATATGTGTATATTTGTGTGTAGATATATAAATAGATATAGACAGACAAATAGGTATAGATAGATAGGTAGATAGATAGATAGATGGTTAGATAGGTAGATAGATTCTTTGGACATACCAAACACAACCTCCTGCTACACTAGCATTGAATCATTAACCACTACTACTGGCTGTTCAACCAGCTTTGTATCCATCTTTTTATATTATTGTCTGATATATCCAATTCTCTCCATCTTTTCTACAGAAATAGCATGGAATATTTTATCAAAAATTTCACTAACATTCAAGCAAACTATATACATGGTATCTCTCTAATCTGTTAATTTAGTAATGCCTTCAAAAAAGAAATGATATTAGTTAATGAATGACCTGTTCTTTGATGAAAACATTCTGGACAGTCCTAAATGTCTCCTAACCATCTTTTTAGTAAGTCACCCTAGAATTTTTCCAGTAATTTTGGTCAAAGTTCTTGAACTATGTTTTATAGAGCCCATTCTGTCCTTTTTAAAAATTCTAAATATTTTCCTTTATCTATTAATTCCATAATCTTTCAGATATCACCAATAGTGTTTAGAAATAATATCTACTAACACTTACTTCCAAGTTGGGAAGATATAGTTCTGATCCACATGACTTCAATTCATTGGGTTCACTTTGGTATTTTCTTATTATCTCATTATTTTGGGTATAAATCAACTGCTTATTTGTCATTTTTCTTACCAGTATAGAGATTATTATTTTTTTCCTGAGAAAACAGAAACAAAATAATTAATCAGCTCTAATTTCTTACCCTTAATCTTTTTCATATTAAGCCAACACCAGATTTTACATGACACCTTTTCTGATTCCCTGAAAGGCTAGTGCCATCTCTCCCAAAATGCGTTATATTTAACTCCTTTGCATATATTTGTATTTATTAACTTGATTTATGATCTATATATTTTATATGTATTTGTTGTATCACTCATTAGAATGTGTGCTCCTTTTGGACAGTTTCATTCTTTATATTTGTCTCCTCAGTGCCTCTAGAGTGCCAAGCACATAGTAGGCACTTTAAAACACTTTTTGGTTGATTCACATATAGTATTTCTGGTATTAAAAATCCTCTCCCTCACAAAGTCCTGTGAAACAGCTAATACCTTGTATTACTCTTGTTTTATCAATGAGCAGACTAATGTTCTAAGAGGTTAAGAGCCCATGATCATTCAAGTAATGATATTTTTTTTTGCTATAGCAATTGAGAAAGATTCCAAAGGAGGTTAAAAAAACTGGGAATGGTAACATATCCCCAATTATCTCATTGGTAGATCCTCTTTCCCTTTACTTGTTTCTTTTATTATTCCACTTTTTTTTCCTTCTGTAATCAACAAACACACCAGGCTGACCTTTCCTTCATATATGGCTTTCTTCCTTGTTCTAACTAGGAAACTAATGTTCATGAAGACCTCAGTACAATTCTAGCTCAGAAACATATTAGCTATGTCACTCTGAGCAAGTCACTTGACTTCTACCTGAGTTCCCTCATCTAATAAATAAGGATCGTAAAGTATCTACATTCCAGAGTTGCTTTTAGGATCCAATTTTTATATGCATGTATATGTGTGTATATGTATGTAGGTATGTACCTGCATAGATATATGTATATATGTGTATGTATATATATATAAATATATGTATATATATTATTTACAAATTGTAAATGGCGTACCATTATTATTAATGGTAACTATTAATATTATTATTGATGATGATAATGATAACTATGATGATGACAAATAAAATTTGTATTTCTCCTGATGAATCCACCTGGACACTATTTCTCCTATCATGTTTCCAACTCACAGATTCATAAAGAAGAGCCAGCATAGCCTTTCTCTACTATGACTTCCAAACATATGTTATATCACAAAAAAATAGGCAATCTCTTTTCCTTTTTGAAGTCCAATCAACCCGTTTATATAGTTCCTTACTAATTCATATTACTTTCATCTGCCAGCTTCCAGGAATGTTTTCTCTCTTTGTTTTTTATCAATGACTTGATACCTGGGTTACAGTCCTCTCTTTCCATCTATTTAAATATTTCAAATACTTAAATGATTACTTTGGTGACACTTCTAGAAAGGTAATATTGTATATTGCTTAGAGAGATGACCTCAGAGCCAGGAAAACAGACTTCAAGTCCATTCTTTGAAGTTTTATAAACGTCATAGCCTCTCTACATTAGAAACCTACTGAGGGGAACACCCTTTAGACAACATTATCACTCAACACTATTGAAATGCTAAGATCTTGAGCTCTTACATTCTGATAAATGATTGAAATTTCTTACCCTTCCAGATCCATGATATCTTTTCTCCTCTTTTACCTTTGCCTTCAAAATATAAGAAGTCCACTCATACTTGGAATTGTGAAGACCTGAGTTTAACTTTTGCTTTAGCTCCTTACTTGCTTTGTAACCTTGACCAGACTTAACCTCTCACAGTCTCCATATTTTTATATGTAAAATGGTAGTAAAAATATCGCTTACCTTTCAGGGTAGTTGGAGGATCAAATGAAATAACATATGTAACATGTTCTACAAACATGAAAGCATATTAATTGCACCTATTTCTGATCTCTTCCTGCATTCCCTCATCTATTGCTATTATCCTGGCTTTACCTTCCTCACTTTGCTCTTCTGATGATGTGGTCAGGCCTCTTGATTACAGTCTTGTAACACTTGAATCCTTCACTCTCTTGAACTTCTATTTAAACCTTGTACATATTTTCTTTCACTGATCACCCCTTCTCAGTTTGTAGATACACAGAAATGAGTCATTAGGAAGAGATAAAATATTATCAAGGAAATGAATGACTAGTAGATCATCATCATCATCATTATTATTATGGCAATATGGAATTTCTACTACCTACTTTCTAATGAAGAACATTGACAATCCCAGACAGAGAGAAAGAAGACATAGATATGGTATGCTTTGAACCGCTGGTAGGGATGTCCACATGCATGAGATTGTAGATGCACCCAAGTACCAAAACATGCAAATTAAACTCCATGCATCAATTTCAGGAAAATTGGAATTTTTTTTTTCATTTTCCATTTTCCTCTAGAGTTTTCTCCCCAAAGAGGGCCTATTTTCTCTACAATTGCACATTGAATTGAAAGTGTATCATCAGTTGTATACAAGAAACACATATAATTTAGCAAAAAACTCTTGGCTATTTATAAGAGTAGTCAGACTTATTTTAGCTTATAATATTGACCCATGAGATTTTGATTACCTTGGTTCCGTAAAAAAAAATACCAAAGGCAATGCTGCAACTCAGAGATAATTCTTGATATGTGAAAAGTCTTGGATAGGTAGGAAATGAGGTAGTTTAGTGGATAGTGTGACTGTACTTTTAACCAGGAAGATCTAAGCTTAAATCCAGTCTCAGATACTTGCTATATGTGTGACATTGAGAAAGTAACATATGCTTTGTCTGCCTCAATTTCCTCATCTCAATGTGAGAATAATAATAACTACCTCCCGGTGTTGTTAAGGAGGACAAAAAGAAAGATTATGTAGAAACCACTTCATAAATAAATGTGATTGCCTATTATCATTACCATTATTATCTAATTGTTCTCTATATGTATGACAATGTTTGAAGGGGAAGGTATTTGTTTTTTCTTCTCATATGGATATTGAGGGGCACTGTACTATTAATGAATGTTTGACAGATTGAAATTGAGTTTATATAACTACTGTGTAGGTTCCTAATCATGCTGTTAGTAGTGTATATAAACATTAACAGCTGTTGTTTTCAAAATGTATTAATGATTTCCATCTCATTTCTTATTTCTCCAGGAAGTACTGCCAAAGCTCCAATGCAAATACATTGAAACATTTTACTTACTGCCAGATACCAAATCAGCCCTTACTGAGTTCCTACTATGACTAAGACCAGGTGTTCTGAAGGCTATAAAGAGGAAACATAGACTCTGCCTTCAAATAGCCTACCATAGAGTTAGAGGACAAGGCATAAACACATGGAAAGGTCAATACTATTAAAACTAAATCATCACACATTATAACAATGCAAAAATGAGAAGAATATATAACATTTGATGAATAGGGTAAGAATTTCTTCATAGATTGGATGTGTGGGTTGAACTAATGAAATGGAATTCAACAGGGATAAATGTAAAATCTTATTCTTCGATTCAAAAAATCAACATTATAAGTAAAATGAAAGGAACTCATAACTTCATAAGCATGGCAGTTCATTTGAAAACTATCTGGACATTTTAGTAGACAGACAGCTTAACAATATTATATGATAGCCAAAAGAGTTAATGCAAAGTTAGGCAGTTTTATTAGAGAGATGGTGGCTAGAGCTAGGTTTCCAAAACTTTGATACTGGTTCTGTACTCTATCCTGGTCAGAACATATTTATTTCTACATGGTGCATTTTAGGAATAACATTAATAAGTTAGAGAACATTCTGAAGAGGCTGAGAAGATGGTGAAGGACCTATACCATATGATGATTAATTGAACTAACTGTGTATAGATAGGAAAAGAGAAGACTTTGTATATATTGATTTTCTTCAAGTTATTTTTTAGAAGATAAATTTGACTTATTTCATTTGAGCCCAGAAGGAAGAACTAGGAGCAATGAATAAAAATTATAAAGAGGCAAATTTAAACTTGATATAAATAAACAAAAAAAACAAGCAAACAAACAAATGTCCTAATAATTAACACTAGGCAGAAGCCAAATGGGATGGATGCCTTAGGAAGAAGTGAGTTTCTCTTTACTTGTTACCTTAAAGCACAGGTTGGATTAGTACATATAAGTAATGTTGTAGAGATAATTTGTGCATATTTTTAGTGTGGATGAGCAAGCCTCTGAGATCTCTTTCTTTCCTAAGAGTCTATGGGTTTGATTTTAGGTCTGAGCTGTTGTTACAAGACAGCTGAAGGAAAGTATTGTCTCTGACAGAGACTTTGCATCACACTGTCACTTACCTAATATTTCTCCATCCATAATGTTTCTACATTTCTGAACTGAGCTTTGCTCCCATCCAGCCAGCTTTGGGTTACTTCTCAGACCACCATTTCTTGATTTCTGAACAGCGCTCCAGGACTCTGTATCTGGGGAACTCTTTGCCTTGAATTCTCATGGAATTTTCAAGGTTGGACCATACTCTTTCTCTCAAAGCTTATTCTTGATGGAGGGGCTAAGGGGCTGGGAGAAGAATGAAGCACAGGCAACAGATAATTAATTAGCTATCAAGTGGTGTAACAATTAATGCTACAAGGTCATATGATGGAGAGTGGGCTAGACTGGACTGTGATGGCCACATGATGAATCTGTACTGTATGCTGAATTCATTCATTTATGAATAAGTGATAGTTCTAATAATTATAATTATATACAGCTAATTTTCTAGTGGAATTATTGAGCTCTGTTTTCCAAACAATGCAGATTTTTAAAACACTGTGTTTATCTGCTGCAAATTTGTTTTTTAAGGTGACATGATCATTTTTCTATTACCCTTTTGATAGAATCTTATTTTATTTAGCTTTTAGTCTACATGTAGCTCCTGGTGTCAATACAGTGCCTACCAGTGCAGATACGAACCTTTTCTACAAGTCATAGTAAAGTTTTAAACAGTTCTCTGGGGCACTAAGAGGCCAGGTGACTTGTTCTATGTTGTGCAATCAATATATGTCAGAGACAGAAATTGAACCCACTCTTCTTAACTCCAAAACTAGATCTTTGCTCAGTATGCCATAATGCATATCCTGTAGAATTTTATTCATTAATTCATTCTTTGATTCTTTTCTTTTAAGATGCCTTGAGGGTAGAAGAGTAGGAGACTGTTTGATATTGATACTTAATTAAATTGCTTACTTTTATGACATTTAAATAAAATAAAATTCTTTTTCTAATTCAAAATAATTAATACATATTTTGATAAGAAAAACATTTAGAATGCATAATATTGGTCTATTTAATAAATACATAGAAAGAGAGACTATTCAGTAAGAAGTAGAGGAAATGAGCATTAATTTTGAAGTAGTACTTTAAGTTTTGCAAAAATCTTTAATTTTATTTGTTTTTCACTTGATCCCCATAATAACTCTTTGGGAGAAGAGCTATCATTATTCCTATTTTACAGGTAAGGAAACTGATGTTGAAAAAGGTTAAGCGACTTGTCCCAGTTGTGCTTAGTTTCCAAGGCAAGATTTGAAATCACATCTCTCTGATTCCAAGTGCAAATATCTCTTTACTCTTCTACTAAGCTACCAAAATAAAGCAAGGGATTCTGCTACTTGATTCTATTAATTATAAGCCTAAAGCGTTTAATACTACTATTAGTTACTGTTAGTAGTAACTAACTATTGTTAGTTACTTATATTGGCTTCATTTCCCACCTAACCTGCATAAGGTACCCTTCCTTTCCTCCCCCCTTTTTCTGTTTCTTTTTCTAGATTGTCTTCTTGCATTAGATTATGAATTTTGAGGGAAGTGTCTGTCTTTTTTTTATGCTATTTATAGTCCTAGCTTTTAGTACAGTATGTAATATATAATAGGTGCAAAATAAATGTTTATTAACTGAGAAACCTGAATACCTCTGATATGCAAGGACAAGCCTCTCTAAGTGCAGAGAGGTTCATCAACAAATTAGTGGTCACCAGTTGATAATTTGTTTTGATCTCAGTAAATCAAGAAGCATACTAATATCTTAATTAGCTGTAACAGTCTGTATTTCTGGACATACCATCCACATCCACAGTATCTTTATCCAATTTTTTACTTAGGTCTAGTATTGATTTCTTTTAAAAGGTAGCTTATTTTTTAAATATCATTTATTTGCCTTAGTTTTCAACATTTACTTTTAAAAGATTTTTAGTACCAAGATTTTGTCCCTATTTCCTCTTTGCCCCTTCTCCAAGAGAGCATGGGATCTGATATAGGCTTTACATGTACAATCATATTAAACCTTTCCATGTTAGTGATGTTGTGAAAGAAGAATCAGAACAAAAGGAAAAAACCAAGAGAAAACAAAACAAAAATAAAAGAGAAAATAATATGCTTTGATCTACATTCAGACTCCCTACATTTTTCTCTGGACTTGGATAGCATTTTATATCATGAGTGTTTTGGAAGTGTCTTATATCACTGCATTACTGAGAATTAAGTGAACGAAGTCTATCAAAGATGGTCATTGCACAATGTTACTGTTACTGTATACAATGTTCTGCTGGTTCTGCTCACTTTACTCAACATCAGTTGAAGTAAGTCTTTCTAGGTTTTTCTGAAATCTGCCTGCTCATTATTTCTTATGGGACAATAGTATTCCATTACATTCATATACCACAACTTGTTCAGCCATCCCCTGATTGATTGATATCCCCTTAATTTCCAATTTTTTGCCACTACAAAAAGAGCTGCTATGAATATTTTCGTACATGTGGGTCCTATTCCATTTTTAATGATCTCTTTGGGATATGGACCTAGTAGTGGTATTGCTGGATCAAAGGGCATGCTGTTTTATAGCAATTTGGACATAGTTCCAAATTGCTCTCCAGAATAGTTGGATCAGTTCACAATTCCACCAACACTGCATTAGTGTTCCATTTTCCCCACATGTTCTCCAACATTTATCATTTAACTGTTTCATCATGTTAGCCAATCTGATAGGTGTGATGTGGTACCTCAGAGCTGTTTTGATTTGTATTTCTCTAATCAATAGTGATTTACAGCATTTTTCATGTAACTATAGAAAACTTTAATTTCTTCACCTTAAAACTTCCTGTTCATATCCTTTGACCATGTATAAATTGAGGAATGACTCATATTCTTAAAAATTTGACTCAGTTCTCTCTATATTTTAGAAATTAAGCCTTTGTCAGAGACACTGGTTGAAAAATTGTTTCCTAGCCTTGCGCTTCCCTTCTAATCTTGGTTGCATTGGCTTCACTTGTGCAAAAACTTTTAAATTTAATGTAATCAAAATTATACAAATTGCATTTCATAATTCTGTCTATCTCTTGTTTGGTCATAACATCTTCCATTCTTAATAGATCTGACAGGTACACTATTCCTTGCTCTCCTAATTTGCTTATAGTTTCACCCTTTTTGTCTAAATTGTGAAACCATTTTGACTTTATCTTGATACATGGTGTAAGATGTTGCTCTATACCTAATATCTGCCATTCTATTTTTCCAATTTTCCCAGCAATTTTTGTCAAATAATGATTTCTTCTCCCAGAAGCTGGCATCTTTGGGTTTAATGAAACAATAGATTGCTACAGTCACTGACTACTGCACCTTGTGTACCTAACCTTTTGCACTGATCTGCCATTCTGTTTCTTAGCCAGTACCACGTGGTTTTTTTTGCCTTCCTGAATATCATATTCCAACCTTCTGATCTTTTAATGTAGAAGCTGCTAGGTCCTGTGTAATACTGATTGTGGTTCCATGATGTTTAAATTGTTTCTTTCTGGGTGCTTGCAATATTTTCTCCTGGACTTTAGCTACAATATTCCTTAGAGTTTTCATTTTTGGATCTCTTTCAGGAGATGGTCAGTAGATTCTTCCAATGACTATTTTACCCTCCAGGTTCTAGGATGTCAGGGAAGTTTTCCTTGATAATTTCTTAAAAGATGCTGTCCAGGCTCATTTTTTGATCATAGCTTTTAAGTAGACCAATGATTCTTAAATTATCTCCCCTGGATCTGTTTGCCAAGTCAGTTGTTTTTTTCCAATGAGGTATTTTATGTTTTCTTCTATATTTTTCTTCTTTTGATTTTGTTTGAGTGATTCTTTGTGTCTCATAGAGTCATTAGTTTCCACTTGCCCAATTCTAATTTTTAATGAATTTATTTTTTAGTTAGCCTTTGTACCTCCTTTTCCATTTGGCCAATTCTACTTTTTAAGAAGTTGATTTATTCAGTACATTTTTTTCTAATCAGTCAACTGTATTTTTTAAGGAATTATTTTTCTTCAGTCAATTTTTGTCCTTCCTTTTTCAAGCTATTGACTCTCTCTTGCATACCTCTCATTTCTTTTCCCAGTTTTTCTTCTACCTCTCTTATTTGATTTTTAAAATCCTTCTTGAGCTCTTCCAAGAAGGCTTTTTAGGCTTGAAACCAACTGATATTTCCCTTTGAAGTTTCAGATGTAGGTATACTTACAATGTTGTCCTCTTCTGAGTTTGTGTTTTGATCTCCTCTGTCCCCATAGCAACTATGATTCGTGTTCATTTATGCTTTTTGCTTATGTTGTCTGCCTATTTCCTACCTTTTAAAGTTGAGCTTCCCTGCTGGAACACAGAGGGCACTGTGCCAAGCTTCTTGGCTTGGGGGCCAGGGGCCTGGTCACTGGCTTTGTGTGGTGGGACCTCAGGTGCTGGCAGCTGGAGACTGTAGGAGTTTGGCAGTTTATTGGTGCTAAGCTGGGGTCCTAGTGGTGATGTCTAGAATGTTCAGAGGCCAGGTAGTGTTTTTATACATTTCCCCAGGGCTACACAGAAACACATGGGGGTCTGGCACCTGGAGTATGCCTACCCACCCACTTACTTAAACTGGAATTCTATCAGTGATTTGGAGCTTTCTTTCTGTTTCTCCAAGTATCCAGGGATTAAATACTGCTCCACCCAGACTTTCTGCTGGCTTTGCTGTTTCAGGATTTTTCCTGGGGTACTGTTTCCTGGTTTGTTTGTTTTTTTTTTTTTTCCATAGGTCAATATGGGAGAGTGATAGCAATTTCTGCTTACTTCACCATCTTGGCTCCCAGAAATCAAGGTAACTTATTTTGAAAAACAATTATGAATGGAAATGGTTCTGTATACCAGACAGGCTTGTAATCTAGGCCATATATGTAGAGAGTGACCATAATTTTGACACTAAAAGTAATACAGTGACATAGTGCTTTACCTGTTGCAAACTTGATAAAATTATACCTTTTAAAATTTATTTACATGAAATTCAGCTTTCCTAGAAAATCTCAGAGACTTCCAAATTCATACTTTGTTGTGGAATGAGTACTGAAACGGGAGACCTGAATTCTGGTCCCAGCTCTGTCACAATTCTTGTATGATTTTAAAAATGTCGCTGCTCTGATCCTCATCTTCCTTATTGATAAAATAAAGAGATTTCTTAAGTTTCTTTCTTATTCTATATTTAACCAGCATATCCATGAGTATACTCTATGAATCAGGATCAAAAGAATAAATATTGAATTTAGTTTTCTTTTTTTCTTTTGTGTGTTGGGGGAAAAGTTTGATTTTACACTGTAACATTCGTGAGAGAATTCTAAAACTAGAAGGAAAGGAAAAACTTTGAAAATAACTCTAAACAAAAACAAAATATAAAACTGATGAACAGATAGGCAATGTTTATATGATTCATATTCTATGGCAATGATAACTGTTGAGGCAATCACATTCCAGGCTCTTGATTAATATTAAACAATGGAATAATGAAATAGTTTACAAAAGTTTTCTTCAAGATGACAGAAAATAAATACTAAATCAAGAATTTTATAGTCTGTGGTTATTCTTCCCAAAGTAGACAAGCCAAGACAGTGAATCAGATTCATTACTCTGGGCAAATTATAACCTCACTTGAAACATTTCTGTTTTTTATACTTCTTCTGGCTTTCTCACTGGATTAGTATATAAAAGTTGAATCTTTGAATCTTAAAAAAAATGGCAAATGTGCCAAGATTTAAGATAAAAAGGAGAATACAATTCCCAAGATTGATATTGACTGCTAAGAAAATAATATAAGGCCTTTGGAAAATATATGTGTTGCTCTCCCAATGTATTTCACATTATATGAGGGCTACAGACAAAAAAGAAGGGGTTTTGGTTGAATAATTTTGGTTATATAACCATTTTGATATCAGTGGTCTCAGAAATAAAACGAGGGCCAAGATGGCGAATGGAAAGCAGTAACTGGCGTGAGCTCCCCACCAAGTCCCTCCAAAAACCTATAAAAAAATGGCTCTGAACCAATTCTAGAACTGCAGAACCCATAAAGTGGCAGAGGGAAGCAGGGCTCCAGCCCAGGAC
>CM053622.1:253791641-253810435 GCA_028646595.1 Phalanger gymnotis | reverse complement strand
AAAAAAAAAAGATTTTATTTCTCACCTACTATTGGTCCAATGCTGTTAGGCATTATGAGACAAACAAGACACATATAATACATTGTTCCTGACCTCGAGGAGCTTATAATGATTTCACTTTTTTTAAAAAATTCTTTTTTAAATAATAAGAAGCACTTTTTCCCCCTCTCCCTTGCCCTCACCTATCCTTCTTCCTTCAGCCTTCATCTACTTGGGGAAAATGTGCATAATCATGTCAAACAATCTCCCCCTTTGGCCATGTCAAAACCTGTGCGTGTCTTTGTCAGTGTCTGTGTGCACCATTCTTCATAGTGAGTCCATCATCCCCTCTCCGTCAGGAAGTGGGGAGCAGGCTTCATCACAGGATCTCTGAAGTCCTGGTTCATCACGGATTCATCAGAGTTAAGTCTTTCAGAATAATGTTTACACTGTTGTCATTGTATAAATCATTCTCTGGGGGAAGAATTTGTAATATCATCAGGGAAACAGCACTTATACATAACAAATATAAGAAGCAATTAAATGATAATACAAAGCAGAAAAAAAAGAAGTTAAGGTGAATAGAATTTTAGAATAATTAGATATGATTGCTCTCTGGAGAAAACTGAATGGATAGGAAGAAATATACCTTTTCCTCAGCAGTACATGGCACCTAACCAAAAACTGACCATGTATTAAGTCATGAAAGCCTTACAACCTAATGCAGAAAGGCAGAAATATTTAAATAATCCTTTTCAGATCATAATGCAATAAAATAACATTCAATGAGGAACCATGGAAATAGAGATTAAAAATTAATTGCCAACTAAATAATCTAATCCCAACATATGAATGGGTCCACAAACAAATAAGAGAAACAAAAAAATCATTAAAGAAAATGACAACAATGAGACAACATACCTAAATTTATGGGATGAAGCCAAGGCAATACCTAGGGGAAAATTTATATCTCCAAATACTTACATCAATAAAATAGAGAAAAAGCAGATCAATAAATTGGGCATGCAACTAAAAACAACAACAACGGCAACAACAACAACTAGAAAATGAACAAATAAAAAATCCTCAGTGGAGAATGGCTAAACAAGTTGATTGTAATGGGATATTACTGTATATAAAATGACAACCAGCATGATTTCAGAAAAAAAAAAAACTGGAAAGAATTCCTTGAACTGACGCATAGTGAAGTGAAAAGAACCAGGAGAATATTGTACACAGTAACAGCAATGTTTTGTGGTGAATAATTGTCAGTGACTTAGCTATTCTCAGCAATACAATGATATGAGACAATCTCAAAGGACTAATGATGAAGCTATACTTATCCACCTCCAGAGAAAGAACTGGTACTGATTGAATACAGACTGAAACATGCTATTTTTCACTTCCATTTTTTCTTTTGTCTTCTTATACAAAATGACTAATATAGAAATATCTTACATAATTGCACATGTATAACCTATATGTAATTGCCTACCATCTAAGGGAAGGGGGAGGGGAGGAAGGGAAGGAGAGAAGGATAGAATTTGGAATTCAAAACTTTAAATAAAAATGTTTAAAAAACAAAAAAAATAGATCCCCAAATTAAGCACAAAATTGGATATCCTGAAAATCAAAAGAGAGATTAATAAAGTTGAAAGTAAGAAAATCATTGAACTAATAAATAAAAGTAGGAGTTGGTTTTATGCAGGAAGGAAGAGGAGGCCAAGCCCTGGTTTTATATCTTTTTCATTGTCAGGGGTGAGCACACATGCGACTCACCCACGTGACCTAAAATCGTCACAAAGAGGAGACTTAAACCCACGTGGTCTAAGAGCCTCTGCTGTCCCAGACATGTAAACTAGGCCCTCCCTAGAGTTAGCCCCACCTTGGGCCCCATCTTAGTTGCCAATCCACACCCACATAGGATTTACATCTAATAGGGGTTTGGGCCTGGGTCTTAGCACCTAGTAAGGCTCAATGAAATACACTGAATTACTCAAACAAAACAAAGGCCATTTTGCTTACCAACACACTCGATGAGAGACAGACAGACAGACATAGAGAGAGAGAGAAAGAGAGAGGACTGAACAAGCTGCAATGAACTCCATAAAAAAAAAATTCCCACAGTCAGATGGATTCAGGAATGAATTCTATCAAACATTTAATGAAAAATTAATTCAAATACTATACAAATTCTTTGGGGAAACAGGTGAAGAAGGAATACTACCAAATTCCTTTTATGACACAAATATGGTGGTGATACCTAAGAGTGGAAAAGATTGAAAACAGAGAAAGAAAACTATAGGCCAACTACTCTAATAAATATTGATGCAAAAAAATTAAATTAAATACTAGCAATACTGATATATCACAAGGATCTTTACTATCTCCAACTTATGGATGAGGATTTCATAGCTAATAGATATTTGAAGTGAGATTCAAACCCGTTTCTTTAAATGCAGGGTTTGATCTGCTGCTCCAAACTGCCTTAGGGGGAAAAAAAGAAAAGAAATAAATCTTCCATTGAAAACTGACAAATTCCATTGCACTTTCTTGAAGGAGCTAAAAAGATTTGCTCAGAGATGCATAGTTTCTTATCAATATTTGTTATATAGAAGAAGTAAGATAAAAATATCCTTCGCAAAGAGATCTCAGATTTACATAATTTTAGAATGTTCGTAAACTTTAGAGGTCACTTAGTCCAACTTTTTACTAGATAGACTTTGGTAATCATTATCATTTCAGATGGTCTTGTATTTTCTTCTGCTTTCCCCCTGCAATGCTCATTAGAATTCTGTACATGGTTTGCTTGTTGTTAAGTCAAATGGAACTATTATAACAAGAGTGTTTATTAGAATTACAAATAGCATCATAAGTGACATTATTTTCAGAGGAAGGGTATTTTTGAAGTTCTCTCAGGGTAAAATAAATCCTTCCAAGGTTGCACTTGGATAAAATCCTTTAATAGATTCTTGCATAAAATAGCATAGTTCGGATTATTTACAGCTACAATCTCCCATTTATTAATTGGATAGAGAAAAGCCCAAAGGTTTTCTTAGGTATTTTAGAGGTTGCACCTGAAAGATAATTGCTGTTCTAATAGCAAATTCATTCCTCTCCTCCCTACTGCTTATCATTTTAAATGAATTAAGTAAGATTATAGCATAAGACAGCACAATTGACTGAATGAAATTCTGGTCCTGATTGTTTATCATTTAGATTTCTTTGGAGAGAGAAAAATGAATATTACTAATCTCATCATGACAATATTTACCCCCTCTTATTGGATATGGGACAATAATCATTAAAATACAAAAAATACTTAAAAAACATTGTTTTTAATTGAAAAATAATACCACAAAAATATTATTTTTCCAATTTTCCAAATGAATATTTATTTTTGTCCCTGAAATTCATATTGTCTTCTGATCTGAATAACTAATTGTGAGGTCCTAAATATCATGTAAGAGTACGATATAAATTACTTTGAATTTCCCAGAAGATCTGTTTCCCAATTGCTGCTACATATAAAATTCAGTGTGTATATTAGTTTATAAGATTACTTCCATTAATTATGAAAAAGAGAATGCTTTGACATAGAATTCCTTATGATAAATAATATACAAAATGATAAAGAAAATATTTATTGAGAATGGTCTTTGAACAGGATGCTCTGGTTAATTTAATGTCTTGCTAAATTGAATTACTATAAATCATAGCAAACATGAAAATATATTATTCTGCTTTCAAGATGTTTTTTATATCAGTATAGAGGACACATTAGGTAGGTGAGACACTGTCGCAATATTTTAGGCTAGATATGATGAGGGTCTAGCTTAAGTTGACTGACATATGAGCAAAAAGGAGGAGACACATGACACATATTTTGGATATAGAATCAATCTTCATTCAAAACATGGAAATCAGGCTTGAGGGAGAGGTAATATTCTAAGACCTTTTGTAACCCAGGTAACCGTGATGATGGTGGTACCCAGGGGAGAAATAGAGTTTTTGAAGGGAAGAATGGTTTTATATGAGAAGATAATAAGTTTTTGTTTTTCTCATATAAGAATATATATATACATACATACATATATATATATAAATGCCTTTTAAAGGTAAAAGTAAGTGTTCTACCTGATCATTTTTATGACTACATAACTTCAAAGGATCATTAAGCTTTCAAAGAATTAAAATACAAGAAAATGCACTTAACTCCAAACATCTATTGAACAAAATTTAATTTTTAGTTATGCACAAGACATTTCAGAGTTTTGCAATGTTTTAAAATTATGAGCACTAATTAGCATTATATGATATTACAGATGAAGATTTAGAAATGAAGCAGACGTAACTGAATATATATGGACTAGAAGAAAAACCTAATGATGATGATGGTCATGGTGATGATGATGACAACAGTAATAGCCATAAGATAGTTTATTTGTTGCTCTAAATCACTATTGATCAGAGAAATGCAAATTAAAACAACCCTGAGGTACTGCCTCACACCTATCAGAATGGCTAACAAGACAAAAAAGAAAGATGGATGTTGGAGGGGATGTGGGAAAACTAAAATGCTAATGCAGTGAAGTTGTGAAGGTATAGTTGTAAACTGATCCAACTGTTCTAGAGAGCAATTTGGAACTATACCCGAAGGGCTATAAAACTGTGCTTTATCTTTTGATCCAGCAAGACCACTGCTAGGTCTATATCCCAATGACACCCCCCAAAAAGGGAAAAGGACCTATTTGTACAAAAATATTTATAGCAGCTCTTTTTGTGGTGGCTAAGAATTGGAAAACAAAAGGATGCCTATCAATTGGGGAATGGCTAAAAAAGCTGTGGGATATGATGGCAATGCAATATTACTATGCTATAAGAAATCACAAGCAACATGATTTCAGAAAAAACCTAGAAAGACTTCCATGAACTGATGTAAATTAAGTGAACAGAACCAAGAGAACATAGTACGCAGTAACAGCAATTCTGTCCAATGAAGAAATATGAATCACTTAGCTATTTATTCTCAGCAATACAATGATCCAAGACAATCCCAAAGGATTAATGATGAAGCATAATATCTGCTTCCAGAAAAAGAACAGATATTGATTGAATACAGACTGAAGCATGTAATTTTTCACTTTCTCTTTTTTTCTTTTATTCAAGTTTTCTTGTGGAAAATGAATAATATGGTAATGTTTTATTAAATTCCTCGTGAAGAACTAAGCAGACATTATGACTATCCCCTTTCATGTTCATAGTCAATATATCCTCCTGCAGTTACCATTAAGGAATAAGTGAAAAGAGCTTATTAAATTTGTAAACACACACACACGCACACACAGGTGGGGTACTTTTGATTATTCTACCCCATGTAAATGTATTTACTTTTCTTAAGTAAGACTATTTCTTGATAGAAGCATTCAATTAGAACTGAATATCAAGTGGCCCTGTATCCATTCTTGAATGAATCAAAAATAATGATTTAAGAGAGGTTGTAATTTCTCAGAATTACTTGTCTAAAACGAGGAACTATCTGAGAACAAGAGAATGATTCTGAAGAGAATGTATAAACAAAGAGTAAGGAGCAGGGTCATACAAAATTGAAAAGAACCACTAGCCCAGGGTGAACCAGGGAAACAGGCAAGAGAAGGTAGGACTGAGCTGTGGCAGAGATGGTAGATATCTGAAGTTATTATACTTATAAATATCTCAATGCAGAAAGCTATTGCTGTTGCTACCAATTTTAATTACCTATCCATGGACTAAGAAGAGTTACAATAAAAAGGTCACTTTTTTTTTCTCCAGCTTCCTCTCCCATTGCCTAACCACAGACATCTTAACATAATCTGCTGCTCCATTAGAATAATTCATTCAGAATTAAAAGATTAGAACTCTACAACTGGAGAAAATTTTAAAGGCCAACCAGTGCAACCTCCTCTTTTCATAGATAAGGAAACAGTGGCTTGAAGAGGATAACTACCCTTCAAAGACACTGCAATTCTGCCTGTGGCATAATGACTATCTTGACTTCTGTGGAGACAAATGACATGCATTATTCAACATGTAATTATTCATCTCAGACTATGTGTCAAGCATTTGTACTAAGTGCTCAGGAACTAAAGGAAAAGGAAAAATATTGTCTTTCCTCAAGGAGCTTATATTCAGATGGGGAAGACAACATGCAGGTACATATATGATACATATGGAGTAAGTCAAAAGTAAAGTAATAATGATGATGATTATGACCATAAGACTAATAATAATGATAATATCATTTAACACTTTAAGGTTTATAAAGTGCTTTATAAATATTATCCCATGCTATCCTAACAACCACCTTGGGAGTGGATATAGGTTCTTTTATTATCTCCATTTTCCAGATGAAGAAACTGAGGAAGAGAGAGGTTAAATGACTTGTCCAAGTTACACAACTACTATGTATATGTTGCCAGATATGATCTTCCTGATTTCTTGTCCATATCTCTACATACTGCATTAACTAACTAGCTTAAAGGAGATGGAAAGACCCTATCAACTTGGACAACTGCGAAAAAAAAATATTGCAGAAAGTGGGACTTCAGCTGAGATGTCCAAAAGACAGAGGAATATATGAATGTGTAACAGTTGGGATAAAAATGAAGAGATGAGAGGCTGAGTTAAATATCTGAATGACTTACATGTAGGCTTCTGAAGCCTGATAATAGAGTAGATGGAAGAAAGTAAAGTGTGAGAAGGCTAGAAAGGTAGGAAGTGGATAGGTTATAAAAGACTTTAAACACCAAAAACAAAAGGTTTTAATTTTTTTCTAAATTTGATTTTTTTAAGTTCCAAATTCTCTTCACTCCTTCACCCTCTTCCCTACTCAAGGTAAAGGCAAGAAATATGATACTCATTATTCATACAAAGTAATATAAAACAGATTTCCACAATAACCATCTTATAAAAATAAAAGGAAGAGAAATAGTGAAAAAATAGGCTTCAATCTTCACCTAGATTTAATCAATTTTCTCTTTAGAAGTAGATACCATTTTTCTTCATGAGTCCTTTGGAATTGTCTGGAATCTTTGTATCAATCAGAACAGCTATCTTCCACAATTGATTTTCATTACAATATTGCTGTTATCATGTACAATGTCCTCTCAGTTAGGGTCATTTCACTTTGTATCAGTTTGTTTCAGTCTTCCCATGTGTTTCTGAAACCATCTTGATCATCATTTCTTATACAACAATAGTCCTCCATCAGAATAAGCATCTTCTTAATTTCCAGTTCTTTGCCAACACAAAATGAGCTGCAGTAAATGTTTTTATAAACATAAGTCCCTTTCATTTTCCTTTTATCTCTTTGAGATACATAGTGGTATTGCTGGGTCAAGGGGTATTCATAGTTACAGCCCTTTGGGCATAATTTCAAATTGTTCTCCACAATATGTGAACTTGTTCATAACTCCATCAATAATACATTAATGTGCCTCCCACCCCATCTCCTCCAGCATTTGTCATTTCCTTTTCTGTCATATCAGCCAATCTTAAGGGATATGAAGTGGTATCTTAGTGTTATTTTAATTTGTGTTTCTCTACATTTTAGTGATTTAGAGCATTTTTATGATTTTTGATAGATTTAATTCTTCTCATGAAAACTGCCTGTTCACATCCTTTCACCATTTATCAAATTAAGCAATGGTTTTTATTTCTATAAATTTATTTCTGATTCCTGCATATTTGAGAAATGAGACCTTTATCAGAGAAATGTACTGTAAATACTCCCTACCCCACTGATCATTCCTGCTTTAATTTTAATTTCAGAAGCATGGGTTTTGTGATTTAAAAACCTTTTAAATTTCATATAATCAAAATTATCTTTCTTACTTCCCATGATCCTCTCTATCTCTTCTTTGGTCTTAAACTTTTTCCTTATCCATAGGTGTGAAAAGTAATTTTTTCCATGGTCCCCCAATTTGCTTATGATATAATCCTTGGCTTAATCACATATCTATTTTGACCTTATGGTATTGTACATTGTGAGGTGTAGTTTCTGCCAAATTGCAGTTTTTGTCAAATAGTGAATTCTTACACCAGTAGCTAGCATCTTTGTGTTTATCAAGCAATAGAGTATTATGACCATTTGCCTACTGAGCTCTTATTGATCTGATCAGCCACAGTCAGACACATTTACCTTAACTCCTATGTAGTGATGTCATTTTGGTCCTTTTTAAAAATAAAGGACAAGAACCTTTCTTTCTTTCTTTCTTTCTTTCTTTCTTTCTTTCTTTCTTTCTTTCTTTCTTTCTTTCTTTCTTTCTTTCGGAGGCAATTGGGGTTAAGTGACTTGCCTAAAGTCATGCAGCTAGTAAGTGCTGTATCTGAGGTAGGGTTTGAACTCAGGTTCTCCTCATTTCAGGGCCTGTGCTCTATCCACTACACCACATAACTGTCCCAACCAAGAAAACAATGGTGTGCCTAATATATTACCTTGATCAGTCACTGTATTTTTTAATCAGTTCAAGATTCTTCAGTATTTTATTTAAAATTTTTGTAGCAATATTCATTAGAGAAAATTTCCTATAGTTTTCTTTCTCTGTTTTTGCTCTTCCAGGTTTAGATATTAAAATCATAATTGTGTCATCAAAGGAATTTGGTAGGAATCCTTTACTTATTTGATTTTTCATAGCTTATATGGCATTAGTATTAATATATATATATATATTTAATTTTTTGATAGAATTTGCTTATAAGTTTGTGTGGTCATAGCAATATTTTTCCTAGGAACTCATTTATGGTTTCTTGAATTTCTTTTTTAAAGCACAGTTTGATTTGGGTATTTTATTTCCTCTTCTATTAATCTGGCCAATTGATATTTTTGAAAAACTTCATTCATTTCATTTACATTGTCAATTTTATTGACATATTATTTGGTAAAAGAGTTCTTAATAATGACTTTACTTTCATCTTCACTGATGTGTATTCATTCATTTAATTATTGATACTGGTAACTTGATCGTCCTTTTTCTTTTAAGAAATTCGCGAATGGGGGCAGCTAGGTGGTGCAGTGAGTAGAGAGCATTGGCCCTGGAGTCAGGAGGACCTGAGTTTAAATCCGTCCTCAGACATTTGACACACTTACTAGCTGTTTAGCTATTTTATTGTTTTTGTTTTTGTTTTTTTTTCCAAAAATCAGTTCCTATTTATTTGTTTTTTACTTTCAATTTTGTTAATCTCTCCTTTAATTTTCAGGATTTCTATTTTGGTCTTTGATTGAGGATTTTTAATTTGCTCTTTTTCTAACTGTTCTTAGTTGCATGACCAATTCATCTATCTTTACTTCTCTCTTTTATTGAAATAAAACCTTGAGATTTAGAGATATAAATTTAGTTTTTAATTTAGAGAGCACTGCTTTGGCTATATCCCAGAAATTTTGTTATGCAGTCTCATTATTGTCATTATCTTTAATGAAATTGTTGATATGATTTCTTTGATGCAATCATTCTTTAGAATTTGCTTTTTTATTTTCCAATTAATTTTAATATCTTCTTCCATGGTCTTTTAGAGAATGCATTTTTTTTGCATTTTGGTCTGAAAATAGTGCATTTAATATTTTTGCTTTCCTACATGTATTTGTGAGGATTTTATGCCTGGACACATACACAGTCAATCTTTGTGAAGGTGCCATGTGTTATTTTAAAAAAGGATACCGCTTTCTATTCCCATTCAATGTTCTCCAAAGTTCTGTCATATCTCACGTTTAAAAATCTTACCTCCATAACATTTCTTGTTTATTTTATGTTATGATTTATCTAGGGTGTAAATTGGAGTACTACACTAATACAGTTTTGCTGTCTACTTCCTATTATTAGTCATTGAAATTTTTCCTTCAGAATTTGGATGCATACAATTTGATGCATATATATTTAGTTCTGATATTAATTCATTGTCTATGGTAACATTTTGTAAAATTAGGTTTCCCTGATTATCTTTTTTAATTAGCTCTGTTTCTGCTTTGTTGGAGACCTTGATTCCCATCCCTTTCACATTTACTTTAGGTAAAGCACAATATATTCTATTCCATCCCCTTATTTGAACTCTGTGTGTCTTCTGTTTCAAATGAATCTCTTGGATACATTTTGGTGGATTCTGATTTCTAATCCAGTCTTATCTGCTTTAGTTTTGTGGGTGAGTTCATTCCATTCACATTCATAGTCCTGATTGTTAAATGTCTATTTCACTCTATTTTATCCTCTTCTATTTATTCTTCCCGTTTTTACCTCATTTGAGCTCCAAAAGTCTGTTTTGTATCTGACCTCTACTCCCCTTAATCTTTTCTCCCTTTTATCACACCTTTTTCTCTTCCACAGGTGGGGAACTGGCAGCATCAAGGCCACATGTGGCCTTTTAGGTCCTTGGGTGCATTCTTTTGACTGAGTCCAAGTTTTATTAAGGGGATTTGTTCTGTGAAGTTTGGATTCAGTCAAAGGATTGCACTTGAGAACCTAGAGGATCACACGTGGCCTCTAGACTGCAAGATCCCCACTGCTATTTAAACCCTTCCCTTCCTAATTGGGCAAGCTAGATTTCTATACCCAAATGAATGATGGATGTAGATACACACACATATGTGTATTATGTGAAGGCTTAGTGACTTTAAATAAGAGTTTGAGGTAAATGCAGTATAGAAAGTTAAAAAATAAATAAAGCAGAAAGCCCTAGGTTCAAAGACAAGATTCTGCCAGGCCTATTCCAAGAAGGAGCTGGTGCCCAATGAGGCTGATATGGTTGAACAAGGCCTAAAGCCTAAGGCTGGATGCTTCACATGTTCCGTTTTACTCAATATCACAGAATTTTAGGATTGAAAAGCATGTTATAGGCCATCTGACCTATTAGATCTCTTTATGCATTTTACATTAGAGATAAAAAGGCCTATTTGCTCTTCCCTAGACTCAGCCCACCATTTACCAGTCTTCACAGTTTCTAATCTTAGTGCCTTTCCTCTGAGACTATGTACAACTTAGCCTGCATATATCTTGTGTGCACATAGTTGTCTGCATGTGGTCTTCCGTATTAGACTATGAGTTCTTTGAGAACAGGGACTTGCATTTTACCCTTCTTTGTAACCCCAGCATTTAGTGCAGTCTTAGGCACATAGTAGGCTCTTAGTAAATTTTTATTGACTGACTACCATATCCTTGCCTTTACATAAGTTGTCTTTGAAATAATTAGAACGCAGATCTTCCTTACTTCAGCCTTTGAGAATCCTAAACCTCGGTGCCCATGTCCTCTGCTATAGGAGGCCTTCCTTGTACCCTTAGTTTTTATTTCTCTTTCATACTCAAATTAGCATGTATAACATAATTTGTTTATATCTATCCCTCTTAGTAGAAAAGTATGTTCTTTGAGGGTAGAAGCTTCTCATTTTTTTATGAGTCAAATGTCTAGCATATTGCCTTGCACACAACAGGCAATTAATAAATGCTTAATGGATTGGATTTGGCATTGAGTTAAAAAAAAAGTCTCCATAATATACCTAACAAGTGGTCATCCAACCTTTGCTTAAAGTTGAAAGTGGGGGAAAATAGTCTACCTTCTTGGGTAAATCATTACACATTCAGAGAGCTACTTTTTAATGGAATTTTGCCTAATACAAGATATTCCTCCACATCTTACACTTGTAGCTCCTAGTTCCATCTTTAGGGAACTCTTTCATCAACAGCTATGACAGGATTTTGGTAACTGTACGTTTTCCAGTAGTAAGTGCTACTATACAGAAGAATATGAAAAGACACAAGAGAGAATCCATTCAACACAGATTGTGGTTGGAAGGGGGTTGCATGCGACTGAAAGCCTAAGGGGGTAAAAAAAATAACTCTTTATTAGTGTATAATAAGACCATTAGACCAGAGGAACATAGTATTACTTCTTTTTATTATTGATTATTTGTTAAAATAAAGAAAATACTTGAGCCACCAAATATTATTCATTTATTAATTTATTTCTATTTTATTATATTATATATTATTGTATTAATATTTATTATTATATTTGCCAACATTCTTGCTCTATTATGTAAGTCAAGCTTTACTTTAAAAATTGAACAAAAACAGGAAACTTCAATCTCAAATTAATCCTTTTAAATTATTGATGAAAAACAGTTATAAATTTCTCCTACTAATTATCTCACTTCCTGAGTTAGAGTCTTTTAAATTCCAAATGCCTTGTTTAAAACATATTTACTGAGCAACATGAGATGAATACAGTGGAAAGAGAAGTGGATTTGGAGTTCAAAGTCATTTGGATTCTAAAATGTTTGGAATCCAAAAAGACTTGGATTTGACTCTCAGTTCAGCTGTTTCCTGTTTATCAGAGGTAAATCATTTAACTTTTCCAGATCTTATTTTCCTCACCTGTAAAATAAAAATTGGGATTAGATGGTCTGTTATGTTTTTTTTTCAGCTCTCAATCTGTGAGCTAAGCCAAAAAGGATATTTTAAATGTTGACTATTAGAATTCTAATATTTTAGTTAAATATTAGTAATCATTATATCGCTTATATTTTTCTTCTGACATATATTGTCCTTGTGATTCTGTCTATGTTAACATAAATGAGAAATCTTAAGTTATGAGAGAGAGAGAGAGAGAGAAACAGAGAGAGAGAGAGAGAGAGAGAGAGAGAGAGAGAGAGAGAGAGAGAGAGAGAGAGAGAGAGAGAGAGAGAGAGAGAGAGAGAGAGAGAGAGAGAGAAAATGACCTGCATTTTGGGATAATACCTTTAGTGGCAGAATGAAAAATGTATTAGAGCAGAGGAAACTTGAGACAAGCAGACCTACCAGCAGGCTATTGCAATAATCAAGGCATGAGATGATGAGGATCTGTATCAGAGTGGTAGCAGTGTCAGAGGAGAGAAGTGAGTGTATTAATGAGATGTTGCAAAGATGAAACTGATGGGCTTTGGCAACACTTTGGATGGAGGGAAAGAGACGGTGAGAAAACCAGGACAACTCCTAGGTTATGACCCTGAGGGACTGAGAGGATGGTGTCGCCCTTTACACTAACAAGGGAAGTGTTAGGTAGTGGGGTCTAGGAGGAAAGATAATGTGTTCTGTTTTGAATATTTTGAGTTTAAGATATTTATTGTATATCTAGTTCAAGATGTCATTGGAGATATGAGATTGGAGGTCAAAAGAGAGTTTGGGGCAGGAAAGGTAGATTTGAGAATCATCAGTACAGAGATGGTGATTAAATCCATGTGAGGTGATGAGATTACCAATGAAATAATATAGAAGGACAAGAAAAGAGGACCCAGGACAGAACTCTAAGGGACACCTATTATTTGAGGGCATGATCTAGATGAGGATCCAGCAGAGGAGACAAAGAAGTGGTCAAATAGGTAGGAGGCAAAACAGGAGAACATAGCATCTCAAAAACCTAGAGATAAGGAAGTATCAAGGAAGACGGAACAATTGACAGTGTCAAAGGCTGCAGAGCAAGGAGAATAAGCACTGAGAAAGACCATTGGATTCTCATCTATCTTGCCATTTGCCTTTCTGCATGTTCATATTCTTCCTTCCTTTTCCATCTCTGTCTCTGAGCATATCATTCAATTAACTAAAGTGTAGATCAATTCACCATCAAACTGTGACTACTTAAACCAAAACTCCTTTCTCTGACTACCAAATACACAAATATACTTCATTTCCCCATTAATATGTAAACTCTTTGAGGATAGGAAGTATCTCTTTTATATTTGTGTTGCTAGTGTTTAGCACAGTTTCTGGTACATGGTGTGTACTTAATACACATCCATCCATCATCCTTCATCCCTTCTTTCCTTCCTTCCTTTCTTCCTTCCATTCCTCCATCCTCTTCCACTTCTCCCTTTTCCTTCCTTCCATCTTTACTTCCAGTTAATGCATTTAAGTGCTTTGTTACTACAAGGCAGTATAGAAATGTAAGAGATTATTATAGAGCTTCATGTCTGTATGTCAGGAGGGTTAGACACACTCTGTATGTTTCAGCAAAGCAAATAGATTCTCCTCCCCCACCTATTTCCTACAAAGTGTGAAATTTTGTTCACAGTTCTACAGCACTGAGACAAAAGGTTCAATCTTTGCTTTTTGACATATTGAAAATGATGCATGAGTTCAGCCCCATGCTGTAAATAAGGAATTGTATATGAAAAGAGAAATAGTAAACAATTCCAGAACTGGGCACTTCACCAGGAATTTAGAAGCATTTGATTTGGCCTCATAATTCTTAAATAATCTGTAAAATAAATGGCCTAAAAGGGGTATAATATAAATGATAGCTGATTAATGGCGATAGCACTGGGAATTTTTGTTGACCTCAAAGTGGTAGCATAGTATTGGATTAGTCATACATTTAAAAGAAAACAAAATATAAAGGTCATATTTTCAATCTGTAGACTGCAGAGGTTTTAAAGGACACATTTTAGAGGCTAATCTCAGGTAAGAACTCACAAAATTGAATTATTTAATGCTAGTTCCACCCCACTCAAATATTATACTTTTAAAAAATAAGAGTAAGGATTTCTAGAAAATTCTCCCTTGGCTGGTGTTTCATGAGGGTGACCTGATTGCTTTATAGCTAAAGGGAAAAAATGTGCCTTAAAACTACAAAGGTGAAGCACTGATTTATGTTGGGCAAGTTTGAAAGAAAATGGTGGTTTATTTTATTACCTGCAACCTCCTTAGCATGAAGAAAGCCTGACGATTTTCTGGGAAGTAAAATTTTTGCAAGGCTACTGCATTAACTTCTTTATTCTCTCAGAAAAACTAGCATAGAAAGATCCTGGGCAATGAACTGAGTAATTGTTGATGGTGGCATTTAAGTTGTTCTAGTAAATCTGCTTAGGCCACATCTCTAGGGGCTAGCTAGAATAAATATATCTCTTCTATTAGTATATGCCATGTTTCTTACAGGAGAGTCCCTAGCAGTTAGGTGGAAAATGCAGCTCTGTAGTAGAAAGGGTCATATTAACGTACTTCTGGCATTTCTCCTAAGGGTTCAAAGCAAGCAAAGGAGTTAAGCCAAAGGAACTTTAGACCTTCTTGCTAAGGGCCAGTCCTGCCCTCCACCAAATCTAAAAAGCAGCAGGCAGATGTTGGAGGTGAGAAGAGTTTAATACTAGATGGTAAAGAATGGGATAGGGGATGTTTAGGGGTTTTATGATTGTCCTACAGTTGGTACAGTTTAATCTAGCTCTGAATACCCAGTGGTTTGAAACCAATGTATTGAGATAGCTTCAGAACTGACTTTATTTCATAGGTATCAATTTTATGAGACCTATGAAGGACCCTCCAATGAATATTCAGAGACAAAATAGTTCAGTGATAGAACATGTCTTTTGTGAACGTGTGGAGGAAGGAGATGGAAAGAGAAATTTGCAGAATTTTCATTTTATAGGTTTTGATTTATAGACTTAGAAGCTCCCTTAGAAATCACATATTCTACCTTCCCAAACTCATTTGCAAATAAGACATCTGAGTTCCAATATGGATGTGACTTACTCAGAGTCACAGAAGTGGTAGTGCATGGAAAAACTGGGATTTGAAATGTAGTTTTGTCATTCTAGGCCCAACATTTTTTTCCAATGCAGCATGCTTACCTATTAAGTCCCAGAATTTATGGTAGTTCCTTGGGATAAATAGAGATAAATTTATCTCTATCCATGCAAAAGTTAAGTTATATTGTGGGAAAACACTGTATACATAAAAAACCTAAACTTAAAATATATGAAGTAATTACTGGAGGAGAGCAACAGTAATGGTTGTGAAACAGCTAGGTGGAACAATGGTTAGATTTCCAAATCTAGTCAGGAAGAAATGAGTTTAAATCCTGTGCTAGGCAGTAGTTGTGTGAACCTGGACAGGTCATTTGCTCTCCTACTGGCAAAAAAGGGAAAGATTACCAGTTACATGCCAGGGTTGTTTTTGTGATAACATGAGATATTGGTAAAATGCATTGCTGTAAGGGCAAGCAAAGTGGGACTTTTTATCATTTTTTTTCTTTTGGAGTGCTTCTTAGCACTAATCAATCAATGTCTTTAGCTGAGTCTTGCTTTTGTTTGTAGGAAGGCCCACACCCTTTTACTAATTAGGTCACCAGAGGTGTGAAGCTCTAGAGAGATGTGAAGCCCTCAGGTCCTGAAAAAGGGTATACATACACACACACGCGCGCGCACACACGTATTCTTTTGGCCAGACAAGACTCTGTGCAGCCATTAAGGAGCCTTCTGGCTTTGAAGACCCAGATGTCGATGCTTCTCTCTCTGGTAACTATGCATGTATTGTGTTGGTCAGACAGTTAGAAGGCCTGTCTGCTCATTTGTTCTATTTGCTCTGTTTATATAATTTCTGCTTGCAGTTTCTGTTGTGTTTTCTCTGAAGTTCAGAGTGCTAACTTTTCCCCCTGAACTAAGTGAATCATATATGTATGTTTAATTAAAGTGAGATTGTAAACCCCTTAAAGTTTCTTTCCTTAGAAAAGCACATCAAAGAACCAGTGCTAGTAGCCCTCCTGTGTGCTGGTGTTATTGGCTTTACATACACACAGCAGCTGCTAGTAACACTGCTGTTACAATTGCAAACTTTAAAACACTATTTAAGTGCTTGTGATTATTGTAGGAAGAAGGGAATCAAAGTAGGCTTTTGGTAGGAGGTGGCAATTAAACTTGGCTTTGAAGGATAATGGGATTTTAGTACCTTTAACAATAATGTTGCTTGCAGCTGACGTGGAGGTGTAAGACCAATAACACCAGCACACAGGAGGGCTGTTAGCACAGGTTCTTTGATCTGCTTTTCTAAGGAAAGCAACTTTAAAGGAGTCAACATTCTTACTTTAATCAAATATATATATATATATACACACATATGTATATATATGCATATATACACATATATGTGTGTATATGTATATATATAATATATATACATTCTCTCTATATACATATACATATACATATACATATGCATACATATACATATACATATACATATACATATACATATACATATACATATACATATACATATACATATACATATACATATACATATACATATACATATACATATACATATACCATTCACTTAGTTCAGGTGAAAAGTCAACATCCTGAATTTCAGAGCAAACACAAGCAAAAATTATATAAACAGAGCAAATAACACAAATCAGCAGATACAGCTTCTAACTTTCTGTCCATAGCAATACATACATACTTATCAGAGAGGGAAGCACTGACATCTGGGTTTTGAAAGCCAGGGGGCTCCTTAACAGCTACTCAGAGTCTTATCTGGCTACATCGTAGGAACACTCTTCCCATGAGTGAGCCTCAAAACAAAATGCCAATCTCAGAGTATATATACATTTCTTCAGGGTCAAAAGGCATCACAACCCTCTTGACTCAGGTTCATGTGACTTAGGCTTCCATGTGACTTAAGCAGGTCACATGAGTCTATTAATGGATGGGAAAGATCTCCCCATCAAGCAAAAAATTACATAAGAAATACAGTAGCAGAGGTCACAAGGCAGTAGATTTAAAAACCTCTTCAAGGACATGGAGTTGTGATATATAATGTTATATAAAAAGGAAAACAAGTAAGGTTGGCTGGTATGTAGAGTGCTTTAGGAAGTGAAATGTGTAGTAAACCTGAAAAAGTAGGTTAAAAGCAGGCTGCTGAAGTTTTTCAAAACTTTGTTTAATTTTATCCTACATGCAAGAGGTTATCATTGCAGTTTCTTGAGAAAATAGCTCTTTCTGACACACCTAAATTATAGGCAACCCCCCTGACCTTATTCAAATAATCAATTAATAATGAATTATGAAGTACCTACTATATGCCAGGGACTATGAATAAATGAAGAAAAATGAAACAGTCCCTTCTCTAATACAAAAATGGAAAGGTCAGTGGAAACCAGGAAGCCACTAAAGGTCTTTGTATATGAGGCAAAAAGTCTTTAATGAGTAGACGAGCTTTGTGTTATATTGTAATATACCCTTCTTCATATTGAACCAAGACTTTAGGGGTCACTTTGAAGCCATTAATAACTAATAGGTAACATCTTATTTGGATCAGATCTTCTGGCCCCATTTTATTTCTTTTTTTTTTAAATATGTGAGTTTAATAATAAGAATAATAACTAACATTTACATAGCATATTTTACAAAGCACTTTACAAATATTACCTCAAATGAGTCTCACAACAACCTGGGGGGGGGGGTACTGTCATTATTCCCATTTCACAGATGAGAAAATTGAGGTTAAATGACTGCCCAAGGTCACACAGTTAGGGCATATCTGAGGCAGGAGATCTTCCTAACTCCTAGGCAATCACCCTGTCCACTACACCTGAGTCAATAGGGTCCCCTTCCTCCCTTGCCCATCTCTGCTGTTTAGACCAGGCCACTCTCTGCCTAGCCAGGGAAGAGCTCCTCTGCCTCCCTCCTCCTTCCTTCCTCTGCGCTCCCTTCAGCCCCCGCGCTCCCACCCCATCCCAGAGGTGGCAAAGCCCAGCCCGGCACAAGTAGCCCTTTATACAGGAAACAGAGGCTTGCCAGGCAGCCAACCCTGAAGACGAATCTCTCTCCTGGGAACAGGATCCCATGACAAACTCAGACCAGCAGCTGCCAGCCTCCAGCAGGGCCATGGAGGGGACAGCTCTGTAAGGGCTACAGGACAGACTCGATATTGTCAGCAGCTTATTAGTTACGTGCTGACCTCCTTTCAGCCCCACAACTGTCTCTCTTTTTTTTTTTTACTTTTGAACATCTATTTTTTTAAAACCTTGAGTTCCAACTTCTC
>CM053622.1:253775427-253791141 GCA_028646595.1 Phalanger gymnotis | reverse complement strand
CTTTCTTTCTTTCTTTCTTTCTTTCTTTCTTTCTTTCTTTCTTTCTTTCTTTCTTCACCCTAGAAGCAACAGTAAGTAGAGGAATATGCATGTGCTCTGGAAGTAAACCACAGCCATTAGCAAATTAGAAACTTAGAATACTGAATGCATGACCATTTTGAGATAGGAATGTCATCTAAAGACAAAACTAGCCTCCAGAATACACCATATTTCTTTAGTGACTTTAAAATTGGTTTGTTCTCATTATTATATGTTTCAGTGAGCCAAAGGAAATCAAAAGCAGAAAAAAACAATAAAATGCCTCTTGTTGGGTGTATTTGAAAATACAAACAATGAGAAGAAGAATATGACTCTCAGCTGAGAAATAGGATGGACCTCACTTGCCTCACAAGCACAGAGGGAAAGATAAATAAGCTCCCCTAAGCTGGGTTCCAATTTAAAATCTTCAGTTGCAGAAGTAGGAGCACTATGCATTCAAAGGTGTTTGATCAAAATTCACCCGAGCATAGTTCGAATCAGACACCCTAGCAGGTCTCCTCTTCTGAAGGAGATTAAATTTATCCATCGAAAATTCACTGAAACTTTTTACACATCACAAAATGTTCAGCTTCTATGTTTTATTCTCCTCTCTTTTCTGTAGAAATACCCTAAAGACAAATATTTTACTATATATTTTTATTCTGGATGTCCTCTCAATCAAGGGTGCCTTTACATCTAGGTTCGCATCAGTACACAAACACTACACTATGATACAAGCAGGGTACTTCCAAGTTTCCATCTTAACTTTATCAGCAAAACAGCTTTAAGAGCTTCATTTTTACCACTTTAATTTTTAAAGGAAAAACTTTATAATCGGTTGTCTTCTCCTGACATTTAGATTTCATTTCAGCTCTGAGTGCTTAATACCACATATTATTGTAGCTGAATGATGTGGTGTTTAATTGGCTGTTAGCTGAGTGACTTTTCTGGAAATTGAATACTTTCCAAGAACTGTAGTTTATTATTTATTCCCAGTTAATATTGGCATATGGTTAATAAGGTACTGAGCTAATTACATTTCTCCTTTCCCTTATTTCAGCTGCTAAAATAATTAATAAGCAGTTCTTCTAATCAACAATTTGCCTCGGCAGAAGTAATGGCTCATTTAAATAAGTTATGTGTCCCCTACAGGACTTTTGTAGGCTAGTATGAATGTTAGTCTACTGTAGAGTGCTAGAAAAGGAAAGAGGGGGAAAATCCAATTAAAACAAACATTTCAGGACTTGTACTTTGCTGTAATTAAGACTACAATCCAAGTAATATGGAATAATGTAAAATTGATGTTCCACTCCAGGGTAAGTTCTGCATTGCTTTATAAAATGAAAATCTAATAACAAATATGAAAAATTCTAAAGATAATTAACTTTGTAAGTATTAAACATAAATATTTATATTTTTATTACTATTATTCAGATTAGCATATATACATATATGTGTATATATGTATAGATAGATAGAGATACATACACACAAAGACTCACATACATATGATATGATATATAGACAGATATGATAATAGCAGATGACTTGACTTTCTTGCTCTTAATACTTTCTTGGGAGATGGTAGCAGTCAAAAAAGGAATCGGCCTGGACTTTTAGCAATCACACTAAATTCAACGTTTAAAGTTTGCATTTTAGTGCTACCTTAACTACTGATTAGTTCTGTGACATTGGAGAAGACTCTTGACACATGTGAGTCTTACTTCTTTCATTTGTCAAATGAGAATTATGAAACTTGTTCTGTAATCTTTACAGGATTGTTGTGAGGATCAAATGAAATAACACATAAGAAAAAACTGTGCATACTCAAAATTCATTGCATTATTTTAAAAATATTCATAAAATTTTCTTATTGATACTAAAGAAATAATAAGAAGACACATGACTAAACAATTTTCTGGGAGGGCAGCGATGAGCAGCGAGTGGGTGGCTCAGGATTATCACCAGAAAAACTGAGGCAAGGAGAAACTTACAGATATCACCTAGTTCTGGAAATGCAGTAAGAGAATACTGGGCCAGTGCATTGTATGAAGAAAGCTCTAGTTTCAGAGACATGAAGCACAATGAAGGAAAAAAATGGAGCTATTTGTTGAGATGGAGAGTGATAGGAAAACAATAACCACAGCATAATTGTATATGGACCTCCTGAAGCTACAATTCGATAACACCCCGAAGAAAGCTAGATAAATAAAGGGCAATAGATAAGGAACATTCAGAAGAACTCTATTTACAGTTAATTTTCTCAGAATTAAAAGATGATAGGATGGCAGAAGAAGCAGTAAATCACTGTAACTCTCTCATATTAACCTTCAAGCAATCATAAAATTGTACCCCAAAACAAATCCTGGAACAACAGAACCAACAAAAAGGGTGAAACAAAATTTTAGCCCAAAAAATTGAAAGATTGGCAGAATGGTCTGTCTCACTCATGTAAAAGGAAAATGGAGTCCAGGACAGGACTGTCTCACTCAGGTAAAAGGAAAATGGAGTCCAGGACAGGAAGCTAACAAACCAACAGCAAGCCCCACCTCAGGAAACCAGCAATAGATCCTGAGCCCCAGTGTTATGCAGTAGGCAAACACAACACCAGGACACCCCCACCACACACACACACACACACACACACACACACACACATATCTCAGCATAGCCAGGAGAATAGGCAGACTCCAGCTCTGAGAACCTCCATTTCCTTCAGGATAGCCCTGGGCAAGTAGGCAACCTCCAGGGCCAGACCACCAAGCACTTCAGTGTACCCTTGGGAAAACATGGAAATGCCCAACCAGCCTCAGCACACTATATCCTATGTGAGGCACCAGTGCTAGGACCTTGACAGCACCAGGTAAGTTGCCAGATCCCTATGGCCTCCATAAGAGCCAACCATTCTCTACTACACACTGTCAGTGCAGCACCATAAAGGAGGCCCCCTGTGGCCCTCAGGGCAAGATCAGTAGAGCACCAGGTAAACAACCAGGGCCTGCAGCCCCTGGCACACAAGACTGAGACAGTGCCTCTTCTACCCTTTGAGCAGAGCTCAAATTTAGAAAGGAAAAAAGGACCTCAAAATTTAAAAGAAACTACCAAAAAAGAATCTGACCGTGGAAAATTATTATGGAGAGGCAGAGCAAAGATAGTGGAGTAAAGGCAGGGACTCATCTGAGCTCTCCCCCAAACAACTTTAAAAAATGAATCTAAACAATTTCTAGAGAAGCAGAACCCACAAAAAGATGGAATGAAATAAATTTCCAGCCCAAGACTACTTGGAAGGTCAGTCCAACATGGTTGCACTAGTGCAGACAAGACCCCAGCAAACCCAGAGCAGACCTTGAGATGACTGAATCACTGCCAGCCGTGGTGGTCTCCAGACCTCTCAGCAAATAGACACCAAAGACAACTTAGAACATCAGCAGGAAAGGTCTGTCCCACCTGGATGAGAGTGGAGCACAGGCTGTACCAGCAAAGCTCTGGCTATAGCCAAGCCCTGGGAGTGACTGAAATCAGTAGTGGCAGTGGCAGCAGTAACAGTTGTTTATAGAGTTCTCAGCCCACAGATAGTGAGGGGGTTGAACAACTAGTCAGAAGGAGATTACAGGGGTCTTTTTGCTAGCCCCGAGGCAGTACTCTGTTGCTTTGTTCATACTCAGAGCCAGGTTACAGTCCTGGGGGACAATCCCAAGGTGAGGAGGAACACGAGCATAGCAGAGCTTGTGGCAATGGTGGAAGTGAGGGAAGGGGGATGGCGGTGAAAGGATTGGGGGTGGTGTGGGGTGATAGGGTGGGGGAACACTCTTCATAGTTCCATGGCAGAAAAGAGTTTCTGTGGTTGCTCACAGACCAGAGCACAGGCCAGGAAAGGAGTAGACACCTCTCCTTAGATCATATCACCTTGGAAGAACTGAAAACTTACAGGTGTCTAGAAGTAACTCTGAAAATAGCTGAAAAAACCACTTAAGCTTGGGACAGTGCACTCTTCACTCTGAAAATGGAGCCCTACTTTAACAAAGAGTTAAAAGTCAAATAATAGGCTGGGGAAATGAGCAAACACTGGGAGGAAACAACTTGGACTATCGAAAGTTACTATGGTGAATGGGAAGATGAAAACACATACTTAGAAAAAGACAACAAAGTCAAAGCTCTTACATCCAAAAACTCCAAGAAAAATATAAATTGGTCTCAGGCCATGGAAGAGCTCAAAAAGGATTTTGAAAATCAAGTAAGAGGGGCAGAGGAAAAATTGGGAAGGGAAATGAGAGTGATGCAAGAAAATCATGAAAAATGGGTCAACAGCTTGGTAAAGGAGACCCAAAAATACTGAAGAAAATTACATCTTAAAAAACAGACTAGGCCAAATATAAAAGAGGTCGAAAAAGCCAATGAAGAAAAGACTGCCTTAAAAAGCAGAATTGGTCAAATGGAAAAAGAGGTCCAAAAGCTACCTGAAGACAATAATTCCTTAAAAATTAGAAAGGAACAAATGGAAGCTAACGACTTTATGAAAAATGAAGAAACAATAAAAACAAAACCAAAAGAGTGAAAAAAATAGAAAACAAGGGAAGTATTTTATTGGAAAAGCTACTGGCCCAAAAAAACAGATTTCAGAGAGGTCATTTAAAATTTTTGGTCTACCTGAAAGCCATGATTAAAAAAAAAGAGCCTAGACATCATCTTTCAAAAATTATCCAGGAAAACTGCACTGATATTTTAGAACCAGGATAAAACAAAATTGAAAGAATCCACCAATCACCTCCTGAAAGAGATCCCAAAATATAAGCTCCCAGGAATATTATAGCCAAATTCTATAGCTCCCAGGCAAAGGAGAAAATATTTCAAGCAGCCAGAAAGAAACAATTCAAGTATTGTGGAGTCACAATCAGGATAACACAGTATTTAGCTTCTTGGAATATGATATTCTGGAAGGCAAAGGAGCTAGGATTACCACCAAGAATCAACTATCCTGCAATCCTTCAGGAGGAAAAAATGGATATTCAATGAGATAGAGGACTGCAAGTATGTTTGATGAAAAGACCAGAGGTGAATGGAAAATTTGACTTTCAAGTAGAAGACTCAAGAGAAGCATAAGAATATAAACAGGAAAGGGAAATCATAATGATCTTAATAAGATTAAATTGTTTACATTCTTAAATAGGAAGATGAGACTTGTAAGTCATAAGAACTTTATCATTATTAAGGCATTTAGAAAGAGTACACATAGATAGAGGGCAAAGGTGTGATTTGAATATGAAGGGATGATATTATATAAGAAAATTAAAATTAATGAGTAAGAAAGGAATTCACTGGGAGGATGGGAAAGGGAGAAGTAGAATAGGGTAACTTATCTCACATAAAAGAGACAAGAAGAAGCTTTTATAGTGGAGGGGAAGAGGTGGGAGGTAAGAAGGAATGAGTGAAGGGGAGGAACATGTACAGTCAATTGGGTGTAGAAATCTATCTTACCCTACAGAAAATAGGAGGAGAAGGGGATAAGAGAAGATTTTGGTGGTGATAAAACATAGGGCAGACTGAGGGAAGGGTGGTCAGAAGCAAAACACTTTTGAGGAGGGACAGGGTAAAATGAGAGAGAGAATAGAATAATCAAGTGGGGGTGGGATGGAGAGAAATACATGTAGCAATCATAACTGAAAAAAAATTTGAAGCAAGTTCCTCTAATAAAGACCTCCTTTCTCAAATGAGAGCCAAGTTAAATTCATAAAAATAAGTCATTCCCCAATTGATAAATGATCAAAAGATGTGACCAGTTTTCAGGTGAAGATATCAAAACTATCTATAACCATATGAAAAAATGCTCTAAATCACTATTAATTGGAGAATGCAAATTAAAAGCATTCTGAGATCCTACCTCATACCTACTAGATTGGCTAATAGGTCGGAAAATGAAAATGACCAATGTTGGAGGGAATGTGGGGAAAATGAGACATTAATGCACTATTGGCTGAGTTATAAACTGATTCAACCATTCTTTTTTATTTATTTGGTGTTTTATTCTTCCCCAGTCATAAGTGAAAATAATTTTTAACATTTGTTTTAAAAATTTTAGTTCCCAATTCTCACCTTCCCCCCACCCCCCTTACTGAGAAGGCAAGCAATTCAATGTAGGTTATACATATATAACCTATACATATATCAATATTATACCATAATATTAATATTGTGAAAGAAAACATTAACTTAAACATTCAAGAAAAATAAAGAAAGCAAAAGAAGTATACTTCAATCTATATTCAGACACCATCAGTTCTTTCTTTGGAGGTGGATAGCATTTTTCATCATAAGTTCTTTTGAGTTGTCTTTGATCATTATTGTATTGCTGAGAATAGCTAAGTCTTTTGCAGCTGATCTTCTTACAATATTGCTGCTACTTTGTACACAGTACATTTCATTTTGCATCAGCTTATGTAAGTCTCTCCAGGCTTTTCTGAGCATCCTGCTCATTTCCCATAACACAATAGTATTCCATCACAATCACATACCACAACTTGTTCAGTCATGCTCCATTTGATAGGCATCCCCTCAATTTCCAATTATTTGCACTCAGAAAAGAGTCAGCTGCTATAAATATTTTTGGACATATAGTTCCTTTTCCTTTTTAAAAATATTTTTTGGGATACAGATTAGTAGTAGTATTGCTAGGTTAAAGGGTATGCATAATTTTATTGCCCTTTGGTCATAGTTCTAAAGCAGATCTTTTTGGGGGGCAAAGAATTGGAAATTGAGAGAATGGCCACCTATTGGGGAATGGCTGAACAAATTGTGCTATGTGAAACTAAGATAACTCCCTCTGATGTTTTATTCCCTTTACCTTAGCATCAAATATCCTTAGCAATATGACTATGACCAGATTTTGTTGGGAAAGGAAGAAAAACTGAATGAGACAATTGAAAGGCCAGGTATATGGAAGGAAAATTGGCCTTTTTGTTTTCTGAGAGAGCTTGGATGTTGTATGAAGAAATGACAAGAAAAAGGTTGCATTGCCAATAACTTCACTGGTGTGTGCAGGAAGGCAGGAGATAAGTCAGGCAATAATGGCTCAGAGAGCTGGAAACACAAAATAACAAACTTGGTCAAAGGAGAATCTGAAAACAATCTCCTTTTTATTCCTTTAAAATGATTTTAGCAGAGGAGCCAAGACAATGGAGTAAAAGCAGGGACTAGCTTGAACTTTCCTCCAAACCCTTCCCAATACTGTAAAAAATGACTCTAAACCAATTCTAGGGCACCAGAATCCACAAAAGACAGAGTGAAACAGATTTCCAGCCCAAGACAATCTGGATGGTTGATTGGAAAGGTCTGTTGCTCCAGTCTGGGAAGGGAGTACAGTCCAGTGCGAGCTGTGCCAGTACATACTGGGCTCCAGGAAACCCAGAACAGATCTCAGGGGACTGAATCACTGGCTGTTGAGGCAGTTTTCAGACTTCTCAATCCACAAATGCCAAAGACAACTTAGAAGGTCAGTAGGAATGGTCTGTCAGACCTGGGTGAGAGAGGAACACAGACTAGCTGTAGACCCAGCACAACCACATGGTGGCAGCAGCTGCAGCAGTAGTGGTAGTGGCAGTAGCAGCTGTGGCAGTAGTTGTGGCAGCTGCTTCCAGAGCTCTCAAGCCAGATGGTGGGGGCATCTAAGAGCTGATTAGAAGGAGATTACAGGGATCTTTTTGCTGGCACTGAGGCAGGATTCCATCACTTTGCCCATATTTGGAGGTGGGTGGCAGTCCTGGGTGAGGAGGAGCACTGGCATAACAGAGCTTGTGGCTGCGGTGGAGAGGGAACCCTCCTCATAGTTCCAGGCCAGAAAAGATTGCTTGTGGTCAATCATTGACCAAAGCATAGGCTAAGAGAGGAGTAAATACTTCTCCTTAAATCATACCACCTTGGAAGAAATAAAACCTTACAAGTCCCTAAAAGTGTCTCTGAAAACAGCTACACAAAACTGCTGAAACTTGGGCCAGTTCGCATTCCACATTGGAAGGAGAGCTCTACCTTAGCAAAGAGTTAAAAATTCAGACAATTGGCTGGGTAAAAGAGCAAACAGTAGAAAAAAATCAGACTATAGAATCTTATTTTGGTGACAAAGAAGATGAGAACATACAATCAGAAGAAGACAACAAATTCAAAGCTCCCACATCCAAAGCCTCAAAGAAAAATATGACTTGGTCTTAGGCCATGGAAGAGCTCAAATTGGATTTTGAAAATCAAGTTAGAGAAGTAGAAGAAAAACTGGGAAAAGAATTGAGAGTGATGCAAAAAAAATCATGAAAAATGGATCAACAGTTTGCTAAAGGAGACCCAAAAAATACTGAAGGAAATAGCACTTTAAAAAACAGACTATACCAAATGGCCAAAAGGTCCAAAAAGCCAATGAGGAGAAGAATGCCTTGAAAAGCAAAATTGGCTAAGTGGAAAAGAAGGCCCAAAAGCTCACTGAAGAAAATAATTCCTTAAAAATTAGAATGGAGGAAATGGAAGCTAATGACTCTATGAGCAATCAAGAAATTATAAAACAATGCCCAAAGAATTTTAAAAAAGAAGAAAATGTGAAATATCTCATTGAAAAAAAAACAACTCACCTGGAAAATAGATCCAGGAGAGAAATTTAAAAATTATCAGACTACCAGAAAGCCATGATCAAAAAAGAGTTTGAATAGCATCACTTATGAAATTATAAACGAAAACTGCCCTAATATTGTAGAACCACAGGGTAAAATAGAAATTGAAAGAATCCACTGATGACCTCCTAAAAGAGATCCCAAAATGAAAACTCCCCGGAATAATATAGCCAAATTCCAGAGTTCCCAGGTCATGGAGAAAATATTGCAAGCAGCTAGAAAGAAACAAGTCAACGGGGGTAATCAGAAGCAAATACTTTGAGGAGGGACAGGGTCAAAGGAGAGAATAGAATAAATTGGGGAGGGAGAGAGGATGGTGAGAAATAGAGTTAGTCTTTCACAGCATAACTATTATGGAAGTGTTTTGCATGACTACACATGTATAAGCTATATTGAATTGCTTGCCCTCTCAATGAGGGTGGGTGGGAAGGGAGGAAGGTAGAGAATTTGGAACTCAAAGTTTTAAAAAACAAACATTAGAAACTGTTTTTACATACAACTAGGAAATAAGATACATAGGCAATGCGGTACACAAATCTACCTTACCCTACAGGAAAATAGATGGGTAAAAAGATAAGAAAAAGGGAGAATGAGCAAAGAGAGGGTGGATTGGGGGAAGGGGTAATCAGAATGCACACAATCTTTGGGTGGGGTCAGGGAAAGATGGAGAGAAATTTGGAATTCAAAATCTTGTGGAAATGAATTTTGAAAACTAAAATAAATAAATTGAAGGAAAAAAAAAGAAAATTGTACTCCCGTAGTGTATGTTACAGTACATGGAAAGCTTTGACTTTGTTGCACACAAATAGAATAAAATATATATTCACTTAACCCTGAAAAAGTGATTTTAAAGGATTCAAAGCAAAGGAGGGAAAATGGGAAGCAAATTTCCATTATCATTATAGCAAGAAGAAGAGCATGCATAGAAATGTAGACTGCAAGGAGAGTCTTTGGATAAGGACATATAAGAATTTTTGATAATCATCCATGAGACTCCATAGCAGTAATTTGTTTTTTACTCAAATGAAAAAGAAGTTGAGCTTGGCATGAACAGAAAACCATAACTTAAAAAATATTATACCAAAATAGACAAAAATATTGCTAAATCATACTTCATGGGGCATGGTATTTCTGTTTAGTTGATTATTTGAGTAACTGCCTTAGATGAGTTTACTTTGATATAATGCTGTACAATATCTAAAGTTCATTGCTGTATATTTTAATTTGAAATATATATTTTAATTTTATTCCAACTGAGTGAAACAGACAAAATGGATAACTCCCATTTTGTGGTTGTTATCTAGTCATTCAGTCATGTCTGACTCTTCATGACCTTATGGATCATAGCACACCAGTACTGTCCATGGGTTTTCCTTGGCAAACATACTGCAGTAATTTGTCATTTCTTTCTCCAGTGGACTAAGGCAAATAGTGATTAAGTGGCTTGCCCAGGGTCACACAGCTAGTAAGTATCTGAGGCCAGAGTTGAACTCAAGTTTTCCTGACTCCAGGCCCAGGACTCAATCTACTGAGCTACATAGCTTCCTCCAATTACCATATTACAGATAAAGACATGGATTTGGAAATTTACCATGGAGTTATTAAATAGAAAATCTAAATCTTGGATTCAGGATAATTAATTTTATTTTACTAATATAATCAATATTATTTCTCAAGCTTGTATTATATGAAAGGTAAATTGCTTTTGACACTATATAACAAAGTAATTACTGTCAATTAAAAAAGAATTTTAAAATTTAAATTAAAAAAAGTATCTACTATGTGCTAAGCACTAGAGATACCTAGACAAAAAAATAAAACAGTCCCATTTTTGAAGAGCTTAGGCCTTGACTAGGTGTGTGGAAATATCTTATGAGGTCGTAATTAGATTGGTACCATAAAGACTTTCACCTTGGATGAAAACAAAATAATTAGAGAGCCAATAGCACCAAATGAGAACATGCTGCTCCTCAACCCCAAGCCCCTCTCTACCTAGATTGTTCCCAGAAGTAGCCTCAACCTATGGTAATTTCTCTCCTTTTAATCAGGACACTTTGTGTGTCAAAAAAGTATCATTCTGACCTTTATTTCTAACAACAGCTGGGGCAGTCTCTCACTATCACTGGTGATCATAGAATCCCATTTCGCTTGGCAAAAGTATTGAGAAAGTCTGAAACTCCCTATAGTTCTTTGCAGAGTGGATGTCCATCTATCCCCCATCTTTGCTTTTCTCTTGGTCACACCAACTAACTACATAGGGCATGTGTACTATAGTGAATTCATTCAAGCAGAATAAGCTCTCAAACTTCCACCTCTGGCAGACTTTGATTCTTTTCTGAGCTTGCATACTTCACTGAGTCCTAGTCATCTGACGTAGGCATAATGGAGGCACATATCCACAGAAACAGAACATTTTCAGTTGTGAATATTTGTTTTACTCCACATAGAATCAATAAAAGAAAAACAGGATAATTGAAAAATATCTATAGATCCTCAATTATCTTTAAACTTTCCATTACCCAGGGAGCTCCCAGACAATGCATAAGCTATTTGGGAAACCAATTCTACAAAATTCATTTCTACATTTGCTTGGTTACCATAGATGCTACTCTTGTGAATGCACAAAGGAGCACAGACTATGGAAAACAATTCTAAAATGACTCCTGACTCGTATCTGTAGGGGGTACAAATCTTTAGGTTAAGACTCAAGAACTCTGTAGCTGAAATCTCAGCTGTTTCTCAGAAGCATGGCACATGAACTTAATAGAATGTTGAACAGTCTCACCTGAAATTCATCCTTCCCCTTCTCTCTGTCGATAGAATTCTTATTCATAGACATAGGATCAGATCACAGTATATCCCCATTAAATTTCCTCTGATGACTTCAACTCCAGATAGGCACTCTTTTTCCTCTTAGTCATATCTGTTCCTCTGAACTCCTTTAACAAGCATTATATACATCATTCATTTGATATTCATCACATACTGGTTTACATTATTTTTTTTATAATTGTTATGCATGGATATCTTATCTTCTAAAATAAATTGTAAACAATTTTATTACACATATATTGTTATAATGTGCGTCCTCTATGGGGCCAGGAACAGGATTCATAAGGTGTTTATATGGTGAAAGTAAAACATTGCGATTAATGACTAAGATATATGTGATATATTTTCTGAATAATTCAATTTAATACATATTTGTTTAACCAAAGAAAATTAGGTTTACTATATATGACATTTATATCTGCATTTAAGAAATTCATAAGGAGGACACAATGGATGATGGCTTTTTTGAGGGCCTGGAAATCAAGGTGCTAACACAGTTATGATGTTCATTTATTGTTTTACAATTTGTTTAAAAAAGTTTATTTTAAGGTAAAAATAATTCTGTAATCTGAATTTAGCACAGCATTAATTCTGATGTCATAAATGATAATGACAACTTCAAAAATTAATGTTTACTTTTATTCTTGCTATACATTATGAATATTTGTTCTGAATTAAACTTGTGCTTTATTTACACTATTTGATTTTTTAAATTTTTGGTTTTTTTATATTCTCCTCAGACTTCAAAAATAATCACTTTCATGTGGTGAGAGAAGAGAGAGAAGAAAAAGAAACTCACTAGAAACATAATTTGCATTTTTCCTAAAACACATGAGCATATTACTAAATGCTTAAGGGGATCTCAGGTCAATCATATGCCTAGTGTTTCAACATTTTAAAATTCATCTGTAATTTATTTTATACTGCATTACCTTTGAACTTGCCCAGTATTAGAAATTATATATTGTGTGGTACTTTGCTATAAATATATGATCCAGGCCAAACTTCCATGCCGCAAATGCCCCAGGTAGCTTCTAGCTTCAGAGGTTCATGCAAAACAGTTTTCAAACTTGAAATTTCAATGCAAATGTAAACTATTATCTTTGAAATTATTATTCTCCTCATAATTGGTAAGAGCAGGTTCTATGCTCTCTACCTAACATGAAATGGCAAGGCTCAGTCATCTCTAGTCACCACTGACTAGTGATTTGACCACACTCAGAATGCTGACAGTGAAGTTATGACAGAGGTCAGCTTCCCAGCACTTTGATTTCACTAGGTCACACTTGAATTATAGATCCACGGACATTCAAGCATGCAGTTGCATGAACTGAAGGGGCAGAGTTCCACAGACTATGAGCAGTAGAGACCAGCAAGGAAAATAGTGAAAGTCAAGATGGGATAATAGCTTTCCACACAAGTTCTGAGCAAGCACTAATAAAGTAGCATCTAACAGCAGCAGGAGAAGCAATGACAGCAATATTAGCAATAGTGGCAGCAAGAGTAGCCAATGCTACCACCATCACCATCACCCTCCATGGAAATCCATGCCCATAAGATATCAAGCAAAAATTAGTTTCCAAGTGACTGCATGGGATATAGTACCACTACCAATTGTTCTTTCGTACTAGAATGGTCTTCGTTCTCATTAGTGTTGTTTTCTCTACATTAAAGTAGATCATAATTCATTCACACTTTACCATCCTGCTGTTTCAAAAATCCGGCTAGCAGCTTCTGTGATGGTGTAAGATCCACCCACAGCCAGCACCCAGAAAGCTGCCAACAGCACAGGTTCTTTTGATCTGCCTTAATAAGGAAAGCAAGGTTAAGGGGCTGGCAAGCTTACTTTAATTCATCACACAACTATCATCACTTAGTTCAGGGGAAAAAGCCAGCACACTGAACTTCAGAGCAAAAGACAAACAAATTAAAAACATCAACAGACAGACCCAATACAATTCATAGTTACCAATATCTGGGTTCAGCCTGGGAGCTCAGAACAAGGGCTGGCCCAGAGTCATGCGCACAACCACTGCTGCATCAAAGAGCTCCAAGGAAGAGGAGGCCAAGCCCTAGTTTTATGTCTTTTTCAGCATCAGGGGTGAGTCACACATTCGACTCACCCACATGACCTGCAGTTCTCACAAAGAGGAGACTTAAACCCATGTGGTCTAAAGCCTCTGCTATCCCAGACATGTAAACTAGGCCCTCCCTGGAGTTAGCTCCACCTTGGGCCCCACTTTAGTTGCCAATCCACACCCACATAGGTTTTACACATAATAGGGTTTTGGGCCACGGCTTAGCATTTAGTAAGACTCAATGAAATAGACCGAATTACTCAACGCAAACAAAAGCCAAACTCTTCGAGGGCACTTGTTGAACTAAGTGCTAAGGAGCCCATTTTGCTTACCAACACACCTGAGTAAGGCTTGTCCATGTATTCTCATGAATTCTCTATTAGAGGACCACACTACATATTGGGAGGCCTTCATCTAGTTCCCTTAACATTGTAAGGATGATGTTGAAATATGAATGGGACCATCCAAGGATTTTCTTCTAAACCCATTAATATATCCTTTAACATCTAAGAAAAAGAAAGTATAATCCTATAAAGGCAGAAAGTAAGGGTATATTCTAGCTTGTTTAACCAAGTTATGCTAATTGCTGTTGGATTAGGGAAAGCTGTAAAGAGGCAATCATAACATGCTGATGATTAAATGTTATTGACTTCATCTTATTTTTTTCCTGGGGTTATTCCTGTCTGTATCACCTATAAAATAACACTTGATTATATACTTTCAAGGAATGTGTTTTAAATGCTTCTTATATCTTGAAAAGATATAGATATTGCCTCACAAAATAAATGTTTTATTACTCAAGGAACAAGAATATAGCTTAAATGTCTTTTGTAGCAGATGCTCAACCCATGATTACAAAATTACTTATCTTTTAATGGATCATAATAACAATTTAAAAAGAGAAAATATAATGGTTATTTTGTATTTTCTTTTCATTTTCTCTAATTGTTGTTGTCATTCAGCCTTCATTTTGTAATAGGACCCATGATATCAGAAATGATATCTTGACTTGCATTCCCTTTGGATTTAAAACAGCGCTGCACAAAGTTGTCAGCCTTACTCTCTCTTCTAGAACCATCAAAGTCCAGTTGCAGAACAAGTCAAGAAGATGGTGATGATCTACAATGCAGCAGATGACCTTGGCATGTTTGATATTTAAACAAACTCTAAGCTCTCTGCAGTACATGCTTCTGCTACCATCATGGCCCATGGAAAAAAAATGATTTTCATCTGCCCATGTCACCTGGGGCAGTCTTCACATGCTTTTGGTAGACTTCCTCCTAACTCACCAATAAGTTTGATATTTGTTGGTTTCCTCAACTAGATTTAACACATCTGTCAAGATTGTTATACCAGGGTATGGCCACTGTACTTGCTACAATTTCTTGGAGACGCAGATGAGCGTGTTTTCTCTACTGGTGGTAAATAGGGTGGTGGAATGTACATATTTTTTGCCCTGCTGAAATGGTATCAAGACTAACGATTGTTAGGACACTTGATAAAAGTGAGGTTTGGGCCTGCAGTTTTGCTGAAGGTTAAGAGAATTCTGGTGAATTAACCCTCTTTACTAAGACAACAATAGCCCTGAGCACTTAAGTGTTAGATCTTCAAACCAAGATAGCTGCCTGAATAGAAAGCAGACTACCCAGCAAATAAATAGATTGAGAGATAGAGAGATATAGCTATAAATATGTAGATACATAGATATAGATATGGATGGATGGTATATATTATTATAATGAAAATTATATATTTTATATATTGATATATTACTATATAAATATATAATATAACAAAATAAAATATATGCACATTCGTTTATATAGAAATCTCTTTTATTCAAGAGAAAATGGGTAAGGGTGATAAAAGAGAGGAAAAACTAAGGGAGGAAGTGGTCAGAAGCAAAACAGACTTTTGAAGAGGGACAGGGTAATAGGAGAGATAGTTGGATAAAGAGAAGAAAACAAGATGGAAAAAATGCATGGGTAGTAATCACAACTGTGATTGTGAATGAGACGAACTCATTCATAAAGTGGTAGTGAATAAGATGAATTAGAAACCAGATTCCAACAATATGTGATTTGTAAGAAACACACTTGAGGGGGGGCGGAGCCAAGATGGCGGCTGGGAAGCAGTGACTG
>CM053622.1:253747900-253774927 GCA_028646595.1 Phalanger gymnotis | reverse complement strand
AAAAAAAAAAGAAAATGACATTGGCAAATATTTGGAGAATAGAAGGAAGAGAAGTGAGCAAGGTAGATGAAAATGGAGCATATGGCAATACTCTAGGCATGGGTGCAAATATGTGACTGGAGCACAATAGAGAAACTAGGGTAGAAAGATAGATTTAGGAATCATTTGAATGAAGATAAAAAGTGACAGGAGTTGATAAGGTGACCAGTTAAAAGAATGCAAAAAAAGAACTGAAGAGAATCAAGGATGGACACTTGCAGGTATATCTACAATTATGTGATATCACATAGAAAATGAAAATGAACCAACAAAAGAGGCTAAGTAAAAAAAATCATCCAAGAAAAATGAGGAGAAGGGAGACAGAGAGACAAAGAGAATGTTATGAAAACCCAGAGGGGAGAGTGTCTCAGAGGGGAAGTTAACATTAAAATTCCTCAGAGAGTTGCAAAGTATAAAAAACAAGAAATTTCCATCATATGTTGTAGTTTATAGTTTATACTTTTAACATAGCAGAAAAGAGTTTGTTTTGAGTGGACATACCAGAATGGAGGCAGCTGGTGGCACAGTGGAAAGAGACCTGGAGTCAACAGACCCAAGTGCAATTTGGCCTCAGACACTTACTAGCCGAGTGAAAACGGTCAAGTCTCTTAAACTTTGCTTGGTTTAGTTTCCTCAACTATAAAATGGAGAAGATAATAGCACCTACTTGCAGGGTTGCTGTGAGATTTAAAAGAGATAATATTGGTTAAAGTACTTGGCATAGTGCCTAACACATAGAAGGCACTATATAAATGTTTAATCCCTTACTCTGAAGGTTTAATCTTTTTAAACATATATTAATTTAATTCATTAAATATTTCCCAATTCCATGAAAAAAAATTTTGCCAATCATTTTTAAAAATTTCGAATTACAAATTCTCTCTCCTCCTTCCCCCTCCTTGAGAAGGAAAGCAATTTGATATTAATTACACATGTGAAATCATGCAAAACATGCCATGTCACCCACCAAAAAAAGGGAAGGGGAAACAAAAATGAAGCAACCAGAAAAAGAAGTATTACTCTGAATTCATCGTTCATCAGTTCTCTCTTTGGTAGTGGAAAGCTTTTTTTCATCATGGGCCATGTGGAATTGTCTTAGATCATTGTCTTGATAAGAGTAGCTGAGTCTTTCACAATTGATCACCATGCAATATTGTTGTCAATATGTACAATGTTCTTTTGGTTTTGCCCACTTCACTTTGTCCAAATTCATATAAATCTTCTCAGATTTTTTTTTCTGAAACCATTTTCTTTGTCATTCCTTATAAAACAATAGTGTTCCATCATAATCACATACCAAAACTTGTTCTGCCATTCACAAATTAATGAGCAAATATCAATTTTCAATTTTTGCCACCGTAAAAGAGATGCTATAAATATATATTGTACAAATAGATACTTTTCCCTATTCTTTAATCTTTTTGTGATACAAATTTAATAGTGGTATTATTGGGGCAAAGGTAATTATAGTTGTGCATAGCCCTTTGTGCATAGTTTCAAATTTTTCTCCAGAATGGATGGACTAGTTCAGAACTCCACCAACAATGCATTAGTGTCCCAATTTATCTACATCCCTTTGTAATGTTAATGCAATGGGAAGATCTTGCCCATCCATTAGTAAGCCCCATGTGACCTTCTTGAGTCACATGGAAGTCTGAGTCACATGGAAGCTGTGCTGGGAGGAGCTTGCCAAAAGGGTCAAGCAGGAAGCAGTGGAGCAGGAAGTTGGAGTGAGCTGGAGCTTGGAGAGAGATTTGGCAGAGAAAGCAGAGCAGGTAGGGTCAGTGAGAGAGGGAATGATTTTGCTTAAGTGAGTTTGTTTGTGGGAAGGCCCGATGGAGAGAAGGCTTGGGGAAGGGGGTGCTCCCTGCTTTGATAATCTGTATAGATTTCTTTGTTATTATGATGGATTTGGCTTTCTGGTGTTGGGATAATTGTCTTGGTTTCACCTTCAATGAAGATATTCTTTTATATCTTGCTATTAAAACCTGGGAATACACCAGCATATTGATAGCAACCTCTGTGGATATCACATGGGAGATATACCCCTCCAGCATTTGTCATTTTCTTTTTCTATCATGGTAGTCAGTCTGACAGGTATGAGGTGGTATCTCACAATTATTTTAATTTTAATTTCTCTAGTAGTGATTTAGAGATTTTTTATAATTTGACTACTGATAGCTTTGATTTCCTTTTCTGAAAACTTCCTGTTCATATCCTTTGACCATTTCTCAACTGAGGGATGACTCTTTATTTTATTTATTTTAATAAATTTGGCTCATTTACCTATATGTTTGAGAAATGAGGCTTTTGTCAGAAAAATTTGCTGCCAATATTTCCCAGTTTCATGTTTTCCTTCTAATTTTGGCTGCATTATATTCATTTGTGCAAAAGCTTTTTAATTTCAGGTAATAAAAGTTATCCATTTTACTTCCCACTCACCTATTTGATTACAAACTTTCTCTCATCCATACATTTGGTATGTACATTTTTTGACATTTCCTTGATTTAGTTATGCCATCACCCTCTATGTCTTATTTATCCATTTTGACCTTATCTTGGCATATGGTGTGAATGTTGGCCTATGTCTAGTTTCTGCTTAATTGCTTTCCAATTTTTGTAGCAATTTTTGTCAAATGTTAAGTTCTTACCCTCGAAACTTGGATCTTTCAGTTTATCAAACACTAGATTACTGTGGTGATTTACTACTCTATATTGTGTACCTAATCTATTTCACTGATTCCCCTACTCTATTTTTAGCCAGTACCAGATTTTATGATTACTATTTTGTAATACAGTTTGAAAACTGGAACTGCTAGGCCACCTTCCTTCACATTTTCCCTCATTTGTTCCTTTGATATTCTTGACCTTATGATCTTCCACATTAATTTTGTTATTATTTTTATTTTTTGCTCCACAAAATAATGTTTGGTAGTTTGGTTAGTATGGCACTGCATAAGTAAATTACCTTAAGTAGAATTGCCATTTTTGTTATATTGGCTTTTTTTTTTTAACTTAGCTGCCTCAGGAAGAATGGCACTGTCTGAAAGTTAAAGTTTTTTCTCACTGATGTTTTCAGTTCTGGTTCTGGGGATTGGGAAGTTTTTGGTACTTTCAAGTTTATCTGATGTGGGAAGAGGTGGCATTGATGGGGTGCTTGGGTACTTGTGCTTGGACCTTAATTCTAATAGCCTGTGCTTTGGTGCCTGTGCCTAAACCTCAATTCCAAAACCACATCCAGTTCTGAAATCACATCTCTCCCTAGCCTCAAAATACTGTCTCTCTAGCTCAAGGGCAGCATGCCCAGCAACACACTTATCTCTGCTCCTTTCACAGTATGCAGTTGTGCCTACTGCTCCCTGTGTACTGATAATTGGCTGTGCTCTGGGTGATAACAATATTCACTACTTACTGACCTTACTGATATGTATCCTAGATATAGTCAAATGTATAATCTCTTACATTTATTTTTTCTAACAAGACATTTGATAAGAGCCACCTAGATATACCCAGTCAGCCCTGACTTTTAGTTAACTTAGTGACCTTTCACAGTCAAAACCACTCTTCCTAGTAGCACCCTCCCTTAGGATATTTCCCAGTGAGCTCTGGGTAATAAGCCTGCATAGTAGATACAAAAAGTACATGTTCCTTTAAGAACTGACCACCCCTTAACCACTCCCTAATCCCACCCCAAAACACCTAATTGACATGTTTCACCCCTAAATCTCTTATAAAACCTTTCCATGCACCCCTCTAAGCTTGCATGTTCCTTAAGAACTCTTGCCCTCTATAAAGCATAATAAATCTTTGCCACTTTGACTTAAAGAATGTGTGAGATCATGAATTCATTCCCGGATGGCCCCAACCCTCTCCAGTACTTTGGTCCTTGAGGGGCACTCCCCCTCAATGACCCTGTCTGAGAATTCCAGTCTTGGGAACTTTAGTTTTGGGATTCCTGAATCCCTGGGTTTTTTCTCCCCCCACAGGGTTAGTGCTCTTCTTGTCTGAACTCTGGTTCTTATGAAGGAAGAGCCATTAATCCTTTGGGATTGAAGTCATAGTGTTCCTCAGAACCCCAGCTTTCTTGAGACTAGAAGTGATGCTATTCCTCTGGGTCCCTGATTCTTTGTGACCAAAAGCAATACAGACATTCAGGACATCAATTCTGTCATGACTGACATTGTTCCTCTCCACCTTTGAACTTTGACTCAGAAATAGGTATAGGTAATAGAGTTCCCAAACTGCACCTAGTCCTGCATCCAGTGCTAGCAGAGGGATCCCCTGTAATCTGTTTTTGAGCAGTTACCTGGTCCTTTTATCACCTCTGACCTGAGAGCTTCTAAATCTACTACTGTTTCTGTCACAATCACCTAGTCCCTCCGTTGGTGTTTCGCATATATGGGCTCCACCTACGTGTCACAGAATCCTTTTTTGACCTCTTGAGTTGTGTTGGACTGGAATATTTCTTATCTTGACCTTTTGTTGACTATACGACTGTACAATTCAACTTCCAGTGTATTTTAAAGTTTGGAAGGGAATGTTGAGAAAATTCAGCTAAGTAATTTCTTTACTTTTCCACCTTAGCTTTGCCACCAGGCACTTTTAATATTTCTTCAGCAAAATGGGAGACAAGGTCTTCAATTAAGAGAGAAGTGGAAAGGGAGAATATGAGAGGCTTGAGAAGAAAAAAAAATCCCAAGATTTGAAATATCCTTTGTGAATTGTGTGATAGAGAATAAAGTAGTGAATATTTTTAGAAAATTATTGTATTGAAGGCCCAGTTAATATTAGTCCATTATTTCCATATGAAGGAACTCATATAGAAAAGGCCAGGGACTAGCTTCCAGGAGAAGATATTCCCACCATTTGGATGAAGTCTTTATCTTTTCTTTTTAATTTTCTTGTTTAATATTTTATTTTCATCCAAATTATATGTAAAAACAATTTTGAAAATTCATTTCTTAAAATTTTGAGATCCAAACTCTACCTCCCCTGCCTTAAGAAGGCAATCAATTTGATATAGATTACATATCTGCACTCCTGCAAAACATTTCCATGTTAGTCGTATTGTGAAAGAAAAAAAAAAGATAAAAAAATAAGCAAACAAGAAAAATAAAGTAAAAAAAAAATTCTTCAATATGCATTGAGACTCCATCAGTTCTTTCTCTGGAGATAAATAGTATTTTTCATCATAAGTCCTTCAGAATTGTCTTGAATCAGTCTTTGGTAAGGATAGATGATGATTCACAGTTGATCATTACAAAATATTGCTGTTACTGTATACAACGGTCTTCTGGTTCTGCACACTTCGCTTTGTATCAGTTTGTTGAGGTTTAATCTCTGCCCACCTACAGCCAAAAACCGTTGCAATTTCATGACGTGTTGTGGTGGAGCCATCTCAAAGAATTCAGAGTCAGACCACCTCTAATCCAAGTACAGGCATTTATTGAGATTGAAGTGGGCTAAGTTCCAAGAGGAGCCAGCAGCTTCAGAGAAAGCAAGATGGATTTTTATAAGGTCAAGATGCAATTACATAACAGAAATTTACATAGATTACAAGAATATGATTAATATTAAAAAAGCAGGAGGAGTTTGTTAAGGGGTTAAGTAATGGAGGAGGGGTCCTAACCTCAGTGGAACTGTGCAGTCACTATCTTAGAGTGGGTTTCTTCTTGGCTTGGTGGTCAAGCATTCCCTCCAACTGACTAGCTACTGTGGTTCTGTCTGGTCAAGATGGATGATGTGAGTGTGATTGCACACTTGTTTCATGGGAAAGGGTCTGCTGGGGTCGGTGCTGAGTTTCTATCACATGGACATGCCTGCTGTTTCTGCGGGAACTAAGAGTTCAGGGACATGCCTGTTGTTCTAGTGAGCAGTGAGGCATAAGGTAGGACACTGGCAGGGGCTGAGAGAGGGCTAGGTAGGTACAGTGCGCCTGTAATGAACTTAGAATACTGGGGCTGGGGGCAGCTCTATTAGGACTCCATCAAGTTCATATAAGTCTTTCCAGGTTTTTCTGAGAACATCTTGTTCATCATTTCCTATAGCACAATAGAATTCCATCACAATCATATACCAGAACTTGTTTAGCCATTCTTCAATTGATGGACATTCTCTCAATTTCCAGTTCTTTGCCACCACTAAAAGAGCTTCTATAAATATTTTTGTACACATAGCTCCTATTGTTGTTAAGTTTTTATCTCTTTGTGAAACAGACCTAGTAGTAGGTTCACAAAATTGGTCAAAGGATAAGCATGGTTTTATAGCCCTTTGGGTATAGTTCCAAATTGCTCTACAGAATGATTGCAACAATATACAGCTTCACCGACAGTGTGGTAGTGTCTCAATTTTTCCACATCCCCTCTAACTTTGTTATTTTCCTTTTCTGTCATATTAGCCAATGCTCACAGTTGTTTTAATTTATATTTCTCTCATGAATAGTGATTTAGAGCATTTTTTAAAAATTGACTATAGATACTTTTAATTACTTATCTAAAAACTATGTTCCTAATGTTTGACTATTTTTCAATAGAGGAATGACTCATTTCATAAATTTGACTCAGCTCTCTATATATTTGAGAAATGAGATCTCTATCACCAAAAGTTACTCTATTTTTTCCCCACACTCATGATTACTAACTTTATATTTCCCTCTATCTTGTTTTTTCCTTGTTTATCCTATTCTGTCTCTCCCTTCTCCAGTTCACATTTACTTCTTTCACCCCCCTCTCCTTCTCTTGTTCCTTTCCTCTCCTACCTTCCTGTAGCATAGGATATATTTCTATAACTGAGTTTTTATGTTATTCCCTCTTTGAGCCAATTCTGATGAAAGTAAGATTAATGTGCTCACCTCCAAATCTCCCATCTTACTCTCCACTATAAAAGTTCTTTTGTACCTCTTTTATGTCAGATAATTTACTCCATTTTACCTCTCCCTTTCTCCTTCTCTCAGTGCATTACTTTCTCACCCCTTAAATTTTTTTTAGATAAATAGAGAACCGTCCCATCATATTCAGCTTACAAACATATACTATATACATATATACATATGTATATATATTTACATATATATTCTTTCTAACTGCTCTAATAATAAGAAAATTTTGAGGAACTACAGGTATCATTTTCCCACATAAGAATATAACAAAAAGCTTAACTTTACTAAGTTCCTTATGACTTTCCTTTCCTGTTTACCTTTCCATGGTTCTCTTGCGTCTTATATTTGAAAGTCAAATATCTTATTCAGCTCTGGTCTTTTCATCAAAAATGCTTGAAAATCCTCAATTTAATTGAATATCTAGTTTTTGCCCAGGACTTTACCCAGTTTTTGATTCTTGGTTGCAATCCTAGCTCCTTTGCTCTCTGGGATATCATATTCCAAGCCCTCTGATCTTTGAATGTAGAAACTGCTAAATCATGTGTTATTCTGACTATGGCTCCATGATATTTGAATTTTTTTCTTTTTAGCTGCTTGCAATATTTTCTCCTTGACTTGGGAGCCCTGGTATTTGGCCATAATATCCCTGGGTGTTTTCATTTTGGGACTTCTTTCAGGAGGTAATTGGTAGATTCTTTCAATTTCTATTTTACCCTGTGGTTCTAGGATAACAGGACAGTTTTCCTTGTACTTTCTTGAAAGATGATGTCTAGGCTTATTTTTTAGATCATAGCTTTCATGTAGTCCAATAATTTTTAAATTATCTCTCCTGGATCTATTTTCCAGGCCAATTGTTTTTCCAATGAGATATTTCCCGCTTTCTTCTATTTTTCATTCTTTTAATTTTGTTTGATTATTTCTTGATTTCTCAAAAATTCATTAGCTTTTACTTGCCTGATTGTAATTCTTAAGAAATTATTTTCTTCAGTAACCTTTGGTACTTTTTTTTTTTCCAATTTGTCAATTCCACTTTTTAAAAAGTTATTTTCTCCTGAATTTTTATACCTCTTGTCCCATTTGGCAGAGTATGCTTTTTAAGGAGTTGTTCTCTTCAGTGATTTTTTCTATCTTTTACTATTTGGCCTTTTCTGTTTTTTAAGGTATTGTTTTTTTTACTATTTTTTTTCTGCTTCCTTCATCAAGCTGCTGATTTTTTAAATGATTTTATTGCATCCTTCTCATGTCTCTTTCTACTTTTCCCTTTACCTCTCTTATTTGATTTTTAAAGTCCATTTTGAGCTCTTCCATGGCCTGAGATCAACTGATATTTTTTTCTTTGAGGTTTTGGATGTAAAGATTTTGACTTTGTTGTCTTCTTCTGGGTTTGTGTTTTGAGATTTCTTGTCATCATAGTAGCTTTCTATAGTAAGGATCTTTTTCTGCTGTTTGCTTATTTTTCCATACTATTTTTTTTTGACTTTCAACCCTCAGCTAAAGTGGAGCTCTGCCTCTCAAGTGGAGGTAAGCTTCAGGATTTTTATGCAGCTGTTTTCAGAGATTATTCTGGGAATCTGCTAGTTATTGTGTCTTCCAAGGTGGTATGACTTAGGGAAAGGTTTGTTTACTACTCTCCTGGCCTGTGCTCTGTTCTGTGAGCAACCACAAGCACTCTTTTCCAACCTGGAACTATGATCCAGATCCCAGTTCTCTTGTGGCCACAAGATCTGGTGTGTTAGTGCTCCTCTTCACTCTGGGACTGAGACCCTGTGACACAGATCCAGGTATGGACAATGCAAGAGAGTCGTGCCTGCTAGTACAGGGACTCTTCTGACCAATTGTCTGATTCCCTAACACTCTGCTGGCTGAGAGGTTTGGAAACTGCAACTGTAGCCACTAATTCAGTTTCCCCCAAGGCCTACTGCTGGTTTGTTGGTGTGAGCCTGTGCTGGACTGTGCTCCACTCTCACCAAGTGGCAAAATACATTTCCTGTCAATCTTCTCAGTTGTCTTGTATGGGAAAATTTTTTCCTTCTTTTTTTTGTGGGTTTTACCACTCCAAAATTTGTTTGGGGTTAGTGGAATACAAGATCGTGAAAGCTTCCCCATGAATAACTTAGGCAGTATACCTTACCAGACCTAAGTTTCATTTTCCTGTAAATTATATGATTTCAGGGGAACTCCTCTCCCCCTCTCCTAGCCTACTTGCAAGCTGTCATGTTAGCATTAGAGTTCCCCTATTAAGTAATTCTGTAGTTTCTGTGCTTGTATTGGGTAAAAACTTATTCCTTTATTCCTGGCTAGATTGTGAGGCCACTAATCCCTACCAATAGGGATGGGGTCCAGCCTCTGTGTGGCATTTCTTAGAATTGTTTGTACAAGGGTATATATCTCCCTGCTTGCCATCCACCCCCACCCCCACCTCTCCTCACTGCTAGTCTGCCCTGGTAGTGAGGAGAGATGCCCAACTCTCACAAGACTTGATTAAATAAAACTTCTGGTTTTTTTTCCTGCCTTGAGAAACCAAGGAACCTCTGTTTTTTTGTTTTTGTTTTTTTTTTTTTTACTTGAATCAGTGGTCTTTTGACACACATAGGGGGAATTATTTAAAGTTGTTTGGAGGTATTTGGGGAGATCTCAGGCTAGTCCTTGCCTTTTTTTAGCCATCTTGGCTCCATCTGCAGTCTTTTTCAAATGGCTAAATAGCCAGAATGGGCCATCTTGTGGAACTATTAAGACTAGTACATGCTTTCTCTTTTTTTCAATGGTGTTTAAGAAAGTCAAATGTCTTCTTAATTTAAAGACAGGAGCCATGAATTGAGCTTGTTCAGAGGAAGGTCGAGGCTCCATGACTCTAAGAAATGGACATGGGGTTTTGTTGTAGACTATTTTGTTTTTCCTTTTCAGTTCAAGTGAAGGTATTGGAATCTCCACCAAATGTAGGCTTATGTCATTATGACCAAGGAGGAAGGATTCAAGGCCACATATTGTGGCCAGACCAGCAAAAAAGCCAATATCCTTCTGATGAGCTCAATACAGGCTTTGGACTTGGACCTTGGTTGGACTGTACTATACAGGAAACGAGCTAAGCTATGAATTTAATTCCCTTCCAATCACCAGGGTATTATGCCTCTGGTTGTTAGCAGATGTTTGTGTTTGTTTTTGCTATAATCCTGAAGTAAATATTCCTTTGTAAAATTTAATCTGACCATGAAGTGGTTAAATTAAACTAGAGTGCAAGGGACTTGCTAAAAATTGAGGGGAAACCACTGGTAAGTGCTGCAGTCAGTAGCAGAGAGACTGGACCCTCTAACACCTCAATCAAGATACTGAAGAACCATCGGGAAGAAGAAAAATGTATCATGACTGGCCTTCAGGCAGTGGGGGCCAGGATAAACCCTGTTTGAGTTAGTCATCAGAAGCTTCTCTTTAGCTATTTTCATTTTTGGTCTTTGTTCTCTCACTGCAATATTAGGCACCTTTATTCCTTTAAGGGTCTCCCTCGTGGTTCTCATGTTCCCAGCTTTCTCATATTTGGGCTTGGGGGGCTGGGCTATTTTAATATTTATGCTGAGTACATTCAACACAGAGAGAACTGACCACAGAACAGTTTCTAGTCCTTTTCCCCCATGGACCTGAACACCTCTTCCCCTTTGTTCAGCTCTGTGTTTTCAGGTCTTCCATTCTTGATGTTCCCTTCCACTGTTTTATTCCCTTTCCTTCATGTGGATAGACAGAATAAATGTGTCTACCTTTTGTGGCATTGTGAGGAGGAGGGCAGACTGAGTCATGTCCATGGGGAAGCTATTAAGGAACTGTCACAGTTAGACTCTGAAACACAAACCTACAAGGTTGCTTTTACAAGCTTTGCCCAGCATGAGGACTGATCTGAGTTTGAAGACAATGAGTCATAGCTTTAGTTATTATACCTCTCTGATGTCATTCCATAAAGCTTTTACCTTGATCTTTGTTTCTGTCTTCTTAGCTTGTTTCAGCTTTAACTGTCATTGATTTGACACACATATCTTTCCTTTGAAGTTGTTAGGTTGATAGTTATACTAAAAACAATTATGTTGCTCTCTTGCTGTTCATGTGACCACTGAAATTACATAAATATGCTCACTTTCTTGTATCAGCATATCAGGTAAATAAACATATACATATGCATAAGCATACACACATACATACACATACAAACATGTACATACATATGTGTGTTTGCCTCCTGGCAAATGTCCTATAGAGTTTTTCTAAATAAACCATACCGCTAGGACTCCCCAATAAGTAGCATTTGTCCATAAATACTCATATTTGATTGACTCAAATCTCCTATGATCACAAACCTAGTACATTCGTTTCGATTGGCTCAGGGGGAAAAATGTTATTTGCTTATATACTGCCTCTGCTTTGGGGAATAAGCCTAAGAGATATTTGTAATACTTAACCCCCTCCCTGATCTTCAACTTGAAAACAAATTTAACTCCAGCAAGTTGAAAAGTTAGACTCAATGCTTTCCTTTCCCTTTGCCCCCATGGCTATATAATTGTAATATGTTATCTGTTTCTTTAAGTATTACCTGTTTTATTCCTATCAGAATATTGCAGAAGATCAGTGACTAAATACTTGAACTATAGAATTACTGCACATACAACAGGATTATCCTGCCAGAGAATAAATCCAAACCTGGAGGTCTTGATAAAGGGAATGAAATGTGCTTTCCAGGAGTAGTTCCAATCAAATGTCAAAGAGGTACAGTGGGTGAGAAGTGTTGCCATAGGATTAAACCTATTTTAGCTTTCTAGATATCGTTCTGTGGATTTTTATTTCCTTGTTAGGCAAGTGAGGTTTCATTATATTTGGTGACAGGTGAAACAAGTTAAAACTCAAGCACATTATAATAGAGATGTGCAGCAAACACTAGAACTGCTAAATGTAAGTTCGAGGTTAGCAAATGGAATCACACATCCAGCTCTAAAATGAGAGAGACAAAGAGTGACAGACACAAAAACAGAGAGAGACAGAGAGATATAAGGAGAGAGAGAACAAGATAGACAGAAAAGGGGGAGAAGAAGGGAGATGGAAAAAGAGAAGGAAAAGAGGGAGGGGAAGAAAGGGAGAGGGAAAAAAAGAGAGACTCACAGAGAGAAAATCATATCTTATTACCGAGTGACATATCTGACTTAATTTTGTTTTCCTTGGAAATAATATCTCTTGGTAGTAACTGCTTTTATTTTCACATTGGATTATAGTCTGATAGGGCAAGGATTGAACCTACCTAGTGGGGAGGATAGCTTAACAAGAAGAAAGCTGTTGATTTCTTAAGTGACCACTTCAAAACAACAAAACAAAACAAAACAAACACAACAGAAAAATCTTAAAGAATTATCTATTGGGTGTCAGCAAAGGAGGTTCTATTCAAAGTCATCCTTGTTAGTTTTGCTCTTGCCAGTTGTGGGAACATTGTTGCAGGATAGTCACATTTTCTTTTAGAAAAGAGGATAAATGTGTAATTCAGCATCTGGTAGGTTCATACAGCTACCATAGAGTATTAAAAAATAAATAAATACAGGTTATATTTCCTGGTTTTTCTATCAATTGTTTAACCCTCACCATGTTATGTCAGCAATGCAAATATAGTATGAATAATAGAGCTACTCAGAGGGTTGAAAGGAATCAATATTGAGTTGAATGGTTATTAAAATTATGCTCACTTAAAAAAGATGAGGTGATATATGTTAAAGATGCATGTGTATGTGTGTATGTGTATGTCTATATGAGCTTAAGTGACTTACCTAAGGTCACACGTGTAGGAACACCAAAGGCGAGAGCTGAACTAGGCCTGGTGACTGCAAAACTTTTTTTTCTTTTTTTCTTTTAAGCTAAAGGGCCAGAACACAAATACAGAATAGAGAAAAAAAAACCATCATAAACTTAAATGTTGAAACTTAGGTACAAAGTAACAAAGAAAAAAGCATGTTGTCTGCATAGCAGAATGTAAGAGAGGATTCAAAATATACAACAATAAATTTTCATTTCAAGAAAGCTTGTATGAAAAATAATACACATTGGATTTAGAATTGTCCATCTTTGCTTCCTTGTGAGTTTTCTTTTGTTCTCTATTGTACACTTTTTTATTTTATTTTTTTTGCCTCTTCCCACCCCCCAGAAGGCTACAATAAAGTTTAGATATGTTTCTCTATAGCTATATGCATACACATATACATACATAAATATATATATATATATAAATGTACATATACATATATATATATACGTATACAGACATATAGTTTCCCAAACATACTATACTCCTGATCTTTATTTCTATGTTTGGCATATCTCTTGGTTCCTATCCCTCCTATTTCACTTCTACCCACTATGCTGCTCTCCTATTACTTGCCTATCCCCCTCCAATGATATGTATGTGTATATGAGCTAAAGTGACTTACCTAAGGTCACACAGATAGGAACTCCAAAGGTGAAAGCTGAACTATGTTGGGGGACTGAAAAACTAGGGTTTCTTTTCATCAGTCAATCAATAAGCATTTATTAAGCAACTACTATATGCTAGGTATTCTATTAAATTCTGGGGGTACAAACAGTCAAAATGCAAACCCTTCCCTCAAGGAGCTTACAATCTATTTATCTTTCATTATACCATGCTTCCTTTCTTCATTCACTCATATATTCTTTCTTGATTCCTTGTCTTTTTTTTTTATTTTCCCTTTCCATCTAGCTTCATCTTTCTGATCCTGTGGACAACAGGGTAGTTAAGATTTTGTAATTAAAATGAAAGTATCTTTTTGGTGAGTGAATGATGTATTATGATATTTCATAGCTAATACTTTTGATATTGAATGTTTCTTTGTGAAAATCTGAACCCTTACACTGAGATCAAATTCCTGATTATTGGGCCATTTCAGAAAAATGAAATCTCTTTAGCTGGTATCCTGAGAGAAAACCCCTTGAAGCCATTATTAATTTAAATATTTCTTGCCCAAATTTAACTTACCTTGTTTCATTATTGTTTCCTTTGCTGTTCATCCAGGTCATTATGTGACTATCAGTTTTCTCTCAGATGTAGGAAGAAATGGTTTAGTACAATGTGGTAGTTATAACATTTAGGGGAAATTGTTATCTCTAAACTGAATACTTCTGTAATTCGAAGCAGAATGTGCTGATTAAGACTAGAAGCCACATTTTGATATAGCCTTAAGAGGTACCAATACATGAAGCTGATGTCTGGTTTATGACCACAACACATCTAAGTTAGATGTAGGGCAAATTGCTAAGATGTATGTCTAATATACTTATACAGAACTCAGCATAAGAAAAAAATCAAATGACTATAAGCTTTGCTATTGATAGTCAGAAAAGCCTTTTTTCCCTATGTACTTTCTGCTTGTTTGTGAAGAAAAAGTAATATATTATTTTCATATCCTTTCAATTTTGCTAGTATTTACAAGATGTTAGTGGAATTTAGAGTACAATTAAATTATAAAATGTTCTCTTTATAACATGTGAACAAAAAATAAGACACTTTGCCTAAGACACAAAACACTAATTTCAGAATAGGAAAAAAAATGAGAAAGGGCGGGGAACAAATGGGTAGCTATTGTCACACGTCCACTTTACACTTGATATGAGTCTCTCAAAATATTATAGTGAAAAGTGCTAGCACAGATATTTAGTTGAAACATTTGGAATTAAGTCCATATTTTGACTCAGTGCTCTTGTCAGTTTGCTGCACAAACCTTCTAAGCATATGTTAAACTGTTACACTAAAGAAAAAAGAAAAATCAGCAAGATCATTTCAATATTGATCAAAAAAAGTCTGAAAATACATGCAATGATCCATACCTATGGAACTCTCACCTCCACAAAAAGGGAAGACAGAAATGTAGCTCTAAGTTTCTAAAGACAAGGCCTGAAAAGGAGGGTCTCTGGAAAATCTCATTATTTTAGATGAATTTCTAGGAAAGGCTAGATGACTAAGTGTCATCTGCAGACCAGACAAGCAAAATTCAGAGTGCTCGATCATTAAAAGCTTGGCTAACAGGGCATTATATTTTTGGCTGCAGAAACTCAGGAAAACCCTTCAGGGGAATCACCATGATCTATATCACTAGAGGGAATACATATATCAAAGAAATCTTTTGAAGTATAGAAGAACGAAATTGGGACAAGTAAACATGACCCAATTCATAGAATTATGGTAACATATTAAATGAGAAAACGAGTATTAGAAAGTACTCTGAAATTGTAAGTGTACTTCACTTGTAAGGTAATGTGTTGGTCAGGGTAGTAATTGTTATTTACCATATTAATAATGGTAGCAGCTCTACTACCCATATATTTTCATTCATTCATTTATCGACCGCTTAAATTCTCACTAAGTGAAAGGTGCCGAGCTAGTTCTATGAGGGATATGAACGTACATCACAAATCATTTCTGACCTAGAGAAGCTTATCATTTAATGGAGGAAAAAAGACATACAAAAAATAATGATAGCGACCGTAGTAGTTAGAGTAGCATAAAAGAAGGACAGATTGCTATCAGGGACTTTAAAGGAGAAAAAAGTAATAATTCTTCAGGAAAGGCAGAAACAGTTGCCCTGACTTAGAAAACTGCATATGATTTTCATAAGTTAGAGAGAGGGGGGTGACATTAGTAAAGGGAAAGATACAGGTTAAAAAAAAAAATCATGGCTTTAGACAGTTGGCTTTCTTTGGGAAATAATAGAGGTTCTTTCTTTAGTGTAGTATACACCAGAATGTTGTTGTTAAACCCTCACATGTATGTGGAATACAAGAATATGTAAAAGTACAATTCACTGCCTATACACGCACACACATGCACAAACACACGCAGACACGCACACAGACACACACACTTTAATAGCTAAAGAAATAGCATAGTTTGAGAGAGAGAAGAGCAGGGGGTGCCAGTTCAGCCCCAGCCCCAGCAGACCAGGAGCACGCCTTGGAACTGACTGAATTCGCAGCAGCAGCAGCAGTTGCTGCGGGAGCTATCAGCCCTGTGAAAGTCACCTTTTTCGATTTCTGGGAGCCAAGATGGCGGAGTAAACAGTAAGTGGCTCTCACCCTCCCTTATTGATCTTGAAAAATCCAGAGAATATTATCTTCAGGAAAAACCCTGAAATAGTGTAGCCAGCCAAAAGATAAGGTGCAACAGTCCTTTAGCTCGGGAGGCTAGGTAGGGGCATTAAGGGAAAGGTCTTTTTGTGGCTGAAGGAGACCAGTACAGGACAGTGTATCGCAATGGGATACCCACAACAGCTGCTGTGAATATGTAGGCATATTTCCAAGTTTGAATCAAAAAATATAAGAGACTCTCTTCTCAAAGATGAAACCAAGATATTTATTCAGATACCAGAAAGCCAAATCTACCTTGTAACAAAGAAATGTGTACACATTACCAATGCAGGGAGCACCGCCATCCCTAAACCTTCTCTCCATCAGGCCTCCCCACAAACAAACTCCCTTAAGCAAAATCACTGAATCCAAACTTCATAGAACAAAGGCTGCACTTCAGGACCTAGAGGGCCACATGTGGCCTCAATGCCACAGGTTCCCCACCCCGGTAGTATATGTATCTTTTGAAGGTTGGAGACAAAATGAGTTAATGTTTAACTTAGATCCTTGTATCTAAACTGCTTCTAAAAACATGTTAGAGGGGAGGGAGGGAGAGGAATGGAGAAAGAACAATGGGTGGAGGGAAGAAGGAGAGAGAGAGAGAGAGAGACAGAGAGAGAGAGAGAGACAGAGAGAGAGAGAGAGACAAAGAGACAGAGAGACACAGAGAGAAAGAGAGACACAGAGAGAGACAGAGATTGATTTGGCCATAGAACAATGTTAAAAAAAAAAAAACTGCACTTGCCAAGATCCTGGGTTTTAGAAAGCCAGTTATAGAGGGGAAATTAAGGACTAATAGAGCAACCGCTTGTGAAATCCAACTTTAACTAAGCATTAAAATATTCATCTGCATAGTGATTATTCACAACCTATTGTGAATTAGTTTAATCAGATCGTTCCTTTCAAAAACAAAGAAAACTGTTATGAAGGAATGAAAGACTAAATAACAAGGTCTACCAGGAGGAGATGGTTGCAAATACATGGGTATCCTGCTGCTTGATTTCTTTGTACCCAGAGAGCAGTCTAGTGGTTCTGGCTACTTGGGATTGGAAATAAGGAAGAATGTCAGCAGGAAAAGGAAGGGAGCCACAAAGAAAACATTTTGCCACTACTTTAAATCTTTTCTTGGTGCTTGAATAACACCATTAAAATAATAATAATAATAAAAAAAACCATAAGGACTAAAGTAATGTTTACTCTTTATTGACTATCACTGTTAAAGTCTACATAAGCTGGCAAAGCTTATAATTCGAATTTGAAATCATCTCTCTACTGAGTTAATAATTCAGTTCCAAGCCTCTGAATGTACATGGAACTGTATTTCATAGAGATTCATTAACATTCGTGAGAAATGTCCAAGCTATATAGAGATCAATTCAGCCTACATTGTTGAAGAGAAAATCGTAATTCAACTTGGTTTGTGCCACTGTTATTTCCCTAATATAAAGCAATCCTCCAGAGACTGCTAACATATAAAAGGTTAGCTGATGAAAAAAAATAATAAAAGCTCTTGAGAGATATGCCATCTGGAAGGGACACAGTGATGGAAGCCTGGGTATACCTTTGCTATAGTTATCAGATTATTTTGTATGAAGTTTTTTTTTTTCCAGAGATGAACTTTTTTTTCGTATTTTAAGCATGTGAAATTTATGAGCTGATCATTTCTCCCTGTGTGTCTTATTTTCTTTTCATTCTTTATGATGCTCAAGGGCCTCTTTTTTAATAGGTTTATATAGAACATTCGTGGTCATCATCCATAAATTTCATTTGCTCTCTACATTTCCTCTAAATTTCGTTTAGTAGATTATAGTGATACTTTATGTTTAGCTATCATTTGTGAAAAACCAGTTCAGAAATCCTCCAGCATTAAAGAGCTTCTCCAGCCAAGCATGTTAATGAACTCTTTGCCTGGGATTACTGGTAGCAGGTTTTATTTCTCTAATAGAATTTCATTTCATTCATGAATATCCACATAAAATCCCAGGAAGATTATTTTGGTTTAAGTAGGTGTTCACATGTATGCAACTTCAGGGTGTCAACATTTTTGCTTATACTTTAGCAAATATCCCAGTGCACACTGTCTAGTTTCTCTGAAATAGTTTTATTTTGAAGTGTAAATACCTATAGAGTTACTTGGCAGTTGAAAGTGTCATTATAAAAAATTTACTCAGTGAGCTTTTAGGAAGTTCAAAAAATGAATGGATTAGGAATAATCAGGTTAAATGAATTTTATCCCCGATATTTTCTTGAAGGATAATGATCATTAAGTTAAAATGGACTCTTTTAAATTTGCTTGCATTTCCAGAGACCCAAGGACTACTTTTGAAGAAATTTTGAATAATATTCACTAACTAGGAGTGTGTGTGTGTGTGTGTGTGTGTGTGTGTGTTTGGGTCTAGTTCCAAGGAATGCAGAAAATCAACAATTATAGGGAAAGTTTAATTTTATATATACCTTTGCTGCATCCTCCAAATATGTTATGAGGTATTTGAATGTTAGATAATTTAGCATTTTTACATTCTATCTTCCAAAAGGCTATAGATATAGCAGATAAAGAAGGCTTAAATTAGAGGCTTTAAGAATTAGAATATCTGAATAAAATTCTCCCTCTGCTTGGGTATCTTTGTGTCAGTATCTGACTTTCAGAGCCTTAGTTTCCTTATCTCTAAAATTTGAGGTTTGGAATATGCAATTTCACCATGACACAATTACTGTAGATTTGATAAATATATACAAAGGAAAGCTCTTTTGCTCAAATAGTATTCTTCGTTGTGTTTGGTGTCAGTGGATACAGAGGGAATTCTTAAATCAGAAAGTATTATTCACATATTCTATATTCTTCCACCTCGTTGCATTATTGAAATTAGTATCCATTTTAATTGACCTTGCAAAGATATTATTCTTGGATATTATTATCAATATAGTTGTTATTAAAAGTGACAGCAATAATTTTTAGTCTTATTTCATGCTTTAAGATATACAAAAGACTTTACTCAAAACAACTCTTACAATAAAAGAAATCAGATTAACCCAGTGGAGTGCTTCTCAGAAAAAAAAAAATTAGTTACCTAAAAAAATACATAAAATTAGAAAGGAATCCAATTATATCAACACGCATTTATCAATAACAAAGTTTACAAATCCCAAATTAAGAACACCTATCTGCAATGAAAGATGTTCAAACATCGTTGTCTTGTTTTACACATAAGGAAAATAAAGATCTGGGAAGTTAAGTGACTAGCCCTTACCTTTGACTTTTGAATGCATTCTACATCCATTAAAGGGGCAGTGTGGAGTAATGAAGAGTGAACTGGTCTTACATACAGGTGGAACTGTATTCAAGCCTGTGCTCTGGCGTGTACTGATTTAGTAACATTTGCAGGTCACTTAACCCCTTGATGCTCCCAGTCAATTCTGAGATTATAAATTGATGAGAAAGTATCAATCTTTTTTGAGAATGAGTTCCTAGGACCAAGGGAATGATAGACCCAGTCCTACAATATAGTACAAGGCATGTTTTAGTACCTTTTAGAGATACAAATTTTCAAAATCAAACAGCCTCTTCCTTCAAGGACTTTACATTCTAAAGATAGAGCCTTAGAATATTTGGAATATCTGTTGATTGATGGGAGCAGGTAGAAGGAAAAAAGTTTTTGGTTTTCGTTACCATCCTTTAGTGCTTTAATTGATTTCTGCATACATCTGTTATTTTTTAGTGGTTTTCAGTTGTGTTTGACTCTTCACGACACCATTTTGAGGGTTTTCTTGGCAGAGATAGTGGAGTGGTTTGCTAGGTGCCCCAGCTACACTGTTCCAAAAATGTTCTTGCCTACTGCCATACTACACTGGCTGGGTATGTGCTTGCTCCTCCTCACCCAGAGCTGGAGGCTGGGATCATTTTTGGTCAGCACAGTTAGATCTAGCATCCAGAGAAAGCTGAGGGTCTTTGAATTTTCCCCCTTTTAGCCATCTGATCCCTGGTCTGTTTCTTAGATGAAATTTCATCAGGTCAAAGTTTGTGAGGTGAAAGTTCTTCAGGCCTAGTTTGCTTCTTGACCTAGCTGCCTACAGGGTTTCTTGTTTATTGATTCAGCAGAGTTGGCACTTCACTCATACCAAACATTAGCCTCTGGAGGCCATGTTTTTCCTAAGTCCCTCTCAAATTGTCTTAGGAGGACAACTGCTTTACTGCTTTATTTTTGCTGCTCTACATTAATTTTGAGGTGATGTTCTCTCTGTTTGTGGAGGAAATTTGGAGAGCCTAGAATTTTCTGACCTACTCACCCATCTTGCCTGATTCTCTGCAGTGGGTTTAATTGAGAGAATAAAAATGATACTCTCATAGAAAATCATTGGATCTAGAACTAGAAAGAAATTTCAAGTTGACTTAGTCTAACAAGATAGGTATAGATATAGATATCTTTAAATCTAGAATAGTTGAATGAGATAGAATGAGATGTGAATTCTAATCTTGGTTGCCATGAATTGCTTATATGATCTATAGAAAATTATGTAATCTATGGATTTCATTTTGTTCATGTGCACAATAAAAGCACTAGATTAGATAATCTCAAATGTTCCTTTCTTCTATATTTTTTGTGGTTTTCTATTTATATTCCTTCTGTTATAATAAGGATAAAAACACCTACTTCCCAGAGTTGTTGTGAAGCTCAAATGATATTATATATTTAAAGTGCTTAGCAAAGTTTGAAGCGTTCCATAGATGTTATTATTGTTATTGTTTGTTGTTAACATGAAATTGCTATTTTATTCATGTTTTCTTACTGCATCATTTTTATTTCATATTATAAATGCTCAGCACCTTAATACAAATATTCTTTTTCAAAATTGAATAGTACTCTCATAATAGAACAGATCTACAGACATGGTTATTGTACACATATAGGAAAGCATAAATATAAAAATAGACAACAGTTGTGATTACCTATGTAAAAGCCTCGTGCTAGTAGATAAGCTCATTATTTCCATTGTGGGAAATAGTGGCTGATTGAAAACCAGAATATCATTGATTATAGACTGAAAAAAAGAAACCAGGCAACAGAAAAGTAAAAGAAATTCAGAAATGAGGAGCTTTAGTAACACAACGTACCTGAAGAAAAATGGAATGTAAGCAAGCACAACTGTACTGCTATAGGGAACTCAAAACCATTCCAAAAAGGTATTTGTTTAACTTTAAAAATATCACGTGGAGGCAATTCTGGGAAGATGTCAGAGCAGTTCAGAAAATTTCAGGCTCTATAAATATCTTCCACAAAAAAGACAAAACATAGCCTCAGAGCAGCAGAAATAAACAAGGGGTAAAGCAATTGTGCAAGAGAATTTGAGAAGATCCCAGAAAAGACCAGACCTCCGGGGGTGGAGGTTTAGCCAGAATGATGTGCAAACAGCTCCAGGCTGACTCTTCAGAATCAACAAATAACAAGCCCAGGGGGCAGCCTGGTTGAGAGGCAGCCTCAGCTTTATAAACTTTCATCTCACAGACAAGTGTGGGTATCCGATGGCTGAGTGAGAGAAGATTGAAGGACCTTCCACTGTTGAGGGATGCCAAGCACAGCTGTGCTTACCAGACCGGTCCTAGGCTGTGGCTGTGGGGAGAAGGAGCTAGCATACACCTGATGTGTGCAGTAGTGATGGTCAGGGAACCTGTTGGCTGTGAGTGCTTGCAGAAGAGCGGAGTTCCTGGTTTCAGTTCCAGGGCAGAGAGGACAGCCATAGTTTGAAACCACCAGAGGGACTGCAGGGAGCAAGATTATTTGTGGAACAGTGTGACTGGGGGTGCTAGCTGTGGCTTAGGAGTAGAGGAGAGCCACAAATTGGGCTGTGAGACAGACTTCAGAAAATAACTATAAGAAGGACCTGAGGCCTGGGCCATCATTCCTCATATCTTGGGACTACAACTTTATTATGCTAATAGCTGCTAAAAACAAAACAAAACCAAAAAAAATAGGTAAACAAAGGAGAAAGAACTCAATCATAGTTACTGTGGTGATAGAGAAGATCTGGGTTCACATTCAGAGGAAGATAATTGAGGTAAAAAAAGTCACTCATTTTTCAATGAGAAATGTCAAATAGTCACAAGCACAAGAAGAGTTCTTGGAAGAACTTAAAAAGGACTTTAAAATCAGAGCAATTAAGGAAAAATGGAAAAAAATGAGAGCAATACAATAAAATTATAAAAAGAAATTAAAATAACAGGAAATAGTGAATCAAAAGGTTAAGAAAATAATTCCTTGAAAACTAGAATTGGGCAAGGGGAAGCTAATGACATGCTAAGACACGAAGAATTCATAAAACAAAATCAAAAGAATGAAAAAATAGAAGAGAAAGTGAAATATCGCATCAGAAAAAATGACTGACCTGGAGAATAGATTGAGGAAATAATATAAAAATAGTTAGATTATTACAATAAAATTAAAATGATGATTTAAGTTCTGATACTGCAGTATGTACCTCCTTTACATCCTTTCCCCCTGATTTCTTTGAAGTTCCTGACATTTTGTTCTTTCAAGTGAGCATTGTTATTATTTTTTTCTAACTCAATAAAATAAATTTTATTGATAAAGAAATAATCTTGGTACAATATTCCAAGAAATTATCAAGGAAAAATGCCTTGAAGTTCTAGAACAAGAAGGCAAAATAGAAATCAAAAAAGTCCACTGAATACCACATGAAAGAGATCCCAGGAGGAAAACTTACAGGCATATCAAAGCCAAGTTTCAAAGCTCCTAGGTTAAGGTGAAAATATTAGAAGCAACAAGAAGGAAAAAACAAATATTATGGATCTGTAATAAGGATTACACAAGGCCTAGCAGCTACTACATTTAAGGACTATAGGTCTTGGAATACTATATTCCATAGAGCAAAAGAGCTGGGGTTATGATCAAGGTTAACTTACCCAGCAAAGGTAATGGATAATTAATGTTAAATTGCTATTTAACAAACTTAAAGACTTTCAGGTATTTGTGACAAAAACCCTAGGATGTAAGGGAAAATTCAACATATCCAGCAGAAATGTAAGTTAAACATTAAAGACCAATTATAAGGCATTCAATAAGGTTAAATTGTTTAATTCAGATATGTGAAAATATTATCAGATTGTCATCATTCTGTGGGTAGTTTGAAAGAAAGGTATGGAGTGAGCTGAGTATGATGGTGTGATTTAATAAAATAAAACTATTTAGGGAGAGATAAAAATGAGTAATTATCTCATACAAATGAGGCATAAAAGGAAAAACTGATTCAGAAGAAGGTAGTAGTGGGGAGGGAACCTCACTCTTATTGGAGATGGACTAAGAGGGGACTAAAGAGGGGAAACACATAACTAGAAGGGTATAAAAATCTTCTAAATTCAGAAAGAAATAAGAGGGCAAGGGGATAGGATAGGGGAGAGGATAAGGAAAAGAGTCTTAGAGGAGTGAGTAGGTTAAGGAAGAGGAGGGCAAGGTAAGAGGTAGAAGTAAAGTAGAGGAGTGAATAGGCATAGGATAAATAGGATGACAAGGATTGTGAGGAAAAATAGGAAGGAGGAAAATACACAAGTAATGGTAGCTTAGTGTGTGAATGGAACAAATTTAACCATAAAATGGAAATGGATAGAAGATCAAAATTTTGAATTAGATAATTTCATTTTCAGGAAACATTAAAAAAGAGAGAGATACAAAGATAAAATAAAGGGCAGGTGTAGACTTTAATATGTAAAAAGCAGGGATAATAATCATGATCTCAAGGTTAAAGTTAAAATAGTTTAAAAATAGTCAAAATAATTATAATAGTTAAAAAGTTAAAAAATCAAAAGTGAAAAACAGAAAAAAACTACACTGCATCAACAATATTATTCAATGTTGTTTTAGACCATTTAAAATACCTAGATGATATCAATTACCTGAGTATATACTTTCAAAAACAGACACAAGAACATAAACATAAAATACTTTTTGAACAAATAAACTCAGATCTAAAACATTGAAGTAATATGTATTGTTCATGAGGAGATAAAGCCAATATAATTTTAAAAATGGTAATTTTACCTAATTTATTCAGTGTCATCCCAATTTAATTACTAAAATGTATTTTACTGAGTTAGAAAAAAATTTTAACATTCATTTGGAAGAACAACAGGTCAGGAACTCCAAAGAAACCAGGGGAAAAAGATGTAAAGCAAGTAGATATAGCAGGATCAGACACTAAACTATATTATAAGGTGAGAACATTGTTGAAGTGTAAAAAGGATAATTTCAATTATTTTAAATTAAAGTTTTCTCGCATAAATAAAACATGTAGCCAAGAATAGATGGAATGCAGAAAATTGGGGCAAATACATTCATAGGCAATCTCTCAGACAGGATGTGATTGAGGTGGAATATTGCTGTGGTATAGGAAATGAGCTGGTTGGTTGGGAAGACCTTGACTTATGAAGGAAGATGCTATTCACCTTCAGAAAATAGATAGGAGGAAATAAGCATATTATGATCTTACACATATATGTATACGTATACATGTGTATGTATGTATATATTTATAGCTATCTATACATGTGTGTATACAGATGTACACATATAATACATATATGGATGAAAATTATTTAAAAAATCATGGAAGATTTTCTACTAATATTCAACAAAGAAATAAAGAAAAAAGATATTAGAGATAGAGATGGCTAGCTACATATACATGAATCTGCACACATGAAAAAATAACCACATGCTTAGCACAATATCAATATAATAGGATCCAAAAATAATTTCCAAAAGAAAACCCTTTTTAAAATATTTTCACATATAACACCAAATCAAATAAAATATAGTGTAAATGCAAAATATTTGGTTTAAAGTAAATATGCAATGATGGTATTTGAAAGTGTTTGAAAGCAGGTGCTTGACTATTATTATAAAGACCACTTTTATCCAAAAAAAGGCAACAGTCATGTGATTTTATAGAAGAGTAGTTGTATCTAAGATTTTTTCCCCTTGGGGAATTGTAAGGGGCTCTATCCATGTGGTTTAATCAGGATAGTGAACTCCTACTGTGGTAATTGCCACAGGGAAGATAAAAGAAGTCAGCGATCAGAAGAAAAACACTTTACAAGGAGGGACAAGATTAAAAAAGAGGGAACTCAGAAATTTCTATGTAGAATCTTTGTAACTGCCCTAATAATCAAACATTTCTTAGGTGTTATAGTTTTCATCATCCCATATAGGATTATAAACATCTTAACATCATTGATGCCCTTATGATTTTTCTTCTGCATTTACCTTTTCATCCTTCTCTTGAGTATTGTATTTGAAAGTCAAATTTTCTCTTCAGCTCTGGTCTTTTTATCAGGAATATTTTAAAGTCCTCTATTTCATTAAATATCCATTTTTTCCCTTGAAGGATCATACTGGGTAATTCAGGGTAAGCTATCCTTCATTGCACTTCTAGCTCTTTTGTTTTCTAATATCATACTTCAAGCCTCCTGCTCCTTTAATGTGGTAGCCGCTAAATCTTAGGTGATCCGGTGTCTCCATAGTATTTGAATGGGTTCTTTCTGGCTGCTTGAAGCAGTTTATCTTTTACTTGGGAGCTCTGGAATTTGTCTCTAGTATTCCTTGGACTTTTCATTTTGGGGTATCTTTCTCATAGTGATTGGTGGATTCTTCCCATTTCTATTTTACTCTCGGTGTCTACGATATCAGGTGAATTTCCCTTGATAATTTCATGGAATGTGATATCTAAGCTCCTTTTATCATGCCTTTCGGGTAGTACAAAAGCTCATAAATTGTCTCTCTTTGATCTATTTTTCAGGCCAATTGTTTTTCAAATATTTTACATTTTCTTCTATGCTTTCAATCTTTTGATTTTATTTGGTTGTGTATTGATGTGTCATATAGTCGTTAGCTTCTACTTGTTCAGTTCTGATTTTTAAGAAATTATTTGGTTAAGTGAGCTTTTGTAATTTTTTTCCCCACATGGCCAATTCTGATTTTAAGGAAGTTATTTTCATCAGTGAATTTTTGTACCTTTTTCTCCAATTTACCAATTCTTTTTTGTCTAATTTTCTTTAGTATTTTTGTGCCTATTTCATACTAAGCTGTTGATTGTCTTTTTCATAATTTTCTTCCTTTCCTCTCATTTATTTACCTAATTTTTCCTCTACTACTCTTATTTGATTTTGAAAATCATTTTAGCTCTTCCAGGAATTGTTTTTGGGGGCTATGTCCAATTCACTTTTTTTTTTGATGCTTTGTTTTTACTTTTTTTAAGTTCATTGTCTTCTTCTGAGTCTGTGTCTTGATCTTTCTTGTCACTGTAGTAGCTTTTTATGTTCGTGTTCTTTTTTGTTGTTTGTTCATTTCCCCCACCCTTTTCTTAATTTTGTAACTTATGTTAAAATTGGTCCCTGTTCCTGTGGTGTATGAGGGAGAGGAACTGTCTCAGGCTTCAGGCTTTTTTCCTTTTTTTTGTTATAAACTTATTTATTAATAGACAAGGCCAGTGAAGTTGTTTACTTCTTCTTGGACACACTGACAGTGCAACCCCTGTGGCCTGTAGTCTTGGTGTGTTGGCCTCGAACCCAGAGACCCCAGAAGTGCCAAAGCCCATGATGTGCCTAATCTTCTTCAGTCACTCCAGATCTTCACGCAGCTTATTGTCCAGACCGTTGGCCAGAACCTGGCTGTATTTTCCATCCTTTACATCCTTCTGTCTGTTAAGGAACCAGTCTGGAATCTTGTATTGACGGGGATTCTGCATGATGGTGATCACACACTCCACATCACCTTCAGTGAGCTCACCAGACCTCTTGGTGAGGTCAATGTCTGCTTTCCTCAGTACTACATGAGCATATCTTCGACCCACACCCTTGATGGCTGTGATGTCAAAAGCTATTTTCCACTGTCCATCGATGTTGGTGTTGAGCACTCTCAAAATGTGCTGGAACTTCTCAGGGATTACAAGAG
>CM053622.1:253732495-253747800 GCA_028646595.1 Phalanger gymnotis | reverse complement strand
CGTGAGAGCCTTCTCTGGAAGCTTCAGGCTTTTTTCACTACTCTTTTCAGTCAGTTATGAGGGTCTGGAAGTGTTTGGTGCTTCCAACGTGATATGATTTGTGAAAAGGTGTGATCATTGGTCTTCTGGTCTGTACTCTTGTGCAGGGAAGGGCTAAGAAGAGCCAATGATTCCCTGGAATTGCAACTGATACTGCTCCCCAGGGCTCCTTTTCCATTAGTGTCTTAAGTAATACCATTCCTCATGGTCCCTGAACACTTTTCTGATATCGTTCTTCAGGGATTCTGCTTTTTTTTAACTGAAAGTGCTCTCTCCACCCTTGAACTGTGTCCTAGAAGTAGGTATAGGCAATGGTACTATCAAAATGCTTTTGGTTTTGTGTTCAGTGATAGCACAGGGATCCCTTTTAATCTTTTTCTGACCTGTTGCCAGGTTCTCTTACTGACTCTGACTTGAAAGCTTTTGAAAATGATGCTACTTCTGTTGCTACAACCTGGTCCCTCTATTGGTGTTTCATCTATGTGGTCCCCGGGTCAGTCTCCACACCCATTGTAGATACCTCTTCCAGCCCTCCTAAATTGTGTCGGAATGGAAGAATATCTCACTCTGACATTTATTTGACTGCCACTCCAGAATTTGATTTAAGGAATTTTTAAAAGATGTTTGGAATAGGATGTTGGAAGAACTCAGTTGATTGCTTCATTCACTCCCCTACCTTGTCTCTACCCCTGGAAGTCTGGCTTTTATACAGTTTCAAGTAGCCTGTGAGTTGATCCCTTAGATGATAGCCAGAAAGCATTAAATTTAATCAAAGGAGTTGTAAATCTGTTTACAATATACAAAAGTAGGTTTTAATGCCAACACAAAATGTTATATTCTGTATTCTGAGGGGAAATTGCCCCATCCAGAGTGTCAGAGCTCAGATACAGATAACCAAAATGATGAGAGCTATGATATGCTATTTCATACAACTGCCATACAAATATTCTTGGACACTCCATCTCAACTGTGAGCATTCTTATTTGAAAGTAAGGATTCATACCAAATGTCATCTATTTGATGGCTCATTTTCAGCATCTTTTGCTGGGTCATCCCCCAAATCTTGCCCTCTAACAATAGGCATCCCTTATGGTTCTTTCCTCATTCTTCTTCTCCTTTTCCTCTACAGTACTTCATTTGGTGGTCTCCTCATATCCCAAATATTTAATTACCATTATTATGTTAATGATTCTCAAATCTACCTGTCTCCAACTTCTTTGCTGACCTCCAGTCTCTCATTTCCTATTGCTTTTCTAACATCTCAAATTGTATATTCAGGAGACATTTAAAATTCAATATATCAAAAAATGGAACTCATTATTGCTCCCTCTTAATGCTGCCTTCTTACTCTAGGGGGCAAGACTATCTTATCAGTCCTTCAGGTTCAAAACTTAGGAGTTATCCTTGACTATATTATCTCTCATCACCCATACCTAAGCTATTTCCTGAGATTGTCAATTTTTTCTCCTTGCAAGATTTCTAAAATATACTCCTTTCTCTCCTCTGACACTGCCAACGACACTAGTATAGGGGTGGGGAACCTGTGGGCTCGAGGCCACATGTGGCCTTTTATGTCTTTGGGGGTTGCCTTTTGACTGAGTCCAAGTTTGACAGAACAAATCCTTTGAAGGGGATTTCTTCTGTTGTGTTTGGGTTTAGTCAAAGGGCAGCACTCAAGGAACTAGAAGGCCACATGTTGCCTCAAGGCCACAGGTTCCCCAGCCCTGCTCTAGACCATACCCTCAATACCTATGCCTGGAATTTTGCAATATCCTGCTGGTAAGTTGGCCTTCCTCAAGTCTCATTCCATTCAAATTAATTCTCCATTCATCCAAGAAAGGGATTTCCCTAAAGCACAAATCTGACCATGTCATTTTCCTACTCAAAAAAACAACAAAAAAACTCCAGTGACTTCCTATTGCCTCCAAGATTTAATTCATAATGCTCCTTTTGGCATTCAAAAACCCCTCATATCTTTTCCCTCTCCTACTTTTTCAATAATTTTTAAACATTGCTCCTCAATATTTACTCTTTAATCCAGTGACACAGAACACCTGGTTGTTCCACAATAAGACACTCCATTTCTTGGCCTCTGACATTTTCTCTGGCTGTCTTCTATGTCCAAAATACTCTTTCTTTCCTCAGCTCTGGTTATTGACTGCTCTGGCTTCCTTCAAGTCATAAATAAAATTGTAACTTTTACTCAAAACCTTTCTCAACTCCTTTCAATACTAGTGCCTTGCTTCTATTAATTATTCCCTATTTATTCTGTATTTAGCTTGCTTTGTTTATATTTGTTTGCATGTCATCTCCTCTATTAATTTGAAAGCTCCTTGAAGACAAGGATTGTTTCTTCTTTTATATATTCTTTTTGTATCAGTAATACTTACTACAGTGCCTGGCAGATAGAAGGTGCTTAATAAATGTTTATTAATTGATAGATTAAGCTGGTGGTGTTGCCAGAGCTCATTTGGGCACTCATCTTTGTTTCTATCCTTTTCCACTGGGTCAAATTGTGAAATAACATGGGTAAATAAACATTGGTTTTGGGAATATACATTACTTTTCTTTTTCTGAAGTGTCAATTTCCTGAATTTACTTTGAATCTTATTTGAATAGTTTTTAGTTGTTGTTGTGGTGGTTTTTCTGGAGATTAGTTTGTTCTTCAAGATAATTGTTCTAGTAGAGACGTTAATGCTCCAGTATTGGTGGAAATGTGAAAGGGTCCAACCATTCTGGAGAACAATTTAGAAGTATGCCCCAAAACTGTACCTGTCCTTTGACCAAGAACACTACTAGGTCTTTATCCCAAAGAGAACAAAGAAAAGAGAGGACTTATTTGTACAAAAATATTTATAGCAGCTATTTTTGTCATGGTAAATAATTGGAGATTGAGGAAATGCCCCCAAATTGGGGAATGGCTGAACAAGTTTTCATATATAATTGTGATGGAATAATATTGTGCATAGGAAATGATGAGAAGGATGGTTTCAGAAAAAAAAACAAACAAAAAATAAAAACCAAAAACAGAAAACAAAACACCTGGGATGAACTCTGTGATGCAGAGTGAAATTATCAGAATCAGGAGATTGTTGTACAAAGTGACAGCAATATTGTAATGATGATTGACTATGAAAGATTTAGCTATTCTAATCATTATAGAGATCCAAGATAATTCTGAAGGGATCATAATCGAAAATGCTAACTGCCTCCAGAGAAAGAACTGAGGAACTCTTGAGTGCAAATTGAAATATAATTTTTTCATTTTATTTCTCTTTCTTCTTTTGCCATATGACTAATATGGAAATATATTTTGCATGATTTCACACATATAATTGATATCATTTTGCCTGCCTTTTTACTGGGTGGGGGAGGGGATGGAGAGAGGTATACTTTGGGGTACTCAATTTAAATAAAAAAAAAGAATTGTTAAAAATGAATAAATAATATATTAAAAAATAATACTTTTTCTCAATGTAAGGGAGATGCTTAAAACTCATTGGACTATCTCTTCAGTGACTGATTAGCATGTATGTAGTTAATCTCAATTGACTTGCTTTGTTATTTTTTGATCCTATCAAAGCTTTCTAATTTTTAACCACCCAGAAATGACACACCTGTTACAAGAGAACCAAAATATTCCATTTGTTTTATACATTTGGAGAAGCAGTGTTAAGAATTGTTTCAGTTGAAAACTGAATATTAATATACACACTTGGGAATTGATGTTCTGTTTATTTGCTGTTTGCTGTGCTGCTTATCATCCCACATTATTACTCTGTGTGCACTGACATCACTCAGAACCTTTCTTGAGTTATATATTGAGATACTAGGACACTTGAGAATCCAGCTACAAATTTTGTGAGAATATATACATAAATATAAAAACTGTCTGTTGTTCAGAATAGATTTACTGATGGAACTAATTTTTATAAGGTGAGAGCTCAGTCAAAACTATTTTTAACTCTTCTTGATGAGATAATTAAATGATTAAACATGATTTATTATATTGCAAAGGATTCAGCACCATTATTATGGAAAAGTTCCCCACACTTATTTTCTCTACTTGGTACTCACAGCACCCTTTTGTTGTTTTCAATTAGGAGTTTTACTGAGTTACTTTTTTCAAGGATAAAAAGGCAAAAACAATGATTTTTCCACTAACTTCTATTTAACAGAAGAATAGGCTAAAGAAACTGATAAACATAATGTGGTGGATAGAGGGCTGAGCCTGCAGTTATGAAAATCTAAATTCAAATCCTGCTCAGACATTTAGTAGCTGTGTGGTCCTGGGCAGGTCACGTAACTGGTATCTGCCTGTTATATCGATCACAGAGTCATTTTGAGGATAAAATGTAATAATAACCATAAATGCTTAGCAATATAGTACAGTCCATGATAAGAGCTATATAAGCTATTATTCTCTTCCTTTTTGTTTTATTGTTTGGTTTGTTTAATTATTTTTTTTATACTTTTACAGGCAAATCAGACTAAATCAGAAGAAGGAAGGCTATAGGGAAGATGTACACAGGATTAGGTATGTTCTTCCTGGCAAGAAGAGCAGCCTGCTCAAAGCAGATCTCCCTGTCTGTCTGTCCTTCCCGTGACAATTCCTTAGTAAGTAATTTAATGGATTTATAATATCATAAATGTAGACACAACCTGTATCAGGGTGGAATACAATCTCTCTATCCCTTATTATCCTGTTTGATTCCTTTCCACATTTCCTAGGAATCCTCCAAAAATGATTCACCAAGCCCAATGGAGACTTTACCTTGGTTGGACTTTCTCATGGCATGGGTATTTGCAAAGGACTTGAATTATCCATTTGTTGTCCATCATGACATTCGTATGATCACTTCTGTTTTCTCTTACATAAGTCCTTAGTTATGGTTTCACATGACTTTTGTGTACATAAGCCATCATTAATTTTATGCTATATTACTTGATCTCCCCAGTTAGAAGGCATTGTAACTGTTTAAATTGGTGAAATTCAGCTCCCTACAGTGTTCAATCCTGGGAAATCTTGATTGAGGAAGTAATCCTTTCTGAGTTAGGAGTGGGTAAAATAATGCTTTTCACAAAAGTAGGCATGGACAACTTTTTTTTTTTGGAGTTATCATTATTTTTTTCCCTCCTTGATGTGCAGGACTACATTGGCTGTGCCATTAAATTTTATTCAAGTAATGTATGATTATAGTGAACTCACTGATATTTACTGTGCAACCCTGGGCAAATCTTCTTGGGAATCATTTTGGGACTCACTTTCCTTATCTATAAAATGAGAGAGGAAGACAACTTAATTCTGAGTTCTTTGTAACTCTTAACTCTGTGATCTTATCTTCCTATCACACAACATTGAAGGGGCAGGAAGAAAGGAAGGATTTATTAAGCATTTACTATGCGCCAGTCACAGTGCTTGGTGATTTAAAATATTACCTCATTTCATCATTATTTTTTTGAAGGGAGGAAGGCAGGGCAATTGGGGTCAAGTGACTTGCCCAAGGTCACACAGCTAATAAGTGTGTCAAGTTTCTGCGGCCATCATTTCATCATTATTACAATCCTGCAAGGTAGGTGCTATTATTATCCCTCATTATACAATTAAGGAAACAGAGGCAAGTAGAAAATAAATGACTTACCCAGTGTCACATAACTAGTCAATGTCTAAGGCCCTTTATGAAGTCATGTCTTCTTGACTCCAGAACTCTATCTACTCTTTCACAGCCAGTAGCTAAAGCAGAGGTGGGGATCCTGTAGCCTAGAAGCCACATGTAGCCCTCTAAGATGGTCCTCAGGTAAGGCCCTTTGACTGAATCAAAACTTCACAGCATAAATTCCCTTAATAAAATGGATTTGTAAAACTTGAACTCAGTCAAAAGGCTGCACTCTAGGACCTAGAAGGTCATTTGTGGCCTCCAGGCTATAGGTTCCCCACCCCTGAGCTGAACAATAGTTTGTTGGGCAAAAACAATTCTAGGTATCTATAAGCTCATTAAAAGGAAATAATGTGTCATGGCAGACAAAGAAGCAAACATATTCAGGTTGCAGTGAGTAGCAGAATTAGGGAATGGAAGTCTGATTGGACAAGGAAGGAAAGAATTTGTTTATTTCTGTGTCTAACATGCTATTAAAAGTATACTACTGAGTGTGATGGGGGACATCAAAATATGGCCTGCAGGTCAATTGTTAATCCAGCAAATCTATAAGTATCTATCTACCAGGTAACCAACATTCCGGAAATCATGTCTTCTTTCTTGGTCCTTTCATTTCCTTATGAATAGCTGTTGATTCCCATCTTTCTTTCTTTTTTCTTGTCCTCTCTGTACTTGCAGTAACATGTTTTCTCTTGGTACTGTGGTTGGAATCTTTTACAAATAGGGCCAACCCTCATTTAAAAAACAAATAAACAAAAAGTTTGTAGACCAGTGTCACAGTGCTTAAATTCAGTTGTGATTGTCTTTTGTATATTTATGGGAACAAAATATATAGACAGGACTAAAGTTAACCCTTGAAGTCTCTAAAAGAATTTATTACCTAACTGTGAGTTTATTTATAATTTTATGCCCTTTATCTACAATAGAAAATGTTCTACTACATGCACTTGTTCCACAAATGCCTGCTCATTATTGTTTGTCATATCATTCTGTATGTGGTTCAGCAGGAAAATTGCATAATATTCCATTCCATAATTATATTAATGTATATAGTTATGTGTATCCTTCCTACTTTATGTGATTAAAATATTGCTTAAGGTCTGTAGATTCCACATATAGAGTCCTTGCTATCATCCTCTGGTCTTCAATTGTATGTACTAGTATTGACTGTAGCCTTCCCTTAGAAGGTTATCTTTAATAAGATGCTAGTTCCAGCAGCCTTCAGTGTAATGTGTTGGTGGTATAATTAGAGAAGCCCCTTTGAGGAATGGGAACAAGGTGAAATATATTGGAAGCAATTTAATTGTGTGGGAGGTGATTAACTAGATCATTTTAGAAGAAAGATGGACCATCACCCATGAATCATTAGGCTGGCCACAGCATTTTTGCCTTTAGGTGAATTTCCATGCGTGGGAAGCAAGACACAGGTTGAAGGAGGATTTGAATTTATTGTTTAGGTTTTCTAAAAAGCTTCCCTGAAATAAGAATCTTTTCCCCAGTGTGGGTCAACATTGGAAAGGTAGGTAGATGGCTAGTGTGATATGTTTCTAATTTACTTTCTTGGTATCACTTAGGCCATGGCTTCATTTGGTATCTTTCTCCATGATTTGGTATCTTCGGTGTTACAGTAAGAATGTTATATATTTGAGAGCCTCAGCTATAATAATCTAATTATATAAAGTGTTGTACATTTTCTTTAAAATCAAAAACAGAAACAAATAAGTTTACATTTAATTTCTTAGTGATTCACCATTATAGAATGGAACTTACTCTCAAAGAGGCATAATATTATAGTGGACAGTGTGAGACTTGGAATAAGGAGGCCCTGGGTTCAAATCTCCCTCTTAGAAACTTACTAGTTGTGTGACCCTAGTCTTAAGACTTTGGGCCTTAGTTTCCTCATCTATAAAATCAAGGTGCTGTATTTGATGTCAGCTAAGATTCCTTCCAGCTCTAAATATATTAGTCTTGTAAATAAATATGATTATCTGATATTACTATTTTGAGCCCTTAAGGTGTTGACATCCTCTGCAACTTTATGACCCTATGACTTTTCTTGTAAATTCTAGCAATGTAATTTTGTTTTTAGATGATAACCAACCTATAGATATATAGCCTCAAAGAACTGATGAAGGTCAACCAAGCCCTTGCTTCCTATCTCCCTACTAAACAGATCCAAAATAGAGCCAAGCATGTAAAAATCATCCATTCAAATACAAACTCCACTATTCAAGAAGTCAGTGATGGAAAGTCATGGATGGAAAGTCGTGGATGGACTGTTGTTGCTTCTTTGCTGCCTCTTCCCTGCCTTTTCCTCCTTCTCCTTCTTCTATAACTCTTTGCCGGAACTCTTTTTAATATTAGGCCAGATGACGGTGATGGTTCAGTGATTAACAACTGTAACAGTGACTATGGAGACTGCATATACTGATTAGAAAACTAAGATTTGACTGAACAAAGCAAAAACTCTTTTGAAAGAGGTCTCTGAAAGTAGGAATAAGGAAGACCTGACTCTACTCCACTATCAAATAGGCACATCGTTCCCCTACTCCGTAATTTAAGGTATTTGTGTGTATATGAAAATCATTAGAGTAAAAAATTAAAGACAACAACAACAATGATCTGATTGCCCTACTAAACAGAAGCTCAGTAACTCTCCTAGTATTTTGTAACTAATGTATATTAGAAGAAAATGTGCCAACCAGACCTTTTATTGAGGGATTGTAAACTCTATCATAATTCATTCTAAGCTTGAATAAAAGACCTAAAAAGTACATTTGGTCTCACTAGCTTATATGAGCTCAATTTGGTATTATAACACCCCCTTTAAAGTTTCTTTTATGAAGCTTATTCTTCCTCTAAATGTCCGGAAGCCATGCTTCTGAAGGAAAAGATAAAGTTCAATCTTAAGCCATTTCCAAGGTTTTCTCAGTCTTTACATCTTGACCTCAGAAATTCAATTTAGAATTTAATCCTTCAAATGATAACAGATGATTCCTTTTATACCAAGTTGTTCAAACAATCATTGTGGGATTTAAATAAGTCAAACTCCCTCCAATGAAAAAACTCAGTTTTAGGATCTAAAATAAAGTCTTCTCACTATACAGACAGAATCTTCCTTTCAAATAGAAAGTGGTTCTGTAATTCTCATTCCAAAAATTACTTGGACTTTGTGATTATGGAAATCAGGTTGAAAACTGCATAATTAAACAAAGTTGCTTGAGGACTGCAGATTTTTATGATGCTATTAGAACTGACAGGATCCCATTAATAATTTGTATTTCATTGAAACATGTAGCTAAAGAAGCAGAAAAAGTCATCAACCTCAAAACCTTCCACTGGCTCCTTATTATCTACCAAGTAAAGTTCAAACTGTTTAGCCCAGCACTTACCACCCATTCTTCTGCTGTTAGGAGTTACCTATTTTTGCAGACTTATCTAATACTACTATTAGATTCTATGGTCAAGCTAAACTGAAGTCTTCCCTTTCACACACTATAAATTTCTGCCTTCATGATTTTGCATAAGTTGTTATTTGTTCCTGGACCTTAAGTCACAATTCTACCTTAAATTCTTGCCTTTCCTTTTAAATTGAATACCCATGCTCTCTCCTGCTGCTAGTAATCACTGATCCCTTCAGTGAGTCTCTGGTAATTTTTCTTCCTTAGACCATACAGAGCACTTTTTAAAAAATTCATTCTCTCTTGGCTGAAGAAGTTATGGTATATGAATGTAATGGAATATTATTGTGCTATTAGAAATGATGAGCAGGCAGACTTCAGAAAAACATGGAAAGACTTATATCAACTGATGCTGAGTGAAATGAGCAGAACCAGCACATTATACACAGTAACAGCAACATTGTGCCATGACCAACTTTGTTAGACTTAGCTTGTCTCAGTAATGAAAGTATGAAAAACAACTGCAAAAGATTCATGATTGAAAATGTTATCTACATCCAGAGAAAGAACTTTGGAGTCTGAATGCAGATGGAAGCATACTATTTGTTCTCCTTTTCTTTTGTTGTTTTTTTCTTTCTTTCTTATGGTTCCTCCTATCAGTTCTAATTCTTCTTTACATCATGATTAATGTGAGAACATGTTTAATATAAACGTATAAGTAAAGACTATATCAGATTTCATGCCATATTGGTGGGGGTTGGGGGGAGGAGAAGGAGGGGGAGAAAATTTAAAACTCAAAGTCTTATGGAAATGAATGTAGAAAACTAAAAATAAATTAATTAGTTATATTAAGTAAAATCATTCTCTATGTGTGTGTGTGAGTGTGTGTGCAAATATATAGATATATGTACATACACACATACACACATATGTGTATATAGATAGATAGATAGATAGATAGATAGATAGATAGATAGATAGATAGATACACACACACATATATTTGCATTACACCTAATTGTGATAATGTTATATCCTCTTGCTAGGCTATGAGCTTCATGAGGGCAGGGGTATGACTTAATCTCATCTTGGTATCTTCCCTAGGATTTAGCAAAAACTTTCTATAGACTGTGCATTTAGAAATGTCTGACAATTTGAATCCATTTTCATTCCTTTTTCTCTAGAAACAGTACAAGGAGGTAAGAACTGGTATCAGGAGATACAGGTCCAAAATCAACTCTGAAACTTGATGGAGTATTATCCAGAATTTATTCCTCATGTGTAAAATGTGAATAATAATGTGTATATGTACACCTACCTTGTTTGATTACTGTGAGAAAAGTTTTCTTTTTAATCTGTTGACAAAAATTTACCACCACCACTTTTATCACAATCATCCTTTTTACTCAAATTTTATACTCAACCTCTGAATACTTCAATAAAAAAGAAAGGACCACAGGACATTATGTACTATCTATGTCTTCTTGTGATTTTAAAATTGTTTTCCTTTATGAACTTAGATGCTAAGGCATTAAGAACATATGAGCTTAAAATCAGCACTTCTTTTCTATAGTTCCTTTCAGCACAAATGAATTTTCTTGTTTATATCTACTTATATGGAGAATTTTCATTTTTGTTGCTTTATACAATAGAAAGCTTGCAGCTTCTGCTTTTTTGGATTTCCCTAATGCACAATCAGTTTTTGTTCTAGACTTTCATTTTTGAAATGTATATTTCTTTTCTTAGTTATGTTTCTTATAAGAAATTTATTGTAGGATTTTATTTTCTTGTCCAATCTGTCACTGTCTTGTGTTTTATTGGATCATTTAATCTGCTCACATTTAATATTTATAAGTCAGATTTGTATTTTCTTCTGTTTGTATCTCTAGTATTAGTTTTTCTGACATTTTTTTATTCCTCTTCTTTTACAACATTAATTTTTCACTATGATTAGTTTTACTTAAAATGCTTTCCCCTCATCCTCACATGTCTTCATGCCCCTGCACATGTGCCAGTCTTTTTTCTGGTTTTGGATTTTTAACTTAGCGACTAATTTTGTTTTTGTCTCTTTTATTCAATTATCTAATGTTCCCTGCTTTTCCTGATGCTATTTTCCACTTTCAGTTAAGTGCTTAATTCAAAAGTCATCCCCCCTTTCAAAATTTTTGTTTATTATTATTTTTTACATTTCTCAAAAAAAAAATCCTTGTTGTCTTTATCAGTTCTCCCTCTGCCTCTTCTAAATTTTTGTTTTTAGAAAACTGATCTTGATATTTTGTTATCCCTTCTTTAGTATCTTTGTGTTATTCATCAAATTAAAGCTTCTAAATTTTCATGTTTGACATCCCTCATCTAAACATTTTCTAAGATATTACCTTATAACTCATTACCCCTCCACAATTTTTTTTTGTTGCTATGCCAAGATAGAAGCATTGCCTCATAATAAAAATGCCTCTGTGTCCCAAACTGTGTGGCCCAATTTTGTCTCTTTTCCACTCCATGATCATTTTCTCCCCTATTCACTATGCACTCTCCTCTCTGAGACAATGCACTCCCTTTCTTCTGGATTATGGTTGTCTTCAGGAGTTGCGATATCCTTTCTTTGAGACTAAATGTTATTCATTTAGACTTAGCACTTCCTCAAAAACAGTGGTGTTCCTGACCATTAATCCCCTGCAGGTTAAATTTATTATAAATTCTCCATCTCCCATTACATATATTTCTTCCATCATGGCAATATTGTCTAATTGGATGCCTATTCTTCCCTACCACCTATTGTTGCTGAGACATTATAGGAGTAATTTTCTTTTCAATGATTATCATGAACTTGATTAGATTAAATCACACATTACCTACGTCCACTTCTCCATTCTTCCCGTTTATTCACCTTCCAATTCCACAGTCCACAACCACAAAATAAATCGATTCGTTTCAAGTAAGAGTTGAAGAATATCATGTACATTTTTCAAACCTAATGCTATACTGTCATCTTTATCGCCTTCTGTGATTTGAGCAGTGAATCTTTCAATGGTTCTTACAGATTTTTACTTACATTGCCTCATAAGTGCCCTTCTCTGTCTAGATCCCCCCCCCCCAATTTTAATAATCTCTAGAGTAGGAGTAATTTTTTGAGGTTTGTGCTTTCCTTGTTAGCTGTATTTACTTACCTTTCTTCTCTTTCTGTTATTTATAGTGTATGTACGTTGAATAATCTGTTTTATTTAAAAAATAAAAATGGTTTAACTTCTCTTTTATTAAATGTTTATTTTCCTTGATAATTAGGTGATCTTCAGAGGTCATCATTCTGGTTTGTACTGGAGATAATCTTGTTTTCAGAATATTATTCCATTCTATCTTGCAGATTCTGGTGTGTTCAGAATAGTCTTGTTTTATTAAATATTTAACTCTTCCTCTTATTAACTTTAAGAATCTTTTGATTGTCATTACAATTGTTAAATTTAACCACTGTGTTTACAAGTTTTGGTTTGTTTCATTATGTCTTTCATCGTGGCATTCAGAATTTTGACTTTAGTATGTTTTTCTGGGAGGACTAAGATCTGTAATTTTTTTCTAGGAAACTGTCCTTGAAATCCATATATTTTAATTATACATAGATCATTTGATGTTTTCCTTTTTTTTTTATTCTTCCAGATCATTTTTCACTTCAGTACACTTATATTCCCAATATTCTTTAAGCTCTTTCATTTCTTTGGAAAACAGTTGATACAATGGAGTTTTTTTTTTCTATTTCTGCTGTTGAGGTCATAAATTCTGTCATTTGTTCTTATTCTAAATTCTTCTCTCAATGTTTTGCTTTCTCTCTTGAACATGCTAGATCCATCCTACTGTAGTTCCACACTCCCTTTGGAATGAAGGTGGTTTCTAATTTTTCATCTTGGTGTTTTATTTTACTTTATCTTGAAATATTAATTTAGAATTTATTTATAACTTCTGCCATATCTTATTTAAGTGTGACTTCTCTGCTAAACTCCAGTTTATCATATTCGACCATTAGATATTTCAAAATAGATGTCCTGTAAACACCTTAATCTGAATATATTCAGAACTGACTTCATTATCTTTCCCCCCAAAAAAATTATCTTACCCTTCCAAAGTTCCCTCATACTATTGAGGATACCACCATCATCAAGTCACCCAGGCTCACAACCTAGGTGCTATTCTTAACTTTTCATTCTTTCTCACCCTCTCCATAGCCAATATGATGCTGAACCATATAGATTTTACCTTCTATAACATCTTTCATATTTCTACCCTTCTCTCCTCTAACACTGTCAACAGCCTAATCAAAACCTTCATCATCTCATTCCTAGACTATTATAAGGTCCTAGTTGGTTTGCCTGCCACAAGTCTCTTCTCACTCCATACAACTGTCAAAGTGTTTTTCTTAATGTGTAAATCTAAACCTACTTGCTCCTCCTATCCTGCTGATTCAATAAACTCCTGTTGTTACACTTCCAGGACTGAATACAAAACCATCTGTTTAGTATGCAAAACCATTCATAACCTGGCTTCCCCACAAACACCACCTTTATGGTGCTCTTATTCCTTCCTTTCCCCCACATATTTTTTTAATCCATCGACACTGGTGTCCTTGTTGTTCCTCAAGCAAAATATTCCATCTTCCAATTCTGTGAATTTTCACTTACCGTCTCTCATGCCAGTATGTTCTCCTTCCTCATCTGTGCCTCTGTACTTCCCTGGCTTCCTTCAAATCCCTGTCAAAATGTTAACTACTGCAGGAAACTTGTCCTGATGATCCTTAATTCTAGGTCCTTCCCCTTGTTAAATATTTCCAATCTATCCAGTATATAACTTGGTTTTACATAGTAATTTTCATGTTGTCAACCTCAATTTTTGATCCCCATGAAACCATGGAATATGTTGTACCTTTCTTTGTATCTCTAGCACTTAGCTCAATGCCTGTCATATAGTACGTGCTTAATAAATATGTGTTGGTTTCACTTGGCTTCATTTTACACAAACCAAATCGCTGTACTGGCAGAACACAGTTTCTTACCTGCCAAAATATCTCCTCTTCCACCATTTTTAATGTTCAGAGTTAAGATCAATTGAGTTTGAAAGAGAGTTCTATGCTAATCCAGGAATAGGGTTTGCTAACAAAGTCTCTAGATAAAGGGAAATTTCTCAATATAATAGCACAAAGTCATAGGGTTTTTTTTTTCATCTTTCTGGTTCAAGAAAGGTTTTGGGGAGGGGTGGTAAGATAACACTAGAGATTAGAGGTCATAGCTGTTATTTCATATGGCTGTTTTCTTAGATATTCATATGGCTGTAATTGCTCTACTGTTAGTGCATACTTTCTCTTTGTTTTGGAATTTTTATTTGTTTGGTTCGATGAGAGTTAGTGGGGACTGGAGAAAATGGTTAGTTCTTCATCTTGTTGGTTGTGTGACCAAGACTTCTCTCTCTATTCCTCCTTTAGTTCGGTTTTCAAGAATCAAGCTAGAGACATTTTTATGATCTCTTAATAGGTATGCTATAGATCTGTAGCAGAACAATAAACATTGAAACACATGAGAAATTTATTAACAACCTTTTGATCTTGTGCATTATGCCATATGAATGTGTGTAGATATGCATGAGCATGTGCAGGTTCGGGGGCGGAGCCAAGATGGCCTAATGAAAACAGCGTCTTACGGGAGCTCTCTTGCAAGTTCTGTCAGATTCCAATAAAAAAAAGTGAATTTGAGGAGATTTGAGAGAGTTAGAAACCATGAGCAGTCTGAGTGGGGCAAATTTCCCAACCAGGAGAGTCTGAAAGGTTGAAGGAATGAATCCATACGCTTAGAGAGCACTCAGCATGCGGAGCTGCTACAGATTGCACCAAAGCAGAAGCAGCAGGCTGGGAAACCACGGGCTGGGAGAAAGCTGGGGACCTGAAACCAGCGGAGATCCCCAGGACTCCCAATACAAGATGGCAGTCTGTGGAAGCGATGCAAGGCAGCGCAACACCATGGGCTGTGAAACATCAACTCCTGAGGCTTGCAGCCCAAGGGTATGAAATGCGGCTTCTTGAACTTCCAGGAGACATAATGGCCAGGTAAATGGCTCTAACCCCTCCCCTCCACATCCAGAGAATTCCTCAGGAAAAAAAAAAACACTGGAATAGAGGAGACAGAACTGGGACTTCAGTGGCCGAGTAGTGGGAGTACCTGAGTCCCAGAGG
>CM053622.1:253696694-253731995 GCA_028646595.1 Phalanger gymnotis | reverse complement strand
AATAATGTAAATTGGGGAAAATATACTTGATGCAAATCATGAAAGGCTTCATATGTCCAACAGAAGAAGTTATATGCTACCTCTAGTGCAAACAGAGCCACAGAAATTTCCAGAGTGGCATAGTCCTTTGTTGTGGAGTTTAGATTAGAGTGGAGAAAATGGGAGCAGGCATTAGGAATTAGTTAACAATAGTCTAACTGATATGTCACATTTATGCCCTCCTTTGAATATTTCCTGACCTTAGATACAAAAAGCATAAACTGGTAAAGTTTTGAAATTTAGTAGTTCCTTCTAGAGATAAGAATTTAGGCAGTATTGGCCACTTAAATATAGTTTGGCACCTATATATAAGATTTTGTTAAAAGCCTTTGAGTGACAAAGAGTACAAGCCTCATGTACAAAAACCCAGGGCATTTTACTTCCATAGAAGTGGCTCTGCCATATCCATTAATTACCTTATTAACTGTGATTTAAAGCACAATTGTAACATGCTGAGATATCAGGTTTTCAAGTCTACAATAGATTAGAGACAGCAATTTAGAAGTGTGGAAAAGAGAAGGGCTAATGAAATGCTGACTGACCACAAGGGAAGGGAAGTTGATAGTGTAACATTGCAGAGAACAGTTTCTAGGGAAGGAACAAGGCCCATATTCCTCAATATCCCCTGAAGAAAATTCTGTACTATAGCTCAGGGTAAAATAATGTTCTTGGTAATGATTTTGAGCCCTTCAAAACCAAAGTGAAATGTTTTCCCTCTATTTCGTTGAAAGGGGCCATGAAACTGGACTTCTCTTTAAGAGGGTTGCCTGAGCACAGGATGATCTTCATCTCCCACATACCTACTCTAGGGAAACTTGAGATTTGCACCAGATTACATTACTCTAGAAGTCAAATGAAAAACTATAGTAACTTCTTATACATTATAACTGCACAAAAAGTCTTCCAGAAACCTACGAGTTATAGGAAAGCGATTTCCACGAAAGCCCAAACCAACACAAGAGGACAAACTGATAGCCTTTAATTAAGACCAGAGGAATGCCAAAAGCACAAGTCACCTGAAAAGTTGTGTCTGGAGTCAACAAGTGAAAAGAACTGTTCCAACAAAGTCCCTTGGTGGTCAGGAAACTCCAGCGTGGTCAGTAACCTATAGCAGAGAATTTGGAAGTCGTTAAGAGTGTTTAAAATTCATGTGGAACTGCAACACTGCAATCAAGACAGGCCTGGTATTGAGATTCTTAGCATTCTGTCCTGAGACTACATAGAAGGTAAAAAAAGATCCTGGGCTCCTAAGTAAGAAGATCCAGATGGACCCATCCCTAGAAGGTGGAGGAATTCAGGTCACTGAAACCAAGGTGATGCAGAATGAGAGCAGGAAAGGAGAAAGAAGCAGAACAACAGAGAATCTATGATGAATCACATTACTACCGCATGACAGAGAAAAGCTACAAAAGTGCAGGAAAAAATATTTTTACATAAAATCAATGTGTGGATTTGTTTTGTTTAACTATGCATATTTGCATTAAATCTTTCCTCATTTTTTTTCCTAAGCTAATCAGGGAGGGCCAGGTCACAAGGGATGGATTTAGCAGTAATAATTCTTTAAAACAAAAGTCATTGTAACATTTTTAATACCTTGGGTATTAAAATTAAAAGAGAACAGAAGGAATTTTAGAAAAAAAGCACAGATAAGCAGAAGTTCAGAAAGTAGCACAGGGAATTTATTACATATTTTTAAAAAGTAGTATGAAATGGCAATTCTTTTTAAATAAAACTATTTTTGTGTATTCTGCTGTTTCATGTTAGAATGCTCATTTTTTGACATTTAAATGCAGAACAAAACTTTTAAAAGAAAGAAAATAAGGAAATATGTGATATTTGGAATGGCTATTTTAACACATTTTAAGACTTTAAAAGGTAAACTTCAGTTATTTTAAAGATCCACTTACATAGAGCCCTTCATTTCTCTGACAAAATTATATAGATGAAATATTACTTCATTTAATTAAGGCCAGCGTCTCCCATCATTTCACCCAGCCCTGTCTGTCACTGCAACTGCTTCCTACTTCTGTGACTTTCAGGCATTATTATTTCAGAAACACATTTCAACATCAGCATTTCTCTCAATGTAACTGAAATAAATGCCCCTTAACCAGACATGAGTCAACCCAAACTTATAACCTGTTGAATGACCAAGTGACTCCCCCATTATATCACATATAGTAAGTGTCAAAGCAGAGTTTGAACCACAGTCCTTAGAATTCAAAATTTAGGCATCACTCCTCACTCCCTTTATTGAATAGTAAGATGGAAAATGTAATAACTGTGGTCCACTATAAAGAGCTCACTGTTGGCTAAATCTAAAAGTAAGGCCTAGTTGTTCTTTAACTAACTGACTTTGTTTAAATCTCTTCACCTCTCAGTGCTTTATTGCTCTCCTCCACAAATTGGGGCTAATAATATATCTCATTTTTACTTCACAAGATGTTTTGAGGATAAAAGAAGATAACGGTTTGGACAAACAATTTAGAAAAAAAATAAAAGTACGACAGCATTCTAGCTTTGTAAAACATAGACTGAAATTTTAGGATAAAAATAGATAACTTTCAGTAGACTTTTAAAATAAAATAGCTTTTCATGTCTCTATGGAGTTTCCAAAAAGTGTTTCTCTCCCCCCCCCAAAAAAAAAGAGAATGTGCCCTAGCTTTCAGATAATAGCTGCAAACAGGATTTTTGAATCTTTTTGTCCAGAGTAGCTGTTGTTCAGTATTCCAAATTAAAAGAGAGACACAAACACAAAGTCTGTGCTCACTTCAAAAGAACTGACTTGAGAGAATTTAGTAAGAATTCATTAACAAGATGATGCCACGATGACGAATGTAAATAGTAGAGGGCTGTGAGAATATAGACACTGTTGGTGGCGCTATTAATAAATATAACCATTATGGAAGGCAATTTGGAATTACAGAACAATTTATGAAAGAATGAAAGCCCCCTGCTAGGCTTATAAACAAAAGAGGTCAACAAAAGAATAAAAGTTCCCTTATGTCTAAAATATTTATTCCAACCCTTTTTTTGTGGTGACAAAAAATTAAAAACTAAGAGAATGCCCATCGAATAAAGGACCGAATAAATTGTGGTAAAAGAATAAGTGTCATTATAATTGAAGTCCTAGTTATTCTTCAATTAACTGACTTCAACTAATTTTTCTTTAATTAATTGACCTTTAACTAAATTGACCTTTTACCTATATAGGACAGCTAAGTGACACAGTGGATAGAGTATTGGGACTGGATTCAAAAAACTCAACTTTGGGAATTTAAATCTGGACTCAGTCACTTACAAGCTGTGTGACACTAGGTAAGTCACTTAGTCTACTTTGTTTGAGATTCTTCATCTGTAAAATGAGCTAGAGAAGAAAATGGGAAACGATCCAGCATCTTTGCCAAGAAAACCCCAAATATGGTCATGGAGAGCCTTAAATGGGTGAAAAGTGAGTGATAGCAACAATTAAATTGACCTTGGCTTAATGCCCTTTGTTTCACTTCCCTCGTCCCCAAATTGGAGACAATAATAATTCCCCTATGTAATTCACAAGACTGTTTTGAGAATAAAGTGGGATAATGATGTGCTGTAAGAAATGAGGAAATGCATAATTTCAAAAAGACATGAAAGACATATATGAAGTGATGTAGAGTAAAGTAACAGAATGAGAACAACTTCCTCTACACATTCATAATACAAAAATAGATTATTTTGAGAACTTTTATACAGATATGAAGAACAGAATGAATAAAACCAGGAGAACAATTTATGTAACATCAATAACATACTAAAACCAAATAACTTTGAAAGCTACAAGAACTATGACCAACTCAATGAGAAAAGAGAAAAGGAGAGGAGGGGAGAGAAGAGAAGAGGAAAAAAGAGAGAAGGAAAAGGAGGGTGGGCAGAGGGCAAAGGAGAAGAGGAGAAAGAGGAAGGGGGAGGGGAGGAGAATAGATGGGAGAGGAGAGAAGAGGGGTAAAGTTGAGGGGAAGGAAGGAATGAAAAGGAGAGAAGAGTGGGGATGGGAGGGGAGAGATATAGAGAAAATCACATCCTATGTGTACACTGTGAAGCAAAAAACATTATAAGGCTGTCCTTTAGGAAACTCCTCAAGCCACCTGGAGATATAGAGTGGTTGCATAAATATGTGCAACACATTGGAGAATATTAAGATTAATAAGATAATGTCCTTTTCCTCCAAGAGTTCCAACAGTGATTTAACAGACATTTTCTTACCACCCACTATGCAAAAGGTAGTGTATGAGGGAAATGGTGGGATAGGAAAAAAAGAAAAGGAACAGAAACTGCCCTTAAGGAAATTCTAATGCAATTGAGGAGATAACTATAATTTGCTATAATATGAAATAGAATGTGATAAGTGAATTGTAACAGCATGAGTAATTTGTTATGAAAAAAATTTTAGAGGGAGGGAATTTAGCTTATGCTTGATGGATCAACAAAAAAATCCATCATGGAAATAGCAAGTGAAGTGAACTTTAGAAAATGAATAAGAATTCAACAGATTGAGACAGAGTGAAAGACAGTGGAGGTACAGGATATCATATGAGCTCTAGGTTCATTTGCGAGAATAATTATATGTCTATGAGATATCTATCTATCATCTATCATCTATCTATTCTCTCCCATTTATTTTATTATTTATCTTTGTGTGTGTTCATGAAGATTAAAGATAATATCTGTTAAATGATCAGGATAGACAATTTTGCTTAATTTTTGGTTGAAAAATGTGTTAAGCTACAAGAATATATTTCTTTATCAAGACATAAATATTCTGACATCATAGGAATAAAGAGAAAACTTGAACACTTAGGCAGCAATCATAGTAAAATGAAACCTATCCTTCATGTAAGAGTAGGAAATTTAAAGCAATGAAAATTAAAACATAAAATTCCCATTAACAATAATGGAAATGTTACAGTTACTGCATATAGACCATAATTAATGTTGATCTTTTTATTGTCAAAGCTGATTACCTAAACAATTATAGTCTCCCTGATTTAAATATTTTTTCCACAGAAAATATTTTGCACAGAGTGGTTGGCAGATTATTATGGTTTTGCCTCCTAAAATATACATGTTTCCTCAGGGAAGATTTATTGACGAGCTAGCAAAAGCGCCTTTGAAGATTATATAAATATTGCATGAAGACAACTGGATGTTTTGCAAAGATGAGATCAAGTAGATGTGAATTCGTAATTCTGTTCATTCTCTGCATGTATAAGCCATACCTACGTTTATTTCCTTCTGGTACTAGCTGCAGCTGAAGCTGTTGGTGGGCCTTTTAGCTGAAATTGGAAAGGGCAGAGAGTGAGTTGGGGGAAATGTGATTCCTTTACTTGTTCCCTATTTTCCACTCCAGAAATAAGATTTTTTTTAAAGAAAATTATGCATTTACTAATGAAAGCATTATCTTTTTTTTCTCACTGGGATGGATGTTTATTAAATCCACTGATTACTACCCACACAATACTATGTATCTGACTTGACTTTCTTTGATACTAACTTGACTGTACTGGTATATAGAAGTTCAGCCAAGCTGAATAAAGGACATGGTGTCTGTTTTTTTCTTGTCCAAGGATAATAGGTTTTATATAGTATCTTAAATTTGGGGACTGGAAGAGGGCTTTGAAAATATCTTATCCAACATCCTCATTCTGAGGAAAAGAAATTATGTAAAAAGAGTTTAAGAGATTTGCCCAAAGAAATACAAATACTAAATGGAAATTAGGGAATGCAAATTCATATTCTCAGATTCAAAAACCAAACACTCTTTCCACACATTTTTATTTCAATTTAGTTTCATGAGGTTAACTCAGAAAACACATTTCTTGTTTTTACATCTTAGTATAATGCTCTTTTTAATTTTGATTTTACAGTGAATACTCTAAAAGTGAGGGGAAATTAAAAACTTGTTTTCTCAAATCAAAAAAAATACTTTGGAAGAGATCATAGTGAAAAAATTTTTACAGAATTAATATTTAAATAGCTAATATAATATGAAACCATATCTTCCATATGGAGAAGTTGTTTTCTTTTCTCACTTTGAGGTTGTTAGGCTTACATAAACACAAAAATTTTCATTGGGAAAATTTTATTTATTATCATAATTATTTTTGTCTCTGGTTGTTTTCTCACTACACATTCATTTGGCCTAATTACAAGCTCCATGTAAAATTTCCAAAGCTTATGTCCTTGTGAAACTGAGCTCCCAGACTTGAAGTTTGATGAATAACAGACTATCACAGTGTGGAGGCTCAGATTCTTTCTCTTCTTCCTCTTGCTTATCCCCATTCTCAAGAGCATTCATAGTGCCTACTATGTATGAGACGTTCTACTAAGCGGTTGAACACTGAGCTGTGCCTCTACCCATCTCCATCTTAATGGACATCAAAGTTTGAAAGGAATTTAGAAAACATCTAATCCAATTAGCACATTAAGAACAATCCTTTCTTCAACATATGGAAATAGCAGTTATCCATTTTTTTTTCATGAACTTCAAGAGGAAAGGTAAATCCTTTATTTAGAAGGTCATCTTTGTCTCAGTACATTTTTATATAGCTCTCAATTTTAGGAAAGTTATTTTTATTAATTTATTGGTTTTTTGAGGGGAAAATTAAACCTCTTTGCAAATTGTAACCACTTTTGCTAGTTTTTCTCCCTTTGACCAAATAAAATAAGCCTACTCCCTTTTCTATATGACAGTCTATCAATATATGAAGCCTGTGACTATTTATGGGAATGCTCACAAAGAAAGAGTCAAAATCAATAAACATTTATTAAGCTCTTACGATGTGTTAGACACCTTACTTAACCCTAGTGACACAATGAAAGTCACAAGATAGTCCCTGTCTTCAAGGAGCATCAAATCTAAAAAGGGAAAACAAAAATTTGGAACCCAGGTGGTCTATGAGGAATTGCTTGAGATTTGAATCAAAGGTGACAGGGAGATAGTACTAATTTTTGGATCTGCCCATGAAAATAGGCCCAGATCTAATTAACTATTCTATCATCTAGCCCACATCCATTCATCTTGTCCATAGGAATAGCATGAGAAACTTTATGAAATAATTTCCCAAAATCTATGTGAAGTAGATCTATGGTAATTCCTTCATGTCTCAATCTAATAACTTTGTCAAATAAGGAAATGAGGTAAGTTCAGTGTGATTTATTCATAATGAAGCTAATGTTGACTTTTCATGTTCAAGACTTCCTTTTTTAGTTATTTCTAACTAATTAACAACATGTTCTATTATTAACTTGGAATAAAAATCAATCTCATAATCTGATGTTTATAGATTGCATTTTCTTCCTTCTTTTGAAAAGGAGGAAAATATTTGTTTGTCTAATTCTGTGGCTCATCTCACAACTTCTACAATCTCTGAAAGACCACTGACAGTGCTTCTCTAATAACATCTGGCAATTATTTCAGTAACACGAGATTGTTTGAGTATCATAACTTGAAATTATTAAAAACAGTTAGGTACCCCATAACTATCTCCCCAAATATTTGGAGTATCAATTCATAGTTATACGGGAATTTTTTCTTGATAAAACAGAAGCAACAAAAGAATTGAACAATTTTAGGTAGTTTGGAAGACATGGATTTGAATCCTGCTGTATACACTTATAAGACTAGTCACATAGTAAGTGATCCTGGGCATGTCACTTAATCTCCCTCAGACTCAGTTTCTTTTCTTCTTTTATCTGTAAAGTGGGGATAGTAATAATAATAATAACACCTATGACAAAATTCTCATGAGAATCAAATGAGAAAAAAATGAAATGCTTTGAAAACTTTAAGCAATATATAGTAATTAAAAAACTATTATTATCATTGATCATTGCCTGACTACACCTAGCAGTACTTGTCATTTTTTTAATCTTCCTTGTTTCCCTTAGATATCATCCCCTCAGAAAAAAATGATGTTGTATTCACTTCAAATTTTATCATTTTTGACACCATTTTTGCAAGCCTGTATCATTCTTTTGAATTTTCTTTTTTACATGGTCTCACTTCTAACTTCTGTTCGTACATATACAATGGCATATATGCGTATGTATGTGTGTTATATGTGTCCATTTATCTGTCTACACATACACACGTATGTATGTCCAAAACATGCCTGCAGTTCCATTTGACTCTTTTCACAACTCTCCATTAGAATTGTTTTGTTTTGTGTCTAGAATTTCATCCTTGAAAGTTGCCCAGCTCTCCTGAACTTACTTCCAATAATAGTGATAATAATAATAATAATAATAATAATAACAGTAATTAACATTCATGTAGCACTTACTCTATGCCAGGCATTCATTGTGCTAAATCTTTTATAAGTATTTTCTCATTTGATTCTTATAACCACTCAGTGCGGTAGATGCTGGTATTATTCCCATTTTACAGACAAGGAAATTGAGACTAATAGAGCTAAAATGACTTGCCAAAATGAAGTGACTGAGGCCAGATCTGAACTCAGGTTTTCCTGACTTCAGACCCAGAACTCTATCAACTGCACTACTGAAAATACCACTTTCATCCACGGTCTAAAACATATACATATATACATGCATTCATACATATATATGTGTGTGCATATATATGTAAATGTATATATGTATACATATATATAAATATATATATATAGAGAGAGAGACTTGTTAAAATATGCTTTCCTTAATCCTATGTTTCACACTAAACTTTGACTAACTTTTCTCTTTAGAAATTCTAAGATTAATAGTAACTGTGAAAAAAATTGAAGCAATTATGTCTGATAAAGGCCTAATTTCTCAATCATATAGAGAACTCAGTCAGATTTATAAAAGAGCCATTCCCCAATTGATAAATGATCAAAAGATATGATCAGTTTTCAGATGAAGTAATCAAAGCTATGTATAGCTGTATAAAAATACTCAAACTCACTATTGATTGGATAGATGCAATTTAAAACAATTCTGAGGTAATACATCATACTTATTAGATTGCATAATAGGACAGAGAAGGAAAATGACAAATGTTGGAGGGGACGTGGGAAAAAAATGAGATATTAACGTACTATTGGTGGAGTTGTGAACTTACTCAATCATTCTGTAGAGCAATTTGGAACTCTGCCCAAACGGCTATAAAACCATGAATACCCTTCGACCTAGCAATACTACTACTAGGTCTGTATCCCAAAAGAGATACAAAAAAATAACAAAAAAGAAAAGGACCTATATGTATAAAAATATTTATAGCAGCTCTTTTCTGAGGGCAAAAAGTTAGAAATTGAGGGGTTGCCCACCAATTGGGAAGTAGATGAACAAGTTGTGCTATGTCAATGTGACGAAATACTTTTGTATTATTAGAAACAATGAGCAGGATGTTCTCAGAAGAACCTGGAAAGACATAACTTGGGAAAAAATAAAATACTAAATAGAAATTCTAAGATGGAGTGGTCACTTGACATTATTTCTACTTCAGCAGCAAATTTCTCCTTGATGATGTGAATTGGGCCTGGAATACAAGTTTTCTTTACTGGTTCTTCCAAGTCTTTAAGGAAGAAACTATTGAAGTAACCAAGAGTACATTAGATTCACATATTTTGGTCAAAAGAAGAGTGCCAGCAAATGCACAGATCACTGAAAGGCTCTATTATTTTAATGTGCTAAAAGGTGAGGTTTGTCATCTATTTTCTGAAATCTTTTTTTTTTCTGTCTAGGTAATCTATGATGTAAGTCAGGAAGACCAGAGTTGAGATCTGGCCTCAGTCACTTATTACCTGTTTGGCTCTATCATTTTGGCAAGTCCTCTATTGGTCTCAATTTCTTCTATTTCTGTCCTCGTTTATCTTCACCAAATCATTATGTACCATGCTTTATCCATCCTCACTTTGCCCCAGTTTCTGGTTTTTGCCACATAAGTATGTCCTAACATCTAATGCTAGCATTTCATGAAGCACTGGGCTTGGAGCATGAAGATCTAGGTACAAATATGAGCTCACACACATACTAATTATGTGACCTTGAACAGGTCAGCTTCTCCAAGTTTCAGTTTTTTATTATAAAATGAGTATGTTAAGGGCACCTAACACAACATTATGAAAATTATCAAACAACAAAATTCATGTAAGTACTCTGCAACCTTTATCATACTTACAGGATTGTGAGTTTTTGTTAACACTATTCCCCCAGTTACAATGAAGGAAAAAATAAGAACATAAATTTATAAATATATTAAATAGAAGAATCAAACAATCACTCAATAATTTTGATGAAAGAATGGCTCCTTTCATGGCCATTTTCCAGTCATAGCTATTGTCCTGGGTCTCTATGTAGCTATCCTTTCTAGCAATGTGTTTCCCAAACTAAGTTGTCAGTGTAATCCAAGTGAGTCAGAAATGTATAGATAAAACTTATAAATCATTGATGTTAAGGTTAGGTGTGGTCCATCTAGGACAAGAATTCTTAAACTGGACTCCACATATCCTTGAGTCATTTGGGGATAGATTTCAGGGGCTCAAAACATAAGATTGAAAATTATTGATCAATTCGATCATTCTCTCTATTTATCTGTATATTTTAATGTATTCATTCATTTGGTTATTCATGTCTCATGCACGTATACATGTTTGTTTTAGCTTAGTTATTCATTTAGTTATTTGTTTTTACTTAGTGGAAATTTGCTTTCCTTAAATAATGCACATAGGTGTCAAACTACAGTTGCATTAGTCTTCTTTAGATAGACAAAACAATCCATGATAAATGCAAACTAGTTAAGAACCCATGGTCTAGGTTAAAAAGATCATATAATCTAGAAATTATCAAGATTATCTAACCCACAATCACGTTTTATTGATAAAGAAACTGAAGCCCAAAGAATTACATTACTTTGTCCAATGTCACAGTTCAGAAGAGGTATCATATTGTGTTACATATTATACATGCATATATAATGGTTTTATGTATTTATACATACGTCTATGTGTATATAAAATATATTTATATGTTTATTATATATTAATATATTATGATTTTAAAAGGATATCTAGAATTTCTGCTTTTTTTAACTTGTATTTACAAGTACTCTATGCTATAACATTTTGTCTTTTTTGAAAAAAATACAATCAGTACTGAGAAAGAAATATTTTCCTCAATAATTTCAATTATAATTTTTATCCTCAGTACTCAAGCATTTTGTCCAATTATATATATATATATATATATATATGTGTGTGTGTGTGTGTGTATGTATGCATGCATATACATGTGTGCATACATACATACATACATTGACTTTCTGGTTATCACTTGTTACATTTTATAGTTTTGAGAGAGAAATGTTTAAGTCTCCTAAAATGATGTCTTATCTCACTTTGTAATTTGTATAACTGTATTAATTTATAATATTTCATTTCATACATACATTTAGTGTTGATACTTTGTCTATGTTGCCTTTAAGCTGAATTCAGCTTCCCTGTTTATCTTAATATTACTTTCTTTTCCCCTCACTATTTCTGATAGTGTGATTGCAACTACTACCTTTTCAATATCCTATATGGTAAACTGTGTTCCAGAATTTTACTTTTATTTGTATGTCTCATTATTTTTACATGCCTTTTCTATTTCACATAAAATTGTTGGTGTTTTTTTTAATTCATTCATATGTTTGTTTTGCATTTCATTTTGATGTTATTTAATAGATTTAAATTTAACATGATTTTTAGGCTTGTGTTTTTCTGCATTTGGTGTTGAATTTTAAACTCTCTCTTAAGTCAGTACTTTTTACCTGTGATATATTTTGCCTTCACTATTTAATGCTAGTTTCTCTGCAGTCTCTTTCCTTTATCCCATTCAACTAATATTTTCCAAGTTTTTTTTTTAATTTACTTAAATTTTTGTTTTTCCTATCTAATTTTTGGCTTACTTATCTGTTTCTCTTCTTCTTTGACCCTTCTTCTTCCCTACCCAGTGATGCATGTAATTTCAAATATTCCTACTTCTCTCTCTCCTTTCCAAAATATTATTGAGTAACAGTCTTTTGATTCACTTCCAATTTTCCCCCCTACTTGCATCTCACATTATGTTTCTTCTCTTTACTCCATTCTTCCTGTTTTCTATGGTACTTCATTTTTAGATATAAATTATAAAACAAAAGATATGAAATGAAAACAGTGTCATGAGTTGACAATTATTCTGTGCCCTGTTCCATGAGGACTAGTTGGTCCTATGTTAAACCTATATCAAACCCCAGTTTTAAGGTTGGGTTATCATATTTTTAGTTCTATAAACTATTATAGGCCTGAGGGTCTTTTGAGAATTCATAGGCCCCCTTTCCTGGGCTGGTATGTTATTCGAGGAGTGTGTGTGTGTGTGTGTGTGTGTGTGTGTGTGTGTGTGTGTATGAAAAACGTAATCTCCTAAAGTACAGCTTACCCCTAGAAAAAGGTTTATATGTATATATATAACATATATATACATATTATATATATATATATAACTACTAGTGTTGTCATACTACCCTTTATATTCTGCAGTCTTCACACCTACGTTAATTTTATACCATTATTACACAGTCACTGTTCTCAATGCGAGGTTAAAGAATGTATTATTTCTTAACTTTTGACCAACAAGTTTGGTAAGAGTTTTTTCCCAGCTCCTGTTTTGCTCTTCCTCACCTTCTTTTTATTTGCAGTTTCCAACTGTGCTGTCTCTCCAAAAAGTATATTGACTCATATATAGAAGTTCAAGGAACTGAGTACATGGAACATTTATTTTAACTCTCCTTCCTTACTCTTAATTCTTTAAATTCTCCTTGAATCTTTGGCACTTTAAGTATTTTTGCCCCTTGATTATGCTTTTATTATTCATTTCTCCTCCCCATTCAACTTCCATTTTTTAAAGTTGCTTGTTAGAATCAGAAAACTAATTCCCTTACTAACTTTCTTTGATAGAGGAGACTATTTTCCATCAATGTTTCCCTTTTATGACATCTGAGTATTATACTTCATCCTCTGTCCCTTTACTCCAATTTTTGATGAATACCAATCTTTTTACATACGCTTATGGTCCTATTCCCTCTTGTCTTTTCTAGCAATCCCTCTGTCCATATCCATTTCCTTCAATGTTTCTCAAATAATTGATTTTTTCCCCTATGCCAGAAAATATGTCCACAATTTTTCTATCCTAAAAACATAAAGTAATGTAAATAGATTTTTTAAGTTCATTAGACCTTAACATTACCTTAAGATAGTATTCTATAACTTTCCCATTTCATAAACACCTGTAGAAGAGCTGCCTGTACCCATTATTTCCATTTGTACTCCTTTCACTTACTAGTCAACTTTTTTTATAATTTGGCTTTGAATCTCATCACTCGATTGAAACTACTCTGTCCAAGATTATAAATAATCCTCTCTTAACCACCAAATCTGATGATTTTTCTCAATGATCACAATTCTAATTCTCTTCAGCATTTGCATCTGTTGTCCATGATCTGTTCTTGGATAGTCTCTTTCCTCTCTGGAATTTTGTGACACTCTAGTTTCTCCTGTTACCCTTCCGCAGTGTCTATTGCTTCATTATCATCCATATCTTGCCCTCATCCCAAGGTTCTAACCTAGTCCCTCTGCTTTTTATATATTCTCTTGTTATCATATTTATGCAGATGATGCCCAAATATCTCCAAATGCACAATATTAATCTCTCTTCTGAGCTGCTTCACACGTCTACATCTCCCTAGTAGATATTTTAATCTGGAATTCCTCTAATCATCAAAAAGCTCAAAGGTCCAAAACTGAATTCATTATCTTCCTCCTTTTCCAACCTATCCCCTCTCAAATTTAGCTATTTCTGGCAAGGGAATGATTATTCTTCTAGTAACTAAGTTTCGAAACCCCAGCGCTGAAAGAATAAATGAATTAATGGATGGGTAGAAAGTATTTATTAAATGTTTATTATATACCAGGCAAAGCATTTGTTTTTGTTATCCTTCCCCAACACAACATCCCAAGCAGTTTGATTACTCAATTACAATCTGAGTTTCCAGACTTATTATACATTAATAACTTTTCACTCATTCATGATCTGGCTAAAATGGCCTTTCTACTTTTGCTCATATCTGACATTCCATCTACTATCGTTATATCTTTAGATATGCTACATGCACAATTCATAATGTACATCTCTTTAAATTGAACCATTTGAATCTCCAGTTTCTTTTAATACTTAATTCACTTTCCATCTCTTACAGTATTTTTTCTGCTCTCCTCCACTCTGGTAGTGTTTCTCACCAAAATTAACTGTTGTTTTATTGTATAATTTATTTATACTTGCATATTGTAGATTTTGTGTTCCTCAATAGAATATAAGCAAATTGAGGGCAGAAGCAGTTTCATGGTTGTAATATTAGCCCCAGCTTCTAGCACAATTCCTGGTATGTAATAAGTACTTAACACATCTTTTTCAATTATTTCTAATCAGTGCTTTGAGGTCTACATTGAAAGTATACTGAAGTTTCATCGTTTGATACTGCACACTTTAGTGGCGTTCAAGTATTTTTTATTAGCCATCTTCTATGAGATCTATGATCTTTAATTTATCTCTGTACAGCTATCTTCAAGGTCAGTTGCTTTTGCTTACAGAGAATTCACTTTTTAACACTTGCATTTTGCTTTTCTTCTGTGAATTTTTCTGCCACTTGTGTATATTTTTTTTATTTTCAGTTCAAATCTGGCATTGTATCCTTTAAAATCCTCATTTCTTTTAAAGGAAGGCACATTACATCATCTAAATTCTACATCTTATTTTTTTGCATTTTTAAATTCTAAGTTGTGATCTCTAACTTTTGACTTAATTGCTTTCTTAATATTTGATTATTAGTTATATTTCTTTCCTGAACTATGCTTAAATTCCTTGCTGTTTTTCTTTGATTTCTGGGAAGTCTGGAGAATTATTTTCAGATTGAAAAATGTTTTTTTCATTTTCCTTGAGTCTCTAATATTTGTTTATAATATTCTAACATTTTCTTTGAATTTATACTTTTTATCTTTAAGAATTTCTACTTAGATTTGTCTAAATGTGAGGCAGATTTTTCTCATTTTCTTGTTTGGTTTTTTTATCTTTAAACCTTGTTCTTGTATTCCCCCATATTTGCCTCTGGTTTCTCTCCTCTTTCTTTGTAAGCTCTATTTTTCACTGCTTCACAGATCCGTAACCCAAGGTTTTGTGGCCTCTTTTAAATTGGGGATATGGGAGACTCACCCCATGCCCAATTCAGGGTAAACTCTATGGGTAGAGGACAAGTTGCAGGTAAGTTTCTAGTCCTTTATTCCTTGGAAGAAAGCTCCTTTTCTGCTCTAGCACTGTTCTTTACTTGTCTTCCTACTATATCCTGCATCTTCCTGTCTGGAATCTGCTTCCCCAGTTTTTCTCCCTTTCTCTGTTCTTTCTTAGATGGTTAAAATCACCTCAGGTTGGATCACTTCTACAAGTACCTGGAAAGGAATAACCATATCACACAGCACGATATCTCAAGTTTATTCCAACTGGCTTATGGGGTTGAAGTGGAAGGATTATTAATTCAGCTAATTATTTAAGGTTTCTGATGTTACTTTAAAAAAATGACTCATTTCTATCTTATGAATTCAGGTTGAGTTACTTAATATATAGTGTAAAATTGCTTTTATGAGATTTTTGAATTTGGAATATCTAGTAAAAACAATTACTCTGCCATCACTCTGGTCATGTGATTTACCCATTTAAAAAATCTTAATCTAAATTCCATATTTTTAATCTCATTTTACATTATTCCTGTCTTTACATTATTTCTATACTTTATGCATTCTTGGTGAGATGCATTATTATCTTTTCCTCCCCCCCCCCACCTCTCCCCCATCCCGTTTTTACTCTTAGATCTCATGGATACCGTCTTTTGTATAAGCTTGGTTTCTTGTCTTTATGTCTCTGGATTATATATTTTACCTCCATAAAAGAACATTATCAATAGAGCAAAAGCATCTGGTGTACTCCCTAATACTTATGATCTAAGTTTCCACATTTGTAAAATTAAAGTTTGAGTTAGGTAGCTTCTGAAGTATCTTTCAGTTATAGAGCTATGATTTTATGATTTTTGACATATCCTAAATTGAATCAAATTTAAGATTTCAGGATTTTATATTAAAATAAAATTCCTCATGAAAAAAGTTATTAAATAAGTCATTAAATTTATTATTATGTTGTAAAATTTTATTAAATAGGTCATATAAAAAGGTCATTAAATAGACATATTTTTCCTTAAGTGAAAATTTCCAAAAATAGTGTATATTTTAATCCTGTGTTTTCCATTAAGAGATCCCATTTTCAAAAATAAAACATCTACATATAACAATTTACAGTGTGCAAAACATGTTATTTTTATTTATGACTCTAGAGAAGTTTTCAGGTGATTTTAGTATGGTGAGAGCAGTATCCATGACAGCATACAGAAAATTTAAAAACTTTTATTTATTTCTATTTATTTTTCTTTATTGTATAAAATCTTTTCTTAGTGATATTCCTCACACAAAATCCAGCATCCTTGACTTCTTTAATTTGGATGGTTATGAAGTCTCTCCAGGTTGCTGGGGCTGGCCCCAGCTGCATAACTAGTTTCCTGAGAACAAGAGATTGCATTGATACCCCAAAAAACCTTCTGGTGTTCGGCAAATTGCCGAATTACTGAGATAAGCATGTGATTGATAAACATTGTCCTTATGAGGAACAAAGACTAGTAACTGTAAATGAGCATTTCATTATAATTTAATGCTTACAGATACTATCACTGAGCTTGCATCTTTCCTTCTTTTCCACTGATAGAATGAGTGATGTTGTCAAGTATTATTTTATGTAATCTAATTTTTTATTCACTTTCTTCTTAATCTTTGAGCTTATTAAGAGTAAAAAATAAATGAGATATTCTTATATCTTTTCTTGCTGAAGCTTTGTTTTGCTAAGTAATGAACACTTCTTTTTTCTAAACACTCACAAACCATGCTTTAATAATATTTTCTATTATTCATTTTTAATAGTATTTTCCATAATTTTGGCAAGAATTGAAGTCAGTCTCATTAGCCTAAGTTTTAATGACTGTACCCTCTTTACTTTGGTATTTAGCATTGTTGACACTAGCTTTTATGGAATCAGGCATTAGTGGAGTTTTCAAACAGCCTCCCCCACCCACTCAAATAATTTGTACTTATGTCTTTAAAATTTTCTTTCTAATTATCTTAAACAGCTGAGTGGTACAATAGGTAGTGCTAGGCCTGGAGTCAGGAATACTTAAATTCACATACTCAGACTTTCAACTACTGTGTTACCCTGAGCAAGTCACAAAACCTTTACCTGCCTCAGTAAATATGGATAATAATAACACCTACCTCACAGGATTTTTTTAAGGATTAAATGAGAAGATATTTTCAAATCACAAAATAGTGCTAGGTACAGAGTAAGCACTTAATAATTGCATTTTCCCTCACCAGCCACACACATTTCCTCTATGGCATTTTATTTCAAGGAGTTCTACCTGTTCTTTCTTTCAGTACTTTAAAATTTGCTTACCTGGAATCTAGAATGTGTCTCCCTATCCTGCTGTACCAGGAGTTTTAAGAAGTGCCTAGTATTTGACCAGGTTCTCTTTCTACTTCACCAACCAATTGCTCCTTAAAAGAGTTAGGAATCGGAAGATTAAAGATGTTATTTTAGCTGTGCTCATAACAAAACAGCACTGCAGCTGGAAAACTATTCCTTAATAAATTTGAAGACAGCTTCAAAAAGCTTTTAAAAAATCAATCAGGTGGATGTTGGTTACTTATTGAGACAAAGTACCAGAAAGCAAATATAAAAATATTTCATAGCCAAATTATATTTTTGGACATTGTACATGGCAGCAAGAGATAATGGAAACATATTAGTAGGCCATGGTGGATTTTCCTTTGGTAGAGGGTAGACAATAGCAACAAGATAGAAAACAAAAACTTTTAAAAGTCAAATCACAGACTATTCTCAGTTTTTTTTTTTAAGTTACCTGGGTTAGTTTAGAGTCAAGACAGCAGGCAGTGAATGAATTCTATCATCAAGTACTCTTTGGAGACTATACAGATTTGGCTTGTCATGGATTCTGCTTATAACAATTTTTGTTCCATATCTGAAACATTATACTCATAATTTGAAATCCATCTATACATCTTATATTTCTTTCTCTCCCTACCTCTTTCTGTTCCTTTCCCCTCTCTCCTCTTCATCCTCCTTCTCTGTCTCTCTTTGCCTCTCTGTCTCTATCTTTGTTTCAATGTCACTCTTTCCTGGCCTATTTGTCTGTCTATTTTGCTCTCTCTCTCTCTCTCTCTCTCTCTCTCTCTCTCTCTCTCTCTCTCTCTCTCTCTCACACACACACACACACACACACACACACACACACCAAATTTTCTGACAGTCCTATGAGATGAAAGAATGTATGGAAAGTAATGGGGCATAGCCCAATGTGCCAGGAAAGGGAACAAATTAACAAATGAACATTGCTTCAGGTCATTATATGATGTGTTCATTAGTCCTGGATCTGTGAGATAAACTGACAGGCAGAATTGCTTGCTTCACAGAGTATTGAGTGAATCTTTCTGAGATGGGCATGTGAAAGAGTAGTCACAAAATAAACTTTAATAATACACACCTGCCACTTTTCATCTGTTTTAATATAGGAAGGTTTTGAGGGTATTATGGCTTTAGGGTAAATATGAAATGTTTCTGTGTGATTTATTGGTTAAAATAATTGAGAGAAGAGATAACTGTTGATCAGTCATGTAATATATAGCATTTTCTTGTCAGGGTCAACAATCTGATTCAGAGCATCTAATAATGAAGTTGAACAGGGCCATAAAATCATTAATTTTCTTGCAAAGTATTACCTTATTGCTATGTCTGTTTCTTCCTCAAAAGAAATTCCATTAGCAATTCATCTTTGACTTTGATGTGTATATGATGTCATTGATACTAGCATTCATACCTTTTTATTCTGCTTGATTTATACATAAATCAACAGATATTTATTAAACAGCTAATAGGTGCAGAAGCCTGTGTTAGACACTAAGGACATGAAGACAAAAATGTAATACATTCCCTTGAGATGCCTACAGTCTATTGAAAGAAACAACATGTATATATGTAGAAATACATAATATAGAAAATATACATGTACATATACATATCTGTCTATTAATCTGTCTATAATTATTGTCATCCTATAAATCTTCCAGAGTGGATCAGCCCAAAATTCTAGAGGCCAACACCTAGTTCGATTAATACAGTATTCATAGTAATGAAGCATTTGGGCTGTTTATTTCTTATTCTTATCAGAAGAGAGACCCACCTTCTTTTCTAGCTACATGTTTCTCTAATGTCATCTTTGGTGTCTCTTCTCTTCCATAATTTGCGGCCAGTAATTTGTTATAAAATGCTTATACCTAGCACATTCCTCTCTATTGCTTCTTAGATGACATTCAACTGTAATTCTTTCTAGAATATAGCATTCCATGAATCATGCTCATGTGCTTTAGAAGATTATATTTTCTTAAAAAGGTAGACCTGTATTTTAGGACAAAGTTTTGGGTCATCAAATAAATACACTGAACCTACATTAAATTGTATCACACAATAAAGCACCAATCATCTAAACAATTTGGTGCTGAATAAAATACAGAAAAGTAGATGGGCAGATTAAAACTAGATAAAGAAAAATGAAAACAATTGATTTCAATAACACAAGCTTCGACAAATTAAAAACCATGAATTACCTATAAGTATTTGAAAAGAATTACTGGGAAAACTTGAAAGTACACTAGAAAAGGGAGCTAATGTTGAATGTCCTCATTTCATTCTATAAAATATGATAGAGGATTGTCAGCTGAGAAAGTGGAAGGAAGTGGAGCCATCAGAGGTTTGAGGAGCTATAAAAAAATTTCAAAGAGCCACCATTGAAGGAGGGATAAGGAGTTGATGATGGAAGGAATTAGTAATTGAAGGATGGCCTGAAAATTTATTAAGAAAAAAGATTGTACTGATACAGATCGAAAGCATGCAATGTATGTGCCACTTATAGTCCTTTTGAGTTTCTTGAGGCAGTGAGATCGCCCTTGTTCATAGCCAGTACATATCAGAGCCAGAACCTGATCATACATCATCCGGAAACTCAGTACTTCACCATGCAATCATAGGCCACATTAAAAGAGGCCTAGGATTGGGGAGAATTATGAATATACTTACTAGATAATTAGCCTTCACCTAAAATACTCTTCTTATATTTGAAACACAATTTTTGGAAGAACATTGAAAAATAAACATCTTTAGAGGAGAGAAATAAATACAGTGAAGCCAGGAGGCCATATCTTGCAAAGATCTGTTGAAGGAACTTGCAGTGCTCAAACTGAAGAAACTTATATAGAAAGAAAGCAACCTTCTATCGTTTGAAGCACCATTATGTGAAGGGGTGTTCGGTGAGGGCTAACAGTCTGGTGTGAGGGCTTGCCAAGCCTTTTTCAAGGCTGCTCATCCACCTTTGGTTTCCACCTGTTACCGAACTCTCATCTGTGGCTCTAAGCAGCTGTAGCATGCTCAGTGGTCACATCCCAGTCAAGCCCTCTTGGCTGATAGGTTTAACTAGGTTGAGCATAACCAATAGGCCGCAAACCCATTGGTGAGGTTGAGGGATGTCAACCCCGAGCATGTGAAAATTTCCCCTGGCACAACGCATGGATGAGAACAATTTGTTTCAACATCCATCAAGGCAGCTGAAGCACACTCTGTGGAGTGCTTAGAGCTAGGTCAGACATCAAAGATACCAAGGTCATCCACTGCATCTTGGACCATTGCCCGAGGCTTTTGTCTTGCCACTGGATTTTGATGGTTCTGGAAGAGAGAGAGTGAGGCTTACAACTTGGTGAACCTCTCCCTCACTTAAATCTAAGTCACAACCAAGTCATCACCCCTGATATCATTGGTCTTCTTTGAAAATGAAGGATGAACAGTAACAAAGTGAAAGAGATGACACATTTCTCTTTGCTCAACAAAGAAGAACTAGAAAGATTAATTGGTGGAAGATGCAAAAGACTTCAACTTGATTAAATACTTCCTGATAATGAAAGTTGAGCCACAGTAGGGCAGAGGAAATGGAAGGATATAAACATTTATATAACACCTACTATGTGCCAGGTGCTGTACTAAGTGCTAAATATTATCTGATCTTCACAACACCCTGTTAGGTAAGTACTATTGTCTCCAATTTACAGTTGAGGAAACTTAGGTGACGGAGAAGCTGACTTGCCTAGGTTCACATAGCTAATAAGTGTCTGAAGCAGGATTCCAAGCTTGTGGCTAGTAAAATAGCTTTTAGGAGTTTTCATAGTAAAATGGGTGTAGGAAGGTCAGCAATTTCTATCACTAGAGGTTTTCAGGTGGAGGATGGATAGCCCTTATCAATTATGTTAAGAAGGATGAATTATGAAAATCCTTCCAAGTCAAGAATTCTGTTATTCTGAGGTTGTTTCATCTTTTCAACCTCATAGACAATTTCTACTACAGCTGTAATTCTGGAAAACCTGATACCCATGAAGCATAGGGATATCACAGGGTAAGTAGAAATTCTGAAATGAAATTGCTTAACTAGGAATGACCCTAAATCAAAGATGATTGTTGGATATCTCTTATGGCATCATGGATGATAAGATGCTTATGAAATTATTCAAGGTCAATTATTGCAATAATCTTCCTCTGTAAGAACAGAAAGAAACCAATTGACTGTAGGCCACTGGATATGGGATGCCCAGGGAGCATTTACAAGATATCTTCAGCCTGTGCAGAGTCATACCTTGCCAGTAGCCCTTAGTATAGGAATAATTGGAAGGATCCCCTGGCTATGAATAACAGCTTCAAAGAATTCTTTCTGGATTAAATGCTAAGTGATTTTTTTCTAATTTATCTCTCTGCACCACCACAAGCATCATGATAAGGAATGGCTGGGTTTAGATTTGTACTCTTACAGAGAGTGCCCATAGCAATGAAACTGCAGATAGGTTAAAGTTTTTTTTTCCAATAAAAGTTTTCACATATATAGCACCTGAGGGTTTACAAAATATTTTTCTGCAACAATATTGTGAAGTAGATATTGTCAGAACTGTTACAATTTTATTAACAAGAAAAAAAAAAGAGAATGGGAAAAGTTAAATGGCTTATCAATGGTTACATAGCTACAAAGTATCAGAGGCAAGGCTTAGATCTAGATCTGACTCCAAACCCAGTTTTATGTTTTAATTTTGTGTTTATTTGTTTGTTTTTGGAGGGCAATTGGGGTTAAGTGACTTGCCCAAGGTCACACAGCTAGTAAATGGGTCAAATGTCTGAAGCCAGATTTGGTATTTAGTTATAACAGGAACTGAGCAGATGTCTTGTTGCCTCTTTCTCTCTGGCTGCTACTCCATGGAATACCAGGACCCATGTATGTAGATATGTATTCATGCATACAAATATATGTAAGTATATGCATATCCTCTGGGTGAATAAAGCAAGAACTTATGGAAATAATTTTACATTTTAAGTCCTACCATTACATAGGACTAAAAGTATATCTATTCTACATATATTTTACACCAAGCAACTGTTTTAGAAGACTGATTTTCCTTAGCCCAATAATTATATTGTTCTTAATTTAACAGAATATTCTCTTTGTTATTACCCCATTTGCTTCTTAATTTATAGGGTTTTATTCCCACTACTAGTCTATCACTAAACCAAAAGTACAATCATGGCAACCACTTTGAGCTGGTAGACTAAGAGTAATACTAACTTGGCTGACTTGTATAATAACATGGAATTTATCTTTATAAAGCCATACTATAGAAAATAGGAGCCACTACAGCAAATAAAGCTAATAATGATGTATGCCTTATTTTATAATGAAGGAGGAATAAATTTAACATTTTGTAGTGAGAACTAGAGAGAAAGGTTTTACTTTAAGTAGCGGTTATTTAAATTGATTCTTAGACATTCAAATGGGAACTCCTAACAGAGAGAACATAGTTTATAACATTTATATCAAAGCTAAATTTTCAAGTTGCTACTCTCAAAAAGAGTAGATTACATAAGGGAAATTTCAAATTTTCTCTATTAATGATTTAATACATATTTGCAAAATATGCTTTCAGAAATATACTGGTATTCCCAGTCCTATATACAGTTTAGTATATTCATATTACTTTGTTCCTTCTTTTGAACTTTTCTTTTTTTCCTCTCTTCCAGTTTGTGACAATACACAAACTAAACAAAAGAAAGCACCAAAACTTTCTAGTCATTTATTATGATTATCTGAGAAGATTATTATTTTAAACATTATTTATCTTTTAATATTTGGCACCCCCTAAAAAGTACATTACACTCCAAGCATTATTGGGAAGACTCATTCCAATTTCCAAGCAGTTAATTTTATTTATTTTTGTCTTTACAAAACTCAGTGCCAATATTTTAAGGGAACAGAAAAATAAAACAGAGAAGATTGGTGAAGCAATACAATTTCTCCACAATGAACTACCACCTACTACTCCTACTTCTCCTATTACTCCTACTACTCCTACTACTCCAACTACTACTACTACTACCACTACTACCACTACTACTACTACTACTACTACTACCACTACTACTACTACTACTACTACTACTACTACTACTACTACTACTACTACTTCACTACTGTGATACTCCTGAGCCGAGATGGGGTAAAACTACTACTGTTGGACTTAGTTAAGGGGAGGAAATAGCCCTAGCCCAGAACCTCAGACCACAGAATTTTGCTTCAGCAAATTAGAATAGTATCACATACTCAGCTACTATACCTCTTATCTACAGGACCCACCTTAGGACTAGACACATGCAGAGAAGATGCTCCTTGCCATCAATAATTCATCTTTTAGTGATACTGATAACATCCATGCCCAACCTCTTATTTCTGTAGACTTTGCAAAAGAACACTTTATCCACTGTGCCATTTAGCAGCACAGGTTTGATCATATATTCTATTATTTCTCTTCTAAACACACACATACACACACACACACACACAGAGAGAGAGAGAGAGAGAGAGAGAGAGAGAGAGAGAGAGAGAGAGAGAGAGAGAGAGAGATAGGCAGACATATGATAGTCAGTTAGAACCCAGCTTGCTCATGACAAGCAAATACCCATGTGAATATGCTTTGATTCCTAGATAAATTTCTATCTGGGAGTGGTGGAGTAGGGCTGCAGTTCACTAATACCACTAAAACCTTCTCAAAATTTGTATTAAAGTGCCAGATATATAGAACCTGAGATGTGTCCTGAAAAAAATATCCTAGTGTGGAGATATAAGAACATTTCAGAAACCAACAGCAAGACTCTGACTTACTTTGGTCAAAGTTATAGGATAAATAATACACTGTAACCAGACACATCAGGATAGTCATATACTAGAAGTGCTTGTGTAAATTCTATGGGCTATCTTGGAAGACAGGTTGACTAAAGACATAAAATGGCGTGTGTTTTCAAACATAGCCAGTGTGTGGATTTGTTTTATTTGGCTATGCTTATTTGTTTAAAGGGGATGCTTCTATTTGGAGGCAGGGAAAATTGCTGAATAGTGATAGAGATGCAAAGAAAAAAGAGGAGAGAAAGGGAGAGAGACAGAGAGACAGATAAAGACAGAGACACAGAGAGAGACAGAGAGCAAGAGACAGAGACAGAGAGAGTGGGAGACAGAGACAGAGAGAGAGGAAGGAGGAGGAGGACGAGAAGCAGGAGAAGGAGGAGGAGGAGAAGGAGGAGGAGGAGGAGGAGGAGGAGGAGACAGACAGAGACAGATAGAGACAGAAGAAAAGAGAGAAAAAGGAGGAGGGGGAGGGAAGAAATAATGAAAATGAAACATTTGAAAATACACGAGAGACCAAAAAGATGTTCAGGAGGGGGCCACAGAAAATGTCTTTATAGCATGCTAAATTTAATGCACTTGAAAAGCCATACTTAATAGAAATTGAGAGTTTCATATACTTTTTATGTAGTCTTGTGTATTTTGAAATCTTAGGTCTGTTAAGTTTATAAGAAATAAGAATATTTAAATTGCTATGGGTCAAAAAATAATTCATGTTATAAAGAAAGGCAATTCTTCATAAGTGATAACTCCCATTTATAATGTTTTATAAGAGTTTATCTAAGACTATTATTACAATAATCTTGTGAGGTACTAAGCATCCTCAATTCCTGGAAATCACTCCTTTCTTACCTAAGCCTCTCAAAAGCTTTTTCTTCTTTCAAGGCTTAACCCAGGAACCATTTCTTCTGGAAGATTTTCTTCAATTTCCTTACTATCTGGCCATTACGGTAATTTTTCTCTATCTCCAAATTGCCTTCCATTCACTTACCTGTGTTCATGTGTTCTCAGTGAGCATAAAGTATGCTCTTTAAGGATACAAATTCATTTGTTCACTTTGTAATCCCAACATCTAGCATAGGGCCTAATGGGTTCTTAACAAAATTGGCTGAATGTGAATTGTTCTCATTTTGTAGATGAGACAATTGAGGCTTAGAGATTTTAACTAACTTTTCCATACATCAGACAGTTAATAATCGTCAAAAGGGGATTATGAATTCTTCTTTGATAGGTCTGCTAACTGAAAAGCTGCTGAACATAAAGTGCAACTATTATTTCTGGGATGCACAGAGAAAGTGCACGTGAGTAACAGAAACATCTATTTGAGGTATTTTAAAAGATAGATTTTTTTCATGAAGAAAATAATTGGTAGTGGGAACAATTGTACCAGAAGGTCATACACATATTTTTGGAAGCAAATTGTTTTTCATAATGTACCTTTTCAACTACATTAGAAACCTCAGAATGAACAGTTTTAAAATACAGCTGATGGAATGCCCTGCTTTATATGCACTGGTTAAGCATAAGTGTTCTTGCTCATAATTTTCATTACTAATTTAAATACCAATTAAAGTATGACATGGAAAGTTTATTATGTGGTTACCTGCAGTGGTTCAGCAAGGGTGATCTAGTAACTTAACCTTATTTTTATTTTTAACTTTTACATGCAAAATTATTTTTCATAACTTCACAAACTTTTTCACAAGACTAAGATGTGCTGACTACCTGACTAGAATTTGAATCAGGTACTTCACTTGAAAACTAATATGATGAATTTGGAGAGAAATATACCAAATTTTTTTCTGAGCATTTGGGAAATTACACAGTGTTTTGATGATCCCTTGCTCAAAAAGGCTAGCTTATTATCACGTACATTCTCCTGGTGATACAACATAGCTGGAACACCAGAATCTGTATAGAATGAAAATTTTGGCTGAAACAAATATTAGTGGATAGATAAATGGCAAAAATCAATAGTATACAAAATATGTTAACAATTATCTAACCCAAATAAAAGATTTGAGGATATTAGCAAGGGAATTTACGATTGGAAAAATCAGTTAATGAGAGTAGGAGAAACAGACGAGTATCCTTAAGTACTACAGCTAAACAAGTCCCATCAAGAAGTCTTTTTTTAAGTCCTTACTATATGCTAATTACTGGGGACACAAATACAAACAAAAAGAAATACAGCCTTTGCTCTTGATCAATTTATATTCTATTGGGGGAAAATAACACATAAAAAAGAGCTGAAAAGCTAAAGACAGGGAGGAAATACCAATGCAGGAGTATAAGCGGTAAAGTGTGGAAAATGAAGGATGGGTTCCTGGTGCCTCTTTCAAAATGGAAATTCAGTAATGAATTCACCCCTGGGGCAAGGGGAGTGAACCAATTTGTGGGTGTATATAGTTTGAGGATCCAGGAATTATTAAAAAGAAGTCCATTAACATATAAACATTTTTGGAAATTTAACACCGTAATCGATAAAATTTGCTTTCTTATTAACTATATGTATCTTATTTTATGCATTTTTTCCTGAGAAGGGATCTGCAGGCTTCATCATTCTGCAAAAGGACAGTTAAAGTCATTAATAACTCTTGACCTAAAAGGACAAACTCCTTTCGCTAAAATTTTCATGTACATTTAATGGGAGGTGGGGGGCTGGTGGAGGGGGGGATGTCATGGACAAGGATGGCACAGAAGTGAAAGCTGTGGCTGAATTTTGATACTTAACCAGTGGAATTGACATTCACATTTCTGAGAATGTAAATCTGTGGAAGTCTTGAATTGGTCCCCAAATAAACGATTCTGATACAATGAAACTATTCAACAAAACTTTCTCGTCATGTATATCATATTCTTTTTGGTCGTCTCATTGGTATTATGACACAATTTCAATTGATCAATCATCCAGACAACTGATGGCAAAATGCTTTTCCCATGAGTCAGTGCATTTGAATGGGCTGACAATAGATAGATACCTTATTATTTTTGTCTTTGTATCTTTTCTGTATAAATCCCACTTTGCATAATTATATCTTACTCTACCATTCATGGTTTATTTTTCAATGTGACTACTCTGATTATGCTACTACTGTCTTTCAAAACCTTTAATGGTCCAATACTGTACACAGAAAAAAAGAATAAAATTATGATCCTAAAATTCACTGGTCTCCTGCTATTTTACATATATCAAGGCTCATCCAAATGGGACTACTCTATGCCCATCTTTTCATGTGCCTTTTCCTATCTCTGTGTCTTTGACTAAACTTCCTGTCATGTTTGCATGGGCCCAGCTTTTGACATATATCACTTTTCCTTGAATAATATTTTGCAAACATAAAACTTCAGAGTAAGAAGGAAACTCAAATGCTGTTAAATCAATACATGGAAGGTGATTTTTTCCCACAATATCCCTCAAAATATTGTATTTGTCATATGGCCTTTAATTGGACAGTTTTCTTCAAAAGAAAAAGGAACCCTAACTCTCATGGTAATACATTTGATTTTTGGAAAGATAATTGTTAGGGAGATTTTCTCTTATATCGATCCAAAATATGATTCCCTAACAACCCCAAATTCTCCTAATTCTACCTTTTATGAGCAGTCAGAACAATTTTAAAATTGCATATGCTTGATATCGCTTTAAATACTTGAAGAAAACTACCTAATGCTTTCAAATCTTCTGTCTTCCAGATAGATTACATAAGGGTGTGTGTGGGAGGTGGGGAGGAGAAATGAAGGAAGGAAGGAAGGAAGGAAGGAAGGAAGGAAGGAAGGAAGGAAGGAAGGAAGGAAGGAAGGAAGGAAAGAAGAGAGGGAGGGAAGAAAGAAGGGAGGGAGGGAGAGAGGAAAGAAGGAAGGAAGGAAGAAAGGAAGGAAGGAAGGAAGGAAGGAAGGAAGGAAGGAAGGAAGGAAGGGAGGGAGGGAGGGAGGGAGGGAAAGAGGGAGGGAGGAGGAAAAAGAGAGACAAAAGAAGAGACAAGGTAAATGACTAAGTTCTGTGACAGACGCTCTGCTACAGATAAAATACAAGAAAGTAAAATAGGCCCTGCTTTCTAGGAGTTTACAGTCTAATGTATGAGTGTAATATATAAAGGTAATCAGGAACTGCAAAATGAGGAGGGAAAGGTAAGCATTGCCCTTCTATTCAACTGAACCCATCCATCCATCCATCTAGCTATATATCTCTATCTATCTATGTCATTTAACATGAATCCCAGTTTCACCTATAGATTAAATTATGATCCTATTAAAGATAATTTCTATTTTTCAGGTGATAAGAAATTTTAAGTCTAAAGATATTTTTTTAAATAGCTAAATATGTACTTTTGTAATGTTATTAATCAGGCCAAATTGACAAGGTTAATCATGTTTCATACAAACATAATTAATAAAAACATTTAAAATATGGCACTTGCATACTTTAATATAATCGAATACTCATTTAAAAAAGTAATTGTCTCTTCATTAACTATAAGTAAGGTAAACTATTTGTATGCATTGAATTGCCCTACTTAAAAAAGTGGAAGACATCTAAATATAACTGACAAGTAGAAATACATTTTTGAGGTATAAAAATTCCTAATACTAAAAAAATGGCAAATTTGTAAGCATAATAATTGCATATTCTAGAAAAAAGTTTAAAAGTAAAATGATTGGATTACCCATTAAAGTTAATAAGAGAATAAGCCAAACTGTTTATATAGAACAGAAAATGAATAGTATGTTTAAAAAAAATTAATGAAATTCATTCCTTAGTATTTTGGTCATGAATCTGTTTTGGAAAACCTGAAATATCATCCATGTGCCTTGCTTTTCCTTTTTTTTTTCTACGTTCTTCTACTTTTTGTCAAAATAAATTGTGAAGTTTACAAATTAGAGGAAGATAAAATCCATAGACACTTCTGGAAAATGAAGGGGAACTAGTTGCCCTATGTTTGGCAAATGACTATTTACTAAATCACAGAGGAGAGAGGAAATGCTAGTTCTGATTATTTTTTTAAAAAAAATGAAATTAGGTCTAATTGACTTTCTATATTTCCCCCCATTAACAGATCCTGAGAGTTACATATGTAAATGGAAAAGAGCTCAACATAATAATGGGAATTATATTTCTCAATACATATATAGAAAATTTAGCAAGGCATAAGTAGATGGAGATTTGGAAGACCTGGAAACCAGTACTTTCTCTACAATCCCTGTTACTCTAGACAAATCTCTTAATCCTTCATTACCCCATACAACTTTCCAAGACTACTTAAGCATTTATGTATCTAAAGTTTTCAAAGCAATGTCTATATGATATCTCATTTATCCTTACAATAACCCCTGGAGGTAGGTATTATTATAACTTTGATTTTACAGATGAGGAAGTTGAGGTAAAGAGAAATTAAATGACTTGCTCAGTATCACATAGCTAGTAAGTCTCTGAGGTTGAATTCAAACTCAGGTGTTCCTGAATCCAGTACTCTATGGAATGAACCACCATGTTACCCCTGTGGAATATCTTTATACAAATATAAAAATATCAGAAATAGTTAAAAAGAAATAACATGTGTTTTATAATCCCATTCTATTCCTGGAACAGTTAATAAATTGATATTTTCTCAAAGTTAATATGTTGATATGCAGTTCTTTGATCTATACCTACTCTCATGCCAATTATGGACTCTTTCATATAATATACACATATGTAAAATTAAATGAAACATCAACAAGTATACACATTTGATTCATTTCATTTTAAAGTCTGTTCTGGATTTAGTGGTATAGGGATAAAAGGGAAATAGATGGAGAGGGGCAAGATCTTTTAAGTGGAATAATTATCAGACCCCTCTTTGGGACAATACCCTTCTGATGACATAGAAGTTCATGGATATGCATCTAGAGTGTTCTCTCTCTCTCTCTCTCTCTCTCTCTCTCTCTCTCTCTCTCTCTCTCTCTCTCTCCGTATCTATCTCTCTATCTATCTATCTCTCTTTTCTGTACATATGTATGTTTATGTATGTGGATATGTAGATAGGAAAATGAGAAAAAGAAAGAAAGATAGAGAAGATGGAAGGAAGGAAGGAAGGGAGGGAGGGAGGAAGAGAGGAAAGGAGGAAGGGAGAAGTAGAAATATAATAGTAATAACATATTGGAGAGAGGAATAAAATGACAGGCTCATAGACCATATGGCAGTTAACAAAAAGGGGGTTTATTTAGCCATAGTAGGTTAAGGATATCCAGATAGTTTATAGAATTGATTCAGCTTGATCACAGCTTCCCTGTGATAGATTTAATAATGCTGATCTTACAGTCAAAGTCTGATGGAAAAGCAAAATGAATCCACCTCCCCTAGCTTTTTGTACTTATGGCACCAGGAAGCTATTTTAGCAGTCAGACTCTCAACCAAGGAAAATGCTTGCGGTATGCAATGTTGTTCAAAAACAACATTAATAAATGCTATGGGCCAGAAGAAGAACGTTTCTGGTTTTGATAATTCATTTATTCACCTGTGAATGATGCTTATGTATTTCAAAGGGAATATTAGATTATACAAGTCATGAATTCACAGAAAGAAGGAAGGGAAGGGAAGGGAAGGGAAGGGAAGGGAAGGGAAGGGAAGGGAAGGGAAGGGAAGGGAAGGGAAGGGAAGGAAGGAAGGAAGGAAGGAAGGAAGGAAGGAAGGAAGGAAGGAAGGAGCCAGATCATGGTGTCAGCTCTGGTTATACTTATCTGGTTGAACCTTGAATTTAAATAAGGGAATAGTAAGCATACAAGGAATAATCTTAGTAAGATTATAAGATTAAAATTAAAAAAAATTGAACCAATATCCAAATTTGATACATGTTCAAATTCAACTCTGTGTAAGGGATTCCCAAAACATAAATTTATCATTAAAAAAACTGATTGATAATTCATGCTTTATAACTTGTAAGTTGGCCTGGACATCCAGAAGAGTTTGTACCAATAGCAAAAAATAATAGGAAAAAGTGATACAGATGCTAGTGCAACAAGCAAACAGCTGCATTTGTTTAATACAAAGGAGATTCTCTGTGTCAGAGATTACTTTTGAGTACAAACTCTTACATCTTGGAAACAAAAAAAAATTTGTAAAGACATAATATAGAATCTAGTAATTGAATGTATGATATTTCAATTCAAATACATTTAAAAAACTTATTTGTTTCTTTTTAAATTGAGAGGTAAAATGCAAAATCTCAAAGCTACAATGTTTCTGTTATAGTTTTTATTTTTAATGACATCTTTTTATTTTGTTTTTGCATTTTTATTAGGTCTATACTCATGATTTCATCAGTGTAGGGAACAAGCTAGACTTGAAATCAGGGAGAACTGAGTTCAAGTCCTGCCTCTGACATGTACTGGCTGTGTGATTATTGGGATGTCACTAGCTCTCAGCGGACATATATATCTGAAGAAAAACCAATGGATAGAAAGGAATTCAAATAATGGATTTATCTGCTATTATTTTCCTTCATAACAAAAGGGGGATTTTCAAGTCAAATAATTGTCTTGGAATGTACTAGTATAGTCAATAAGCATAGGTTAAAGCGCCTACTATGTGCCAAGGCACTATGCTAAATATTGGAGATACAACAAAAGGCAAAGTTCCTGCTGTCAAGAAGGTCATAACATAATGAGGGAAATAGCATTCAAACAACTACATGCAAACAAGTTTTATGTATCTATCTATCTATCATCTATCTATCTATCTATCTATCTATCTATAGAATACATTGGAAATAACCAATAGTAGGAAGCACTAGCTTTAAATACAGATTTTTGGAGGGTCTGGTTTGGTCCTAAGTGTGATGCCATTTAAGCAACCTGATTAGACTCATGTTGGGCTGATAGGTTAGTGATTATCTGATGGCTGGCCTTGATCACTTCTATTTTGCTGAACATTTTGTTCTCCTGCATATATTATACATATAAATACTTCCACTTAACCCCATCACTTTCTAGCTTCTGAGTCAGCTGTATCAGCAATAAATAACATCAGCAATAATTAACTAAACATCATCAATAAATAAAAACATAGATAAATGAGTAGACAAAAAATAGAACAAACTCAACTGCTTTGTTTTGTCTCCAAGCCATGCAATAATCAATATCTTTCCCCACAGTTCAATTAACTGCATTTTTGTTTCTTATGTGTACAATAATATAGAAACAGAAGGAAAAAAAACATACACGCAATGGGAAGGGGAAAATGTGAAATACGTGTCTAGGCAACAATGTTAAGCCAGCCTATGGGAGAGAAGCTGGTATATCTCGCATCAGATCATGGTGGAAAAACCTAGTGCAGTGTGTGACTCAAAATCTGGTCTTTTGTTGGCATTTAGTCTTCTACAATCAGACTTTGGGCTATCTTTCAAGGTTAATTATTCATTATTACAACTCACATACTCAACTCTAATCCAACTGATGACTGTTCTTTGGAACAGACATTCCATCTTCTGCTCCTGTGACTTTTACTTGACTCTCCCTTATACCTGGAATTCTCTCCCTCTTCATCTCCTCCCCTTGAAAAGTCTTAGCTCATTAAGATTGCTAATTGTTAGTGCTCTCCCCTATCTCATTTGCTGTGTAATTGTAATTCCTATGTATCTTACAGGCTTTTGTCTCTGAAAATGTTCTATTATCCACGTAGCAGTTATAATTTGAAGCCTAGGACTGTATTTTTTTAATTTGGATACTTAACACCTAGTAGGTATTTGATAGGTGTTTATTGATCAAAAGGACTAAGGGTATTAGTCTATCTGAGAGAAGATTTATAAGAGATGTGATATCTATGTGGAAATATTTGAAGGGTACGGTACAAGTAATATCTATTACCATCTGCTATGCAGTCTATGCTATTTTTCCCTAAAACAAAATTAAAATATCCTCAAGACTTTATCACTCTAGGGTCACATAAAAAGAAAAGACCAGTACATGATGAGATCAGTTATCCTCAGGCATAGCTCATGGCCAAGTAAACTTGCTATTGTAGCAGATATAGAAGCAATGGAACTGTACTTTCCTGAAGAAATGCTGCTGAATTCATGCTGCAGATCCTTTAAGTGTTATTGGTATGTCTATTTTTTTTTGTTAAATGCTATGTATTCTATGAGTGTCTTATTCAATCCGATACTGATTCTGAAACTCTAGACCATTCTGATTCAGGATGGCATATCAGAGTTGTGATGTTAGAAGAGGGATTAGATTTGCTCTATTTGTGCCTCAGGAGAAAATAAGACAAATGGGTTGTTTACAAGGAGGCTGATTTCAGCTAATTTGAGGAAGATGTGCTTTTTTTAATAGGTAGAGGTATGCTATGATAGAATGATCTATTTAAGAAGGTCTTCTGGAAGACCAGAATTATCCCTGAAAATTCGTCTTCTAGGTTTGATGTATCTTCCACTTTGACTCACATGAACAATTATGTGTAATCGAGCTCCTTCCCAAGACGGTTGGGAATGAGACATTCTGTGCCGTATTCTTCATATGGAGGGTGATATGATTGCTATTTGGTATACAGAAGACTGAGGTGATGATGGGTGTCTCTATAAAGTATGAAATTGGATCAAAGATTTTTAAAAGAAGAAATGTAGTTCCCAACATTCTTAGTGATAGACACAGGGAGAGAGAAACAGTACACATGTAGTAGAAACTGAGTCCTCAATATGTCCTTCATTCCTAACTCACTTCATTAGAGGCAGCTAGAATTGTCTTCCTTAGGTAAGATTAGGTCTTTTCCCTTGGTCTGAAGGCTGACATCTCATCTCACTCAAAGTAAAAGAGCTTATTCAACATTTTATTCAAATATTATTTTTAAAATTACAAAAATCAATTTTCTCTCAACATATTCTTTGGTATATTCTAATTTCTACAACCTTTGGATTCTTTTTGCTTTTTGCTGGGATACATAGGTTTATGTGATTTATGTTATTTGTCATGGTCTTTTGTATAAGCAGAATTTAGTTAAAAGGTCCTATGCTAGTCAAGAGAAACTAAGGGAAATGGATTTTCTTATGAACCAGGATATCTTGACCTAGAGCAGGGGTATTTGAGGAGGCAAGTAGATATAATGGTAGCCTGAAAACTTGCTTACAGATGAAAACTTACAGACAAAAAAAATAGGCACCCTTCCACAATTATTCACTTGCTCAAGTTTCTTCATTCAAGGTAGAAATTATAGTCTCTCTGGGGCCAAATTCCAGACACACTTGTCCATGCCAGCTGTCAGCCATCTGTATACATTAAGACAATTCATGTTATACCCACCTTATGGGGATTATAATACCTATCTCACATACATAAAGCAGCCATGTATTCTTTCTTTTTTTGTTTATTATTATTCTTAATGTATATGCTATATTTAATTATATCATCAACATGTTGTAACATGTAATAACTATATATCATTATTAATAAATTTTATACTTCATCTTGACATACAGAAAAACAACAGCAGAGTCTCAGCCTAGGTGTAAGACTGTCTTCTAGTTTTTGTTCTGTTATTTTGTTATGTCATTAATTATTTTTGATTGTTTGGACCTTTTTGTACCTCAGTTTCTCTTCTACAGAACACAGGCCTGTCTACCTCACTTACCTGTAAGGATCAAACAATTTAGAAAACACATTTATGTAACACCTAAAGGAAAAAAAATGATGTAAAAGCACTTGAGGGGGAAAGGTCTATACAAATATAAGGCATTAGGATTTTTTTTAAATTGGTAACTCTTCAAAAAGTTGAATCAGCTAAAATATAATCCAAAACCCAAAAAGAGAAAAAAAAA
>CM053622.1:253674005-253696194 GCA_028646595.1 Phalanger gymnotis | reverse complement strand
TTCTCCTCTTTTGGCTTTTTGGAGCTCTTTTGCCATTTGAGTTAGTCTATTTTTAAGGTGTTTTCTTCAGTATTTTGGGGTCTCCTTTAGCAAGTCATTGACTTGTTTTTCATAGTTTTCTGGCATCCTTCTCATTTCTCTTTGCAATTTTTCCTCTACTTCTCTAACTTGCTTTTCCAAATTCTTTTTGAGCTCTTCCATGGCCTGAGACCAGTGCATGTTTTGCTTGGAGGCTCTTGATGTAGGCTTTTTGACCTCGTTACCTTCTTCTGGCTGTATGTTTTGGTCTTCCTTGTCACCAAAGAAAGATTCTAAAGTCTGAGTCTGAGTCTGTGTCTTTTTTTGTTGCCTGGCCTTGTTCCCCCAACTACTTGACCCTTGAGTTTTTGTGGGGGTATGACTGCCTGTAGGGTAGAGAGTACTTCGTCCCAAGCTTGAGGAGTTGTGCTGTTGTTTTCATAGCTATTTCTACACAGCAAGCTCTGCCACACTGGCACTCATCCTCCCCCAAAAGTTGCCAGCACCTACCATGACTCAGATCTTAAGCAGGCTCTCTGCTCCCGCTTGGATATGCCACTTAATTCCTCCCACCAGGTGGGCCTGGGGCTGGAAGCAACTGCAGCTGGAGCTCTGGAAGCAGCCTCAGAGCTGCACCACCTCTGCTGCCTCTGGAGCAGTGGCCAAATAGTGAACTTCTTTCACTCTGTCCCCGCAGCTTTTCCCACTAATGTTCTCTGTTGTCTTTGGTGTTTGTGGGTTGAGAAGTCTGGTAACTTCCACAGCTCACTGATTCAGGGTGCTAGAGCCTGTTCCATCCATCTCCCAGTCTGGTTGGTCTGAGCACAGCCCACAGCTCTGCTCAGCTCCCAGTCCCAGATCCATAGAATAGACCTTACCCAGTGACCATCCAGGCTGTCCTGGGCTGGAGCCCTGCTTCCCTCTGCTATTCCATGGGTTCTGCATCTCTAGAATTTTTTGAGAGCCAGTTTTATAGGTTTTTGGAGGGACCTGGGGGTGGGGGGAGCTCATGCAAGTGCCTGCTTTCCAGCCACCATCTTGGCTCTGCCCTTGCTTATTTATTAAAGTTTTCTTTTTCTGCATGTTTTTCTAAGAAGATTTTCTTTATCTTCTTTTCCTTGTAATGTTCTACTGGCATGAGGATTCTCAGTAGAATATAAGGTTTTGGATTTTGTGTTGTTGGTTTCTTATTCATAATTAACCTTGAATTCTTAGAGATTATTTGTTTATTCAACCACTTTAACTCTCCATTTGAATTTTGAAGTCACTAATTAATGAGATATATGCTGACGATATACAGTAATGTGTCTTATTCTTCATAAATATTTCAAATTACTTCACAGTGATCTCTTTTCATCATGCAATTGTAGTAACTTGAGTAATAATTCCTGAATTCCCTATGAAACAATTTCTTTACTGCCTTCAATCTTACAATAAAATTAATTCTGCTAACATTTTTATTTTGTAAAATAACAGAATTTAATAATTGCAAGGGGCTTAGTGGTCATGTAATCCAACCTCTACATAAAAGGAATATTGACTACATCATATTTGACTGGTGGTTATCCAGTCTCTGTTTGAAGATTTCCTAGGGGGAGGAAATTCACAAACTTTCCTATTAAACTTTTCCATAGCTTTAATTGTTAGGATATTTTCACCATAATATATAACCTATATTTTCAACTTCCACCCACTGTTTTTGGTACCATCCTCTAGTGACAAGTAAAATAAATGAGATCCTTCTTCCGTGTGACAGTTTTTTTTTTTCAAATACTTGGAAGACAGCTATCATTTCTACTCCGGTAGTGTTCTTTCCACTATGTTAAATTTGTCATACAAAAAACACAACTGTCCATTCTATGTCCTGGATTTTAGTCCATTCCCTATACTAATTGCCTTCCTTTGCATGCTCTCCACTTTCTCCATGTCCTTGAACCATGGTATTTAGAGCTAAGTACAATATTTCAAATGAAATCTCATGATAGCAGAGGAGAGTAGGATTATGACCTTCGTATGCCTTAATGATATTCCTTCCTTAATGCATCCCAAGACAACCTTAGCTTTCATAGCTGATATATCACACTACTGTCTCATATTGAAATTCCACACCACTAAAACTTTCAGGTTTTTTTTTTCAGAACTATCTAACCATATCTCTTAGACATCACATTTGGGAAGAAATCACTGCTTCCTTTTTTGAATATTCATCAACAACATCTATAACGTTTCTTTCTAGAATTTCCTTTTTAAAAATTAATACATTTATATTAAGCTCACTGAACATTTCCTAACTACATCATATTACTAACATTATGGTTTTTCACAATTTTTTCATTTCAAATTCTCTCCTTCCCTCCTGACACTCTTTGATCCCTTTTGAAATCAAGTAATATATCAGTTATATATGTGAAGTCATGCAAAACATATTTCCATATTAGCCATGTTGCAAAAGAAAACACATCAGAAAAAACTCAAGAAAACTAAAGAAAGTAAAAAACTATGCTTCAATTTGCACTCAGAGTTCATCAGTTCTCTCACTGGAGGAGGCTAGCATTTTTCAGCATGGGTCCTTTGCAATTATCTTGGACCATTATCTTGATCAGAGTTGTTAATTCTTTCAAAGAAGATTATTACAATATTTCTGTTACTGTGTACAACATTCTTCTGTTCTAATCACTACATTTTGGATCAGTTTATGTTAGACTCCACAGGTTTATTTGAAACCATACTGCTCATCATTTCTTATAGCACAATAGTATTCCAGCAAAATCATATAGCACAACTTGTTCAGTGATTCCTCACTTGAGGAGTACCTCCTAATCTCCGATTCTTTGCCACTAAAAAGGGAGCTCTTATAAATAGCTTTTTGCGCAAATAGGTCCTTTTCTCTTCTTTGATTTCTTTGGAATACAGACGTCTTTCCAGAATTTTCTCAAAATTCAAAGTAAAGCTCATTGGTCTATACATTTGAAATAATTTTATTTCCTTCTCCAGTTTCTGGTACTTCTGCCACTTTCCTCCTTCTTTTCAATATTACCTATATGACCCTAATGGTCACACTTACTAGATCATAGATCAGAGAATCAAGGAGAGGAAAACTAGGTGTAGTTTGATATGTACTCTAGTTTTGAGCAAAATAGATTTCAGTGGTTTGGGAAGAAAATTAGTAGTATTATGTAGAGTATAATGCATCAGAAGAAGTCATTCCATGAAATATGGGAAATGCTCAAGAATTAGACTCTTAAGATATGAAAATGGAAACAATTGCAATGAAGAGGGGGAAAAACAAAATTTATCTGGAGACTGATGTGGATTCATAGGGAACTTATCACACAATTTGTATTTAAAATAATAATGATAATGGTAACCGTAATTGCACAAAATGTAGAAAAAGACAAAGTAACAAATTAATGTGGTACATATTCCTAAAAAAAGGAATGGAACAATTATTTTTAGGTGTCTAATATTTGCTAAGTGCTTTAAAAAGTTGTATCATTTAATCCTCATGAGAAGTTCTTATTATCCTCATTTTATAGGTGAGGAGATTATGGCAGACCTAGGCTTAGTGATATCCTCTGGGTCATACAGGTAGTGATTGTCTTAGTCTGTATTTCAACTCAAGACTTTCAAAAGTTGAGAATGAGTTAAGGCTCAAAAAGTGCTTTTAAAATTTGCATTGAGTGGGAAAAGGGGATGAAAGAAGGGATAGGACTTTTGCTTATAGTGGATAAGATTATGATAACTATCTGAGATTGTTCATAAAGATGACCAATTCTATTTTTTTCAAGTTTTCTCTTAAAATAACTTGTAAGTCAGAAATAAAAAAAAAATTACTAAGAGGGAGTTGATGTCCAAGATACATAAGACAATAGTAAGAATGTACTTAGTTTTTATTGATGAATTTAAGAAACTTTATCCATTTGAATTACATCCTTTGTTTCTTCAAGAACTGGTAAGTGTGATCTTTGAGGTTATATAGGTAATATTGGAAAGATGAAGGAAAATTAGACAGCTACCAGAAACTGGAGAAGGGAAAAATTATATTTTCATAAAAAGTAAGAGAAAAAGTTTACAATGTATAATCCAATGAGATTTACTTTGATTTTTGTGAAAATACTAGAAAGATGTCTGACCAGGAAAATAGATCCAGGAAAGATATTTTAAGAATGAATGGACTACCTGAAAGCTATAATCAAAAAATAGCTTAGAAACTATGCTTCAAGAATTTATCAAGGAAAATTGCCTTGATATTCTAGAACCAGAAGGTAAAATAGAAATTGAAAGAATCCACCAATCACCTTTTGAAAGAGATATCAAAATAAAAACTCCCAGGAATAGTATAACCAAATTAAAGACACCTCAGATTAAGGAAAAATGTCACAATCAGCCACAAAGAAGCAAGTCACATATTGTGGAGCCCTGTACAGGATGACACATTATTTAGCCACTCCTACTTTAAAGGATCAGAAGGCTTGGGATATGATATGCTGAAAGTCAAAGGATCTAAGATTAAAACCAAGAATCACCTACCCAGCAATACTGAGTACAACCCTTCAAGGGGAAAATGGATATTCACTGAAACAGAGGACTTTCAAGCATTCCTAATGAAAAGACCAAAGCTGGATGAAAAATTTCACTTTAAAACTCAAGATGCAAAAGAAGCATAAAAAGGTAAACAGGAAAAAGAAGTAATAAGGGACTTGATAAGTTTAAACCATTCATAGTCCTACATGGGAAAATGATACTTATAACTCCTAAAAACTTTTTCATTATTAAGGCATTTAGAAGGAATATACATAGACAGAAAGCAGAAGTATGAGTCAAATGTGATGGTATGATTTTCTAAAAATAAAAATATAATTAAGCAATGAAAAAGAACACAGCACTGGGAGAAAGGGAAAGGGAGAGGTAGAATGGGATAAATTATCTGACATAAAAGAGGCCTGAAAGAGATTTTACAGTGGAGGGGGAAATGGAGAGAGTGGGGATAGGAGCACATAAAACTCACTCTCATCAGAATTGGCTCACAGAGGGAATAATATGTACCCTGAGTTGGGTATAGAAATCTGTTTTTCCATACAGGGAAGTAGGAAGGGGAGGGGATAAGAGAAGGGGTGGGTAGCTGATACAAGGGAGGGGTGTTTGAGGGAAGCAAAAGTCAGAAGCAAAACACTTTTGGGAATGGGAGGTGTAAAAGGAGAGACAGTAAGGTAAAAAAGGAGAAAAAGGATTGAGGCAAAAGCATAGTTGACATCATTACTATGAAAATTTTCACGGTGAATTTCTCTGATAAAGACTTTATTTCTCAAACATATAGAAAACTGAGTCAAATTCACAGAAATAAGAACCATTGCTCCTCAATTGATAAATGGTCGAAGGAAATTAACAGGCAGTTTTCAGACAATGTAATCAAAGCTATCTATATCAATTTTCTAAATCACTACTGATGAGAGAAATTCAAACAAAAACAAGTCTGAGCTACTACCTCATACCTGTCAGTTTGGCTAATATGACAGGAAAGCAAAATGACAAATGTTGGAGGGGATGTAGGAAAATTAATACATTAGTGCACGATTGGTGAAGTTGTATACTGATTCAACCATTCTGTACAGAAATTTGGAACTATGTCCAAAGTGCTACAAAATCATGCATACATTTTGAACAAGCAGGACCACTACTAGGTCTGTATCCCAAAGAAACAAGAAAAAGAAAAAAGAAGAGGAACTATGAATACAAAAAATATTTTTAAATACTATCTTATTTTTCTTCAATTGCATCTAAAGTTTTCAACACTCACTTTTATAAGATTTTGAATTCCAAACGTTTTTCTCCCTCCCTTACTCCCTCCTCCACCAAGATGGCAAGCAATCTAATGTTGGTTATACATGTACAATCATATTGAATACATTTTCACATTAGTCATGTTGTGAAAGAGGAATCAGAACAAAAGGGGGAAAAGGAGAAAGAAAAACCAAAACAAAACAGAAGGTGAAAATAGTATGCTTGGATCTTCATTCAGATTTCATAATTCTTTCTCTGGGGATAGTATTTTCAACCATGAGTCTTTTAGAATCATCTTAGATCATTGTATTGCTGAGAAGAGCCAAGTTTATCAAAGTTGATCATCAAACAATGTTGTTACTGGGTACAATGTTCTCCCAGTTTTGCTCATTTCACTCAGCATCGGTTCATGTAAGTCTTTCCTGATGTTTCCAAAATCTGCCTGTTCATCATATTGCATTCATATACCATGGCTTGTTCAGCCATTCCCCAACTGATGGGCATCTTCTCAATTCCCAATTCTATGCCACTACAAAAAAGCTGCTATAAATATTTTTTTACATGTGGGTCCTTTTCCCTTTTTTATGATTTCTTTCAGATTTAAACCTAGAAGTGGTACTGCTGGATCAAAATGTATGCACAGTATTATGGCCCTTTTGGCATAGTTCTAAATGGCTCTCCAGAATTCTTGTATCAGTGAACAAATCTAGCAACAATGTATTAGTGTTCTGATTTTCCACATCTTCAACATTTATCATTCTCATGTTAGTCAAACAAATAGGTGTGATGTGGTACCTCAGAGTTGTTTTAGTTTGCATTTCTCTATGAATAGTGATTTAGAGCAGTTTTTCATATGACTATAGATAGCTTTCATTTCTTCTTAAAACTTCCTGTTCACATCCTTTGACCACTTATCAATTGGGGAATGACTTGTATTCTTATAAATTTGACTCAGTTCTCTCTATATTTTAGAAATGATACCTTTATCAGAGACACCAGCTATAAAAATTGTTTCCCAGCTTTTTGCTTTCCTTTTAATCTTAATTTCATTGGCTTCTTTTGTGCCAAAACTTTTTAATTTAATGTAATCAAAATTATCTATTTTCCATTTCATAGTATTCTCTATCTCTTGTTTGGTCATAAATTCTTACTTTTGCAATAGATCTGACAGGTAAACAATTCCTCCCTTTCCTAGTTTGCTTATGGTATCACCCTTTATGTCTAAATCATGGATGCATTTTGACTTTATCTCAGCATAGGGTGTGAGATATTAGTCTATGCCTACTTCCTGCCATATTTTCCACTTTTGGAGAAGTTTTTTTGTTAAATAGTGAGTTTCTATCCCAGAAGCATAAGTCTTTAGGTTTATCAAACAGTAGATTGCTATAGTCATTGACTACTGTGCCTTCTGTACCTAAACTATTCCACTGATTTACCACTCTATTTCTTAACCAGTACCAAATAGTTTTGATGATTGCCACTAGATTATATAGTTTTACATCTGGTATGACTAGGCTACCTTCCTTTGCATTTTTTTCCTCCTTAATTACCTTGATATTCTTGACCATTTGTCCTTCCAGATGAATTTATTTTATTATTTTTTCTAGCTCTATAAAAGAATTATTGGCAGTTTAGTATAGCAATAAATAAGGAAATTAATTTAGAAAGGATTGTCATTTTTATTACATTAGCTCAGCCTATACATGAACTAATGATGTTTTTCCAGTTATTTACATTTGACTTCATTTGGGTGAAAAGTGTTTTGTAATTGCATTTATGTAGTTTCTGGATTTGTTCTGGCAGGTAGACTCTCAAATATTTTTATCACCTAAAGGTATTTTAAATGGATTATCTCTTTCTATCTTTTGTTACTGAGCTTTATTGGTAGTATATAGAAATGCCCCTCATATATGTGGGTTTACTTTATATGCTGCAATCTTGCTAAAGTTTTTATTTCAAGTACTTTTTCAGTTGATTCTATAAGGATTCTCTAAGTATACCACCATTTCATCTGTAAAGAGGGATAATTTTGTTTCCTCATTGCCTATCCTAATTCATTCAATTTCTTTTTCTTCTCTTATTGCCAAAGTAAATGTTTTAGTACAATATTAAATAATAGCTTTACCCCAAAGTTTAATTATTTGTGCCTTTCTAAAGTTAATTTGGAGACATTACTTTAAATTATTTATGGGGGAATTTGGGAGAGACAGATAATTTCCTGTTAATAAGCCACCCTCCTTGAATCTGTTTGTTTTTCTACTGGCTATATAACCAAAATTGCCTGCATTTAAAAAAAACTGCCCAAGTACTGTTATGACTCTTTCTTGCATTTGTGTCTGACAGTGAAAGACTCCTTCACTCACAGGAGGTGATACCATGTAGTAAACATGAAATCTTGAAGAAAAGACCAAACTCCTGCAACTGTTTTTTCTAAGTCACATATTCTAAAGCATTTACAGAGATATTGGGCCTCTCAGAAGGTAAAGAATTTGGCCACCATCGCATAACCTGTCTTTGTAGAGGAAGATTTGAAAACAAGTCTCCTGAACTGAAATCTACCTCTCTATCCAATCTCTCTCTCTCTCTCTCTCTCTCTCTCTCTCTCTCTCTCTCTCTCTCTCTCTCTCTCTCTCTCTCATGCACAGACTACATATATATGCAATACTCTTATGTATAGATATGTATGTGTATATAGCTGGATATTGATATCCATGCATGTGTGCATACATACTTACACTCAATGAACCACCCAGCTAATAAGCTAACAAGTGGCATGTCTGGCAGTTGTTGGTCCACTGTTCTTACTGGTTGTTTTTTCCTCCTCTACTTTACAATTCCTCTCTGCTCTACCCCCACTCTTCAACTACCCCCACAACTACCCCCTGCTCTATCCCTACAACTTCAACTGAAACAAATCAATGATAGTATAATGCAGTGTATTATCAAGTGTTGAAAGGTATGGTGCAAGTTTTAAGATCCTAAAATTATCCCATGATGAAGGAAAAAATAACCACAGCCAAGTTTAGAGATTTAAAATATTTTCCACAAGAAATTATCAGATGACATGTGTAAGAGGTGTTACCTGTCATTTTACAAGTTGTATCATTAGGATACCACCTTATCATTATGATCATTATTTTATCCTATGTCTTTGCAGTGGCCTTGTTATTGAAATTTCATAAGATCGATAATAAATGCTGATCCTGCATTCCTGTTGGCTTTGACTAGCTTCTAGTCTGATAATTAGGTCTTTAGGGAACTCTTTGATACAATAAGATCCTTCTTCATCAAATTTGATACTTAGTGATAAAATATAATTTTATGCATTCCACATTCCCCTTTAAAGTAGATACTAGAACTCAAAATCATTCAAAATAAGTATTTTTTCAAATAAGGCCGAAAATCGATTCTCACTTTGTAGCCGTCTCTCTAAACAAGATTCCTAGTATTCTGTCAACTTATAAAACTTATAAAATTGCTTCCTTTATGTTGTTATCCTTCTGCTTAGCATGTCCAACTTTGTCTCATCCCCTCCTGAGTGGTATGGTAGGTTAAAACCATCTATGCCAGAAATAAAGTTCACTTTTCATTTAGTAGATTAAATATCCAGTCATTCGACCTGAGTTAATATCACTTATTTCAAGTTGGCACATTGTAGAATCTGTCACTGTTTCTAATCAATATTTCCTTATAAATGAAATTCAGTCCTAAGAAGCTCTCAATTTGGAGAGGACACTTTTTCTGTTTTATCACAAGATTTTCTTATTTAATAAGAATTAGGAAATTGCATTGATGTACGTACTAGACAAAGTTTTTCTTTCCTTGTTTAATTGTTTTTGTTTGTCTGTCCTCTCTTTACCTTAGCCTCTTCTGAATTTTTAAAAATCTTTCTTCTACTCTCAGAGTTTGAAGTAAAAACTGTGTTTATTTAATTTTTTCACACAGGAGAGAGAATTGATTTGCAACCCCTATCTTTATTGTAGAAAACTTTGTTACCTAAAAAGAAAATTGACTCAATGCTGACAGGAACTTCTTTACTTGCTTCCCACCCCCCTCCCCTTACCATCATGTATGTAAACAATCATATAGCATGATCAAACCAAAGAATTTTTGTTGTGTATGTGTAACTTACTCTGTGTGGCAACTTCATAATATCAATCCCTCTGAAATGGGATTTGAAAATATACTCTCACTTTCTGACCTGGTTTGTGTTCCACCACTTTGCTTCACACTGACAGCTCTGGGTGTACAGAAAAGGAACACCACCATGTTGTTGTATTGAGATGTTTTTTTTTTTTCTTCAGGATTCTAGAGGCAAACTTGCTGAAGGGAAATAGCCTTGTCCTTATCACCAATTTGGCTTTTTTGACCTTATTTTTGTGCTTTCATTTATATAACCCAGTCACCATAATGACATTTTTAGACATTAGAAGTATTTACATAAATATCTCTATTAGGTCTATCTCCCAAGGTGATTAGTGAAAAAGGAAAAAAATGTATATATTTTTAAGTATTTATAGCATCTCTCTTTAGGGAAGTAAAGAACTGGGAATTGGAGGGATGGTGATTAATTGAGGGAGGATGGCTAAATAATTTGTGCTACATGATTGTGATAAAAAAACTACCATGCTATAAGAAATTATTGTAGAAAAATATGGAAAGATTTGCAGGAAATAATGGAGAGTGAAATGGGCAGAATGAAGAGAATGTTATATTCGGTAACAGCAATATTGTTTGAAGAACAACTGTGAATGACAAAGTTATATTAAGTATTTTATACTGTAAATGCTCAAATGAAATACAAAGGAAAATGCTATCAACCTCCAGAGAAGTATACTATAGTTTAGCTTAGTATAGTTTCACACACAGATACACACACACACACACACACACACTCACACACACATTTGTGTTGATTGGTAATGGTGTCGGGTGGGGAAGGTGGGAGGGAAATGGTTTGGAACTTAAAGTGAAACAAAAAATAACTTTAAAGTATTTACATAATAATGGAAAAAATAACATCAGGAATATATTAAAGCTAATTCAGAAATGATAAAAATATCAAAATCACTTCATGAACCTGGGTAACAGACTCCATCAAATGTCTTTTGGTAAGCACACATTTACAAAAACCAAGGATGAAGTGAGAGAGGAAAAGAACATGTGTTTGATACTCACAATTCTGAAGAAATGAATTTCAATATCATCTTTGGGTCTCAGAAACTATCCATAAAATTTTGATAGAACTCTTTTTGTTCTGAAAACTTACTTCCACTTCTAAGCTGAGTTGATCTACATATGCTTGACTCACTGGACATGTCATGGCTCCCCAGGTGATCCTGGTTTTATTTATTACTATAATGGTTTTCTTTCCATTTTACTACTATCTCCTTTGATTTTCAAGATTTATAATTTCTGTTTAATTGTGAATTTTTAATTTGCTCTTTTTCTGGTTTTTTAATTGTATGTCCAATTCATTGGCTTACTCTTTCTTTTTTTCTGTTTTGTTTGTGATATGACTTATATGGACATGCATAACTGTAAATGTACATCCTACATCAAATTGATTTCCTTCCTAATGAGGGTGGAGGGTAGGTTGGGAGGAAGAAAATGTGGAAATCAAAAGTTTTTAAATGAATGTTAAAAATTATTTTACATGTAATTAGAAAAATAAAATATTTAAAAGAGGGTGGAGAAACAAAAAAAAATGTGGCAAACCTGAGTTTGTATTTCTTGTTTCCTTGTCCTCAGCCAACATATTTTAAGCTGATAACCAGGCCAATATTCAAAGCCTTTATGGAAGAAAAATACCGCACAAAGCTTGCCCTTCTCTTACACAACATTCTGTAAACCAGATAGCTTAGTGATCCAGTAGATAGAGAGCTGGCCTGGTATTTAGGGAGACCTGAGTTCAAAACTGGACTCAGATAATTCTTATCTGTGGGATCCTGGGCAAAGCACTTAACCTCTCCCTGCTTCAGTTTCCTCAATTATGATACGGATCTAACAACAGTATCTTCCTCCTTGGATTGTTGTGAGGATTAAATGAGATAATATTTGTACTTTTCATAGTTCCTAGCATGTAATAGGTACTTTAAGCAAACATATAAAGTGAAAATCAGTGGCTTGGGATATGTAAATTCAACACCCACATGATTCTATACTCAATTCTCTACATACTATATTCTCAAATTCATTTTTGGAGGGAGGGGTTGAGGAAGAGGAGTTATGCATCTTGATTTCATCACTTTTTGTCACTCTCCAGTAAATCTCAAGACTTCTTAAATAAATGAACATCTATACTTTAGAGTTATAGAGAGTGGCTTGGGGGAACTGAGCAATTTAGTGACTTACAGATCATTGCAGAGTTAGGATGTGTCTAATTCAGCATGTGAACCTAGGTCCTCCTGACTCCTAGAACTGCTATATTTTTTGCCTGCCAACTATAGCCTAATCAAAATACACATTAAGATGCATTGTAACATCAGAATCATAACGTTAAGAGAGATCACATAATAATAGTCATCCTTTGTTGAGCAGATAACATCTTACTGGTAAATCCCAAATGCTCAAAAGTTAAAGTTAGAGAACATTAGAATTGCAAGCAATTACAAAATATGTTCTAATATAATCAACTCATTTTACATATTAAGGGAACTCTGGCCTGGAGAAGTTAAGTTATATATATAAAGATGATATCAATCAGCAAACAATTATTAAATTCTCTCTAAATTCCAGGCATTGTGTTAGGAACTGGGGATTCAAAGACAGAAAAAAAAAACAGCTCCTGTACTCAAGGACATTACATTCTATCAGAGGAGAAAATAAACAAACACATACATACAGACACACACACACACAAAACCAGTCATAATAGACAAATGTGGGCTTGTGTTTCTATGTGTGCATATAGATACATACATATGTATATACATATATATACATGCACACATACATAAATATACATATACATAAATATAATATATATGAATCTATCCTTAAATATATATGGCAATATGATTTAGTTAAAATCCAATTACTTTTGGCTGCTTAGAATAAGAATATCCTTTTCTGAATCAACTTTCACCTGAACAAGTCTCTGAAAAAAATGATAGTAATGAATGATGTGAATGGAATAAAGAAAAGTCTTTCTGTTATTAATCCAGCAGAAATTCCTTGAACAAAATGAAATGCTTCTTTATAACAAGGCAGGTCTCCTCATATGACCATCAAATTTAGCCTTTAACTTTGAGTGCTAAAGGTGCAACTTTGTCTCCAACCTTTATGGGGCTGACTGAAAAACATGCTATAAAATAATTAAGAAAGAAAGAATGATCCATGAACTATTTAGATTGGAAGTAACTGGAAGGATTCATGATGGCATATGTCATTCTTTTATGCCTTTATTTTTTTCACTGAGGTAAGCAATAGCAGGCATAGATATTCTCCTGATTTGAATGGAGCTCTTCTCTGGAGGCCGTTTTAGGCTAATTGAGCTAGGTGAGGTATCAACTAATAGTTAAATCTCATACAGTTGGCTAGAATTCCTCAGATCTTATGTCTTTGCTTTTTTTAATGTTGTATTTAATTTTTATGAATTTGTATTGAGATATTAAGCTAGGAATTGCCCCTGCACGACTGCAAATCCTCTTTAAATATCTTCCATTTCTTCAATAAATTTTGGCTTTTTACTGAGTGGTTTTCAGCTTGCCTAGCCTCCCTTGTTTTCACTGGTTAAAGATTCTGAGAGTTGCTGGCTGAAAAGAAGTAGTCTGTTTTGCTCTGAGACTGCAACCCACTCCTCCCAGTACTTTCCTCCAGCAGAGTTATCAATAGCTAGCTATTATGAACACTTTTTTAAACCTGGATGGGGCAATGTAATCACTTGTTTTCTCATATTCATTGACCACTGGAAAGAAAGCCAGGCATACTACATAGAGAGCTGTCTTGGAATAAGGAGAAGACTTGCATTCAAGACTTGTCTCTGATAGCTATTTAATGTGTGACCATGAAATGAGTCAACTAACCTTTCAATGCCTCAAGGAAACTCTAAGGATATCAGTTGAAGAGGAATTGCTAGTTGTAATGCGTGGAAGGACTTTCCATAAGAAGACTTCCCTTCATAGAAAAAAAAATCACAGATCTGGCAAAACTACAACAAAATCACTATGTCCAAACTGCAAAACAATTTTTAAAATGTAGATTTTCAAGCCATCTAAAATACTAGCAAGATTATATAAAACATATACTCCCTTTTTGGGGAGGGGGAAGACTCTAAAACCAGTATAAATGGTAGATGAGTATATGTTTTTACATGATGAATAATGGGTTAAGGAACACTGATCGTTATTTTCAACCTCTTTGTCATTGACTAAAGAAACCTCTGAGATATATAGTATTGATGGATAAAAAAATAGTACAGCCTCTTAGCCTACAACTGGGAAATCAAAAATGATTATTGCAAACACAAACATTAATGAGTTCAGAGAGGCTAACCTTGAAGCAATGCCAACAAATGGAATGATACAAATAATTTGAGACACCTTCTTAAATGAAGCAGCATGTGGGCATAAAAGAAAAGTAGTAAATCTAGGTCAAGATGTGAACTACATACCTTAGGTCCCCAACGAGGAAAGACAACAAGAAAAAAAGGGGAAAAACTGAATTTTACATGGCTAAGAATATTACCTGGATGTTTTTTCAGGTCAATTTTTTTTTATCTTTATGGGTTCTGTGATAGGTTTTGAGGCAAGGAAAGTGCTTATCTCCTGTCACTACACCTTTATATAAGATGCCTTAATGAATTTTTGGTTTTGCCTCTAGCTTTTACCATTCCTAGCTGCCTTGAAAATTCAACTCAATAACTTCCTTCTCAAAGAGAACTTTCAAGGAGATGGTTATATTATAATAATGATAATAAAAGAAGAGCTAATATTTCCCCAACCCCTCTTATTCCAATAAATTCCCTCTGTTGTTTTTTTTTTCCTATTTATCCTCTATATAGCTTGCTTTGTATATTTAGATGTTGTCTCTCCCCAGTAGATTATAAGATGCTTAAGGTCATGGACTATCTTTGACCTCTCTTAGTATCCCTAGTGCTTGGCACAGTACCTGACACACAGTAGGTACTTAAAAGATTTTTATTGAATGAATGAAATGAATTTAAAGGTTAAGTGACTTGACCAATCTTGTAGCTCCCATAAATAGTACTAAGTATCTGAGTCAGGATTTGAACACAGGTCCCTTTGAATCCAAATCCAGCTCTCTATCTATTTAAATATGTAAGTGCCTTAAAGAAGAAAGCATAAATAATATCTTTTAAAAAAAAAAGGAATGATGTTGATGATTGAGATGATGATATTTTTTTTTGAATAAGTCTTATACTATGAGCTCTTCTTGAGCATGCTGACTCTCCAAAACCATCCTTAACACACTTCTGATAGCTGACAAAATAAGCATGACACTGTTGCAGAAAAGAAGAAGGAGAAGGAGAAGAAGAATTTATAGGACCTTAGCATTTGGAAATCATTTTTAGATATATTAGCTCTTTTGAAACCAATATCATCTTATTCCCACAAATTTTGATTGAGAAAAAAAGATGTTAATATTAGATTGGACTAAGAGGCACATTTTTGCTAATATGTCTGAGATTTAAATTTCTGAGATTTAGTCACCTAGCAAAACACACACACATACACATACACACACACACATACACACATACACACAAGAATATATGTATGTATTTGGAATGTACAAATTTAAACCCTACATGAACTGTTGCATACTTCTGATCCTGGTACAACTACTTCAGTGGAAAGAGAGATAAATTTATAGTCAGAGGATCTGGAGATCAAACACTTATATTCTCTTTTATTGCCTGAGTGACCTTGGGTAAATCACCATAACTTCTCTGGGCCATAATTTTCTCACCTATAAAATCAAGGGCTACTATCAAGACTTCTGGGCCAATATAAGTCTAAATCTATGGTCCTATAAACTATATGCAAAATTACCTTCTCATGCCAAATTTAGATTACAATTACAAATTCATTCTGAATTTTTTTTTCTTGAAGAGACAACTGATATGCAGAAGGTGGCTAATAGTTTGATGGAAGAATGCTTAATCCAATTTTTTTTCAAATTAGATTCTTATTCATTTATAATTTGTAAAATAATCATTTTGTATATATATACATATGCATATATATGTCATGTAATGTTTATGTAATATGTCTTTGAAGGTATGATATACAATAAGATAATTATTACTGAAGTCAGGTAAAGACTAGAAGTCTTTTTTTTCTCTTCCTGCTAGATTCTGCATAAGATAGTATTAAATGATCATGCACAATTGCTTTTTGTAAACCACAACTACTAAAGCTTCTGTATCAGACATATAAATCTATATCTATACAGAAACATATACATATATGTTTGATATGCACATACAAGTAAAGTATGCAAATTACTTTAAATATTGTTGATATTTTCATTTTTGATGGTGAAATGTTCCACAGCCAAATGAATATAAAGAAATCAAATCAGAGTTTTCAATTCTTGACATATAACTTTTTTCCCCTAAACCCTGGCTACTGCTGCTATTTGAAAAGTATATTGCTATTTTGGATTGGGACATTGCATATAGTGACCTTCATCAATAAATCAATTAGAAGTTATTGTATTAAGTGCCACTTTAGTAAGAGGTTCTGTGCTAAGTGCTAGGCATACAAAGACTAAAATATAATAGTCTCTGTCCTCAGAGAGCCTCCATTCTATTTTTTTTTTCCCTTAAAGAACAGCTTTAACCACAAAACACTCTGATCCCAGACGAAGCCCTCCTTCACTGTTTGGGTCCTGATCAGCTCAAATTAATGTAAATAATATTTTTTTCTGTTTTGGCCAGAAACCCTGAAGGTCTTCCCCTCTCAGCTCTCTTTTTAAAAAGAGGCCATTCTTTGCCTCATTTTAAAAGCCTTAATCACTGAATGGTTTCTGCCTCAGTCAGACTGAGACCTGTCAAAGATGTTAGCTTAAAAAGGCAAAAGTCTCCCACTGTATCCTGGGCCATCTCCAGTTGTCCTGATCAATGTTGGGCCACTGGACCCACATGTCTCCATAGGAGAAAATGAGGATGGTGACTTTGCACAGCCCTTTGTCACTTAAATTCAATTCACTTTCATGTCATGGCATCACCTCCCTGATGTCGTGATCTTCTTTGAGAACAAAGGACAAGCAGCAGCAAACAAATATCAACATTCTTATCACTATAGATATTTGGATCCATTTAGTCCAACATCTCTCACAAAGCAGGGGGTATCTTAACAATGACCCTAGCAAGTATCCATGTGTAATGTTAATACAATTTGAAGATCTTCCCCTGCACCTTAATAGGCCTATGTAACCTGCTTTGAACTTGAGTCACATGGAAACCTGAGTCACGTATGCCTGGGTCATGAGGGTTGTGATGCCCTCTGGCCCTAAAAAAGAGCATATATACTCTGAGGTTAGCATTTTCCTTCGGGGCTCACTCACTGTGAGAGTGTACTTGTGATTTAGCCAGATGAGACTCTGGGTAGTTGTTAAGGAGCCCCTGGGCTTTGAAAAACCCAGTTGTTGGTGTTTCTGTCTCTGGCAACTACATTTGTATTTCTTTTGGCCAGATAGTCAGAAAAAGCCTTGTCCACTGGTCTTTGCTGTTTGTATTTGCTCTGTTTACATAACTTCTGCTTGTAATTTCTGTTTTAATTTTCTCTGAAGTTCAGGGTGCTGACTTTTTCCCTGAACTAAGTGAATGATATAATATTATAATATGTGTAAATATATATATATATGCATATACACACACATCTGCGTATATGGATATATATGTGTATATATATATGTATACATACATATATACACACACACACACACACACCCACGTGTGTGTGTATATGTATTTGATTAAGGTAAGATTGTTTATGCCTTTAAAGCTGCTTTCCTTTAGAAAAGCAGATTGAAGAACCTATGCTAGCAGCCCTCCTGTGTGCTGGTGTTATTGGTTTTACACCCCCCAGGCAGCACCAAGTAGCATTGTTATTACACCATGAAACACATATTTGCATATTTCCTATACCTGGGGCTCACTGTCTTGTGAGACAGCACAAATTCTATTTGAGATGGCTCAAAAGTTTAGAATTTTTTGTTTGTTTTTCCTCCTTGCATTGAGCTGGACCTTCTGCCTTCCTGCAACTTTCACCTATAGCTCCTAATTCTGTAATCTGGAGCTATACATAATAAATACAACTCAATTTAATTCAAGAAACGTTTAGTAAATATTCTCTTTGTGTAAGACACTTTTCTAGGAACTGAGGTTAGAGACACAAAAATAAAATGTTCCTTAAATGTGTACATATAATTAAATAAACCATAATATAAATTAATTCCAACAAAGATTGAATGCTAGCAAGTAATGTATTAAAATCTCAAAAGAATTCATACATAAGGTAGAATCTAAGCAGAGGTTCAAAGGAGGCTAGGTATGCTAAGTTGAATCTACTTAGAAAGCAAAATTTTAAAAATATTTGTAGATCATTGCTGTGTCTTCTCAAAGTCAGCTAATCAGTCACTAGGCACCAAGTACTAATTCAATACTTACCATGATCCAAACATTTTGTTAACAGCTGAGGATAAAAAACAAGCAAAAATAATTCCTACCCTCAAGGAGCTCACATTCTAATGGGGAGATATCATGTAAATAATTGTGTATATATAATAAATTTTAGATAGAAATCGATAAACATATGGGTGTACATATATAAGTAGGTATATAATAAAGGTATAAAGATGAGAGAGACAGAGAGAAAGAGAGAGACAGACAGACAGACAGACAGACAGAGACAGAGAGACAGATAATTTTGAAAGGACAGGAGAATATAGAGGACTAAGAAAAACTTCTCCAGAATGTGCAATTCGAGCTGAGTTTGAAAAGAAAAGAGAGAAAATAAGAGGAAAAAAAGAGATAGACTATCAGGTTTGATATATAACAAGTAGATTACATGGAGGGAATACAATTTCAAGGAAAATGAGAGGGACCTAGCCTATGAATGCTTTGAATGCCAAGTAGAGAACTTTATATTACATCCAGAATTAATAGGATAACATTGGACTTTATTAGGAAACATTGTCAGAACTATGACTTAGAAAAATTATTTTGGTAACTTAATGGATGATATTTGAGACAGGAAGATGTGTCAGAAGGGTCATTTTTTCTCTTAGTTTAGATGAGAAGTAATAAAGAACAAAACGAGTTGTAGCCAAGTGATGGAGAATATACAAAATATAGTGAAATGTTAGAAATTACAAGACTTGGCAATGGGTTGGATGTGTTGGGTAAGAATGAGGAGTCAAGGATGACATCAAGGTTATGAGCTGGGTGACTAGGAGTTGGTGGTGCCCCTGATGTTAATAGGAAAGTTGGGAAAAAAGGAAAGATAATGACCTGAATTTGGGACATATTAAGTTTTAGATGGCAATAAAACTACTAATTCAAGATATCCAAATGGCAGTTGGTGACATAGATCCGGAGCATAGGAGGGAGACTAAGTGTTGATTTATAGATCTGGGAATAATCTGCAAAAAGGTAATTAAATCCATCGAAACTAATGATAGTATTAATGTCATAGAGTAAAAAGAGGAGAGGACTCAGGACAGAGCCTTAGAGAATACGCACAGTTAGTGAGCATGACATGGATGAAGAAACCAGTAAAGGAATCTGAGATAAAAGAGGAATCAGTAGAGAGCAATCTTACTAAAACCAAGAAAGGAAGGAGTATACCATTATTTTTTAAGTTCAATTCAGTTCAATTAAATGTAGTCAATCCTAAGGATACAAGGGTAGAAAATGGGACAGGTACAAAAATAAATTAAGACCAAATATATTTCAGTGTGGGACATAAATAACTTACGGAATCAATAAAGGGTTCTTGTAGGAAATGATACTCCAGATGGACCTTTATAGGAAAAGAGTCCATTACTTGAACTTTGAGGAAAAACATTTCAGTCTATAGAGAGACATGAAAGTGGATAATATATTTTTATTTAGGGGACATACAGAGGGGTGGGACTCATTGGAGGAATTAGGCTAATTTGGCTAAAACAAAGAGTGCATAATAAGCAGTGTGTAGTCTGGAAATATCAGTTGCAGTAAGATTGTGAATGGCCTTAAATGGTATGTATTAAATACATCTTTCCTTGGACCTGTATCCTTTCTTTTAGTTGCTTGATTTAAATACCATTCATAACAAAGGGGCTAAAATCAAGGGGATATTTCAGGGGGAAAAAGGACTACTATTCAGAGTGATGTTTAATATGCTAAGTATAATAAAAATGTGCTTTCAGGGTGAAAAATTATATGTATATATATGTACATATATATATATATATATATACACATACATACATACGTACATATATACCCAGATGTATATGTATGTGTATATATATATATATATGTATATATATATATATACATATATATCAAAAATTATGCAAACAATGTCAAATCATGTAAAACAAGTAATTGCAGAAAAAGTTCACATACTCATTCCATATACAGATAAACACATGTATGTATATGATTATATGTATGTTTATATCTACATATGCATGCATATATGTGTGTGCATATACATATATAATTTTTGTAAGGCTGATTGTATGGTAAAAATATTATTTTTTTACTTTTTCCTTATTAATTTCTTTATGACCATAATCCTCATAAGACTACTATTAAATAACTACTAATGGAAAAATATATTAATGGAATGATTATGTAAAGAATTTTGCAAGGTACATGGGATACAATGATTGACAATGTTATATATATATATATATATATATATGCATATATGCATATATATGCATAAACACGTACATATATACACATACACATCACCTTTATGCATATGTGTGTAAGTATGTATGTATATATGTATGATCATAGATTTGGAGCTGCAAGAGACCTTAGAGAACAACGACCCCAATATTTTGTGATTAGGAAACTGAGGCACAGAATTTTCAAGGGATTTGTTTAGGGTAATAACTATAGAGTGTCTGAGACAGGATTTGAATTCAAATATTCCTGGCTCCAAATCCAATGGTTATGTACTATACATGATGCCTCAGACAGTTAACTAGTTTGGTGGCCCTAGACAAGTCATTTAATTTTCCTTAGCCATATCTCTCTTCTATAATTGAACATAAGAATAATACCTGCCCATATTGTTGTTGCAAGGACCAAGTGATACAATGCCTTGTAAAGTATTTTTGCAAACCTTAAAACATTATGTAAAATATGAATAAAATGCACATTAAAAACACAAAAATCAGTTCTGTAGATTCCTTTTCATCAGTACTGCCCATGAATATTTTCAGTGCTATTTAGTTCTACAAACATTTATTAAACACCTTCTAAGTGCTAGGAATTTCTAAACTCCATAGGATTTTATGTATGTTTTCTGTCTTCTTTTTATGGTCAAGAAGAAACAAAAAGAAAATTTAGAAAGACAAGAGACTAAAACATTTTGCCTTCTGTAATTCTGTTGAAATAGAATATACCAATTTTATTGAAAGCACATAAATACAATGTCATAAGAAATAGCAATAATCACAATTTGTTTATGGGCCAGTGAAAAGTTCAATGTACATATTTTAAATGCATCTTTGACTGCAATTTGTGGATAATGAAATTGGACTTCAGGAGGTAGAATTATACTACCCTTACCTTTTATCATTGAAAATACCAGCACACTTTGTAAAACAAGTATTTTGGGAATGATTGATTTGAAGAGATTATCTTGCTGGGACCTAGGGGTTGATCATGGTTGTATTAAACAGATATTTGGGAATGTCACCGAATGATATGTTTTGCTTTGTTGTGAATGATATGTTTTAGTTTCCTTTGTAATTGGGTTACAATGTATAATGGGTCAATGTATGTTCCAGGATACATGGCTGATTAGATTATGTATCCTGGAACAAGAGGTGGAGTGTGCTGGTAAGCAAAATGGGCTCTTAAGCACTCAGTTCAACTAAGTGCCCTTGGAGAGTTTGGCCTTTGCTTCTTTGATTAGATTTGGGTGTCCTTGGTGCCTCCTTGCCTCAGGGGAGGGCTTAGTTTAGACATTAGTTTGAGTGACATGTCTGGGACAGCAGAGGCTTTTAGACCAAGTGGATTTAAGTCACTCTTTGTGGTGACTCTAGGTCACATGGGTGAGTCGCATGTGTGACTCACCCCTGACCCTGAAAAACATATAAAACCAGGGGTTGGCCTTCTCCTCTCTGAAGCTCTTTGCTGCAGCAGTGGTGGCACGTGACTCTGGGCCAGCCCTTGTTCTGAGCTCCTGGG